>JALMGJ010000011.1:34707500-35140000 GCA_023362775.1 Charina bottae
CAGTTCATCTGAAAAGGAGTCATAAAAATGGTTTACTTTCTCTTCTTTTTTTAATTTGATCTGTTCATTCGTAGTATGGAAAGCTTTGAATCGGTGATTTGATTTGATATGGTTTTGATCAACTCTCTTCATCAGAGTGGATTTGTGAATTGAAGCAGGGACCTGCATTGAAGCAATGAACCATCTTGAGAATTTCTGAACCACTTTGGAGATTCGCTTTTCTCCTAATTTGAGAATTCTTATAGACTATACACAACTTTAATTTGATACATAAATATACATGAACAATTTAGATATCAAATCTACGTCAGGTTCTTAACAGAGCAACTTAGTTGTCTTTTCTATTAATGTATGTTACACTTTCATTCTGCTGTTGTCAAAAGAACTAGGAGTTAACTGTGAGCTGAAAATTAAGACTTAACCGTATTAAAACAGTATTAAATGTTTAATATTTATTTTTAAGTCCAGAATTTTAGAAGCTAGCATAGAGAGATCAATAAACTAGTCTTTTGCAGTAAATTTTTGCAACCAATCTTGCTTTTTATTTCTGAATTTTGCCATCTGCATCCTTTTTCAACTTGAAAACCTATCTACAATCCAAACAGAGCACATTTTGAGGTAGATTTACCAATTTCCAGGTTTTATTTTCCTTTAAACAAGCTAATTCCTGCTGCATTGCCTCATGCCAGCATTTAGCAATTTCTGATGGCATCTCTTTTGTTTGCTCTAGAGATTCTGGGTCTGTGGGAATATGAAATATTTTCACTACATCCACCTCATAACGTGAAGGTGGAACCCCTTTATTATACCTTTGAGACCTGTGAGGTAGGACAGGACTAACATTCTGACTCCCACCATTTTCCTGAGAAATGTCTGTCTTTTCAGACAATTCAGCTTGTTGTTCTTCTGGTTTATTTATTTCACTCAGATCACCATCAGCAAAATCTTGCTGTTCTCTCATGGATAAATCAACTAAAGAACTGGAGTGTATTTTGTCCCATTTTTGTTCAGCAAATGAAGCACTTTTACTGGTTATTAATTGGTTACCAAATATGAATCTGTAGCTTCTCTGGCTCTGTTCATACCCAAGAAATATGGCTTTCTTTGTTCTGGAAGCCCCTTTGTGCCTCAGCTGCTTTGGAATGTGCACCCAAGCTGTGCTTCCAAAAATTAAGAGATATCTTACTTTAGGCTTCACACCATAGAACAAATGAAATTGAGTATCCTGAATTGCACTTTTGAACAATCTGTTTTGCACATAACAAGCAGTGGATACTATTTCACCCCAAAACTTAAAAGGTAAACTTGCACCTTTAAGCAAACACATCATGGCTTCTTGCAGTTTCCCTTTCCTCTCTGTCACTCCATTCTGTTCTGGAGTATAAGGATTGGATAAAATGTGCTCTATCCCTTTTTCTGGAAAAAAAATTTAAATTTTGTGGATAGATCTCTCCAGCTCTGTCTGATTGCAAAGCAGATATGGGCTTTGGAATTTTTCTATTTGCCCACATTACAAAGCTTTTAAACTTTTCAAATGCCTCATCTGTGTGTTTTAACAGATAGATGAATGTATACCTTGAAAAATTATCAATTAAGGTCAAAATATACCTTGCTTCTCCAAAACTAAGAGAGAAGGGACCTATAACATCTGAATGGACTAATTTCAGAGGTCTAGAAGTGGTTCTATCTGCAATTTTCTTTACAGGGGCCATGCATGTCTTATTTTCCTTACAAATCAAACAATCTAGATATTTATTACAAGATTTCAGTTTAAGATCAGCACATATGTTTTGCATTTGTGATATGTATTTAAAGTTAGCCTGAGCAAACCTCCTATGAAGCAAATGAACACTGTACTATGTATAGTGAATCTTTTTGAATACAAGTTGCAACCAACTTACCATCCTTCCTAATTTCACAGCCATCTTTCTTAAAAGTTATGACATATCCAGTTGCTACTAACTGTGCTACTGATAAAAGATTAGATTGAAAACTTTGTACAAATAAAACATTTTTAACAGTTTCCCCTAAACAAGATAGATACATATCACCTTGATCCATGATGTTAGACATAGACCCATCAGCCAAGGAAACATTTTGATTGTTAGTTTTAATTTTAGACAAAGATGAAAAATAACTTTTACTATTGCAGATAAGGCCATTTGCTCCGCTATCCAACACCCAAATTTCTTTATAATTACAGTTTTCTACAACCTGTGCAATATGAAAAATCTGCAGATCTTTCTTTCTTGTTGTTCCTTTCTTCTTCTGTTCAATCTTCTTACCTTTGAACAACTGGTCACAGTCCTTTTGTAGATGCCCTGGAGAACCACAATTAAAGCAATGCTTGCTTGCAAATGCAGAAGCTGGAAACTCGAGGCATTTTCTTTCTCTTGGCTTTTCACATTGCAGTTTTCCTGACAAAATTGGTGCATTTCTTTCTTGTCTCTTTTCCCATTCAGCCAGCAGGCGACCAGAGACAAACAGTGGAGTTAAATCAGCCTCAGGGATCCCCTCCATAGTACAAATCAGTGTCCCAAGAATCATTCAGTGAGGATAAAATGATGTAGGCTTTTGTGAGAGGAGTGAATTCCAAATCACATTTCTGAAGCTCCACAAAATATTTCTGAAGTGTGTAGAGATGCTCAGGTAAACTGCCATGCTCTGGTAAATAAGCTTTATACAGCTTCTTGGTTAAAGTTACTTTGCTTCCAGCTGTAGTTTTGATATATAAATTACTGTACATAAAGCATCCCATAATTCTTTGGAAGTCTGCACACCTTGAACATGAACAAGTTGAGTATCTTCTACAGTTAATATTATTGAAGCTTTACATCTCTCATCCCTTCTCAGTTAAACTTGATCAGGATTTGCAGGAATTTGGTCACCTATGGGAGACCACCTGTCTCCTCTTCAAAGAACACTCTCCATTTTCAAAGCCCAGTTCATATAATTAGTGTCATAAAGATGTTCTAAAGGCCTACCTTGGTAACTTGCAGCAGCCATTCTCCTTGCTTGAAAACCATGAGGCTTGTGATTAAAAGAAAACAGCTTTGCAGCCTAGAGGAAGTTTCAAACTGAAAGTCTTCCCTGGCTTTTGCTCACCTGCCTTTTTCAAATGCAAATGAAATTATTTCCTGATCTCTCATTTTTATATAATTTAACTTCTAGCTTCTCTCTCTCCTGGGCACATAACGTGTTTAATATTTATTTTTAAGTCCAGAGTTTTAGAAGCTAGCATAGAGAGATTAATAAACTAGTCTTTCGCAGTAAAAATTATAGTTGCATTTATTCAAAACAAAAGAACATATTTACAATCTCTTTCACCTCTAGAGAGGCACAGAGGCAGGGAAAAAACAACTTCCATTTGAATAGATACAGATAAGGAGAGCGAGAGGAGGCTTAACAAAGGATTTCTTTTTTATACAACATAACTTTGCTCATAAAACAATCATTCACCATAGTAACCCGTAGAGGATCGCTCCATAGAGGATGATCTCTCTTCTGTTCTTCATTCGAGTCTGATACATCTTGAGGAGAAGAACAGTTATGTGTGATTGCTGTTTATAGATTTCAGCTCAGCGTTCAATATGATTGTTCCCCAGCATTTGGTGGACAAAATGGGTTCTCTAGGTTTTAGTACTCCCTTGTGTAATTGGCTACTTGACTTCCTTACTGAGAGGTCTCAGTCGGTGCGAGTTGGATATAATACTTCTAGCTCTATCCCCTAAGCATCGGCTCCCCACAGGGCTGTGTCTTGAGCCCATTGTTGTTCACCCTGATGACACATGACTGTTGCGCCAAGTATACCACCAATTCCATTGTGAAATATGCGGACGATACAACTGTAGTGGGTCTTATCAGGGGTGAGGATGAGTGGGCTTATAGGGAGGAGGTAAAGGGTTTGGTGGAGTGGTGCAATAAAAACAGCTTGGTTTTAAATGTGGAAAAAACTAAGGAGATTATTATAGACTTCAGGAAGAACCGGTGCAGTCACACTCCACTTTTTATCAATAACATAGAAGTGGAGTCAGTCAGTAGCATTAGATTCCTGGGGGTGCAGTTAACAAATAGTCTGTCCTGGTCCCTTAATACCACATTTTTGGTAAAGCGAGCACAGCAACGTTTGCACTTTTTGCGTCGGATGAAGAAAGTACATCTCCCATCTTCCATTCTCCTTACTTTCTACAGAGGCACTATAGAGAGTGCACTTACAAGCTGTATTTCCATCTGGTTTGGAGGCTGTAGGGCCTCAGATAGAAAGTCTGTGCAGGGAGTGGTAAGGGCAGCAGAAAAGATAATTGGGATATCTCTGCCCCTCATTCAAGATTTAGCTCATGCACGCTGTTTGTCCAGAGCTCGAAAGATCATCAGTGATGCCTCCCATCCTCATCATGGTTTGCTTTCTTTGTTACGCTCTGGGAAGAGGTTCCGCTGTATCTGATGTAGAACAGCCAGATTGAGAAACAGCTTTGTCCCCCAGGCTATTGGATTCTTGAATGCCAAATAGGTTCTTTTAGGTGAAATATGTTGGATATGTAAAAAATGTATATTTTATAGTAATTATGGACTTTTATTAGTATTTTAATGTTTGACTGAAATTGTGAGTTAAAGAATGCATATTTTTTAAGAATGTATATTTTATAAGAATGGGTATTTTATAGTAATTATGGTTTTTTATTATTATCATTAGTATTTTATTGCTTGAATGAATTTGTGAGCCAACTGCAACGAAATTTCATTCTATTGTGCACTTGTATAGTGTATAGTGGGATGACAATAAAGTTATTATTCTATTCTATATTCTATTCTATTCAATCTCTTTTACCTCCATAGAGGCACAGAGGCAGGGGAAAAACAACTTCCATTTGAATAGATACAGATAAGGAGAGCGAGAGGAGGCTTAACAAAGGATTTCTTTTTTATACAACATAACTTTGCTCATAAAACAATCATTCACCATAGTAACCCAGCAGCATGTGACCAGCCCAGCTCAGCCAAGCTGAAGCAAGCATACCTCACATGTTAACAAACACAAAGATAAGCCTTATATGGTAAATGGAATTTTGATGCTTGGAGTCCTTCTGGCACCAAAGGTAAGAGAAAAAAATTAGCTCAGCTTGTCCCTTTAAACTGAGGCTTGTAACCCAGATTCTTCCACATCACAGAATAAAGAACACAACATTAAATGTCAAAACAGCCACCCTGGAAGACATATATGGGGTCCCCTTACGAACTTTTGCCCAGACTGAAGAAGCTACATGGACAAACAGTGAAACATTTCAACCAAAAAAAAAAAAAAATCCAGTTGCCATGATTCAACCTACAGACAATTCCACCTGGCTGACTGAGAATCTTCATTGAAGTATTAAATCCTGCACAAT
Organism: Charina bottae; assembly: GCA_023362775.1. NCBI lineage: Eukaryota > Metazoa > Chordata > Lepidosauria > Squamata > Charinaidae > Charina > Charina bottae. Next base: position 34,712,885 of record JALMGJ010000011.1, read on the forward strand.
TGGGAAATGTTAAGCTCACTGGTCTGATGTTAAGAAAAAAGCAAACACATTTAATTTAAACCCATGAGCTTTCATGTGTTGTTGCTTGAGCTTATGCCTTTTAATGAAATTTATGAAATAAAATTTGTTAGTCAGAAAAGCTGTTACCAAACCCATTCTGATATTTTGCTACTATTAGTAAAATAGAGTTTATTTTATGTGTAGGATCCAAAATTGATGTCCAACATTGATAGATTCCTAGGGCATTGAAGTGAAATGGCCTATCAGTATTTGGGCTAGCAAAACTACAATAACTACCATGATGTTGTGTCATAATAATTGCATATGTTGTCAAGATGAATCTGATGTGATTTCTTTGCAGCATCTTGGAACGTGGAAAAACATATATTGCATGTCTCTTTGTGCAGAGTCCTACTTTAGGTCCCCAGTGTTTTCACAGGTTTTTGAATCTGATCAAAGAATAAAATATAGCAAAACATTTATTAACACCATGAAATAAAAAAGTGAAGTTTATTAATTATTTGAGACTAATGGCATATAGCCCAGTCAAATTATCACCACCTCCATCATAAATACAATAATTGTTTCACAATTTTTGAGGGACTGAGCACAATGAATATTTAATGTGCAGGCGGTATAAGGAAATCAAAGAAGCAATTAAGAATAAGTGAGAAATTACTACTTTGAATTCCATAGAAGGAAGATGGAATTGAAAGCTGGGGGAGCAGAGGTTTTTGAAATAAGTCTCACTTTTGTTGGAGTGTAAACAGAATTAAATTCTAGATAGGGAAATGAAGAACGTTGAAATAAAAGTGGAAGTTTAAGACTTCTTCCTACAGCAAAGAATGAACAAAGGCCAACAGCAACTCGTCATACCAAAAAAGAGGAAGAGATTTAAGATGGATTATGAAGTAGCTATGTAAAGGAGGCACTCCTTTAGTACAATCAAGGATGGAGCACACAATTTGGAAATAAGAAGGAGGTAGACCTCTTGGTACGGAAAAGGTAAAAGGTTATTTTTTAGCAGGGATGGAAACAGCTGTGGCAAAAGAAAAGAGAGGGAGGGAGGGAATGAGAGAGAGGAAGGAGGAAACAGAGAAGAGCTGCTCAATTGACTAGGCACCCATGTTCTTCCCTTCTCCTTTGAATGTTTGACAGTCATTTTAACACATTTCTAGGAGAATGTAGCAAACTAAAAGGAATTGCAATGAATTCTAACATCAATATTTGGGATATTTGTAAAATATATGGCATTTAAAAAGGGTTTTATAATGTCTTTCCCTTCCTTGGATGAAGGGATAGGGGAAAGGTAGGAGGTATCATTATAATGGGTGAGAGTTGAGATTGTTAATGGTAACCATAAACAAGGACATCCTGAAGTGACCAGCAAGAGCAGCATGTGACAAAAAGTAAGACTGGAATTTTGAATTATCCACTGCCTCAAGATCTAATTTATTTCCTTCACATTTGGCATCAAGAAATTATTAGACTTCTCAATTTGAAAACATAGATATCTATAACTTGTTGGAAAGATATGTTGGAAAAATATGGAGGGGAAACAATTCAATAACAATTGGGTATTTTTCCAAATTGATACAACGTCTGAAATTGAATTAGGGCCTTTCCAAACAAGGTGCTGAATTTTGTGGCTGCATTACAGTGACAATGTCAGAAAGAAATTTAGGTACAGTACATAGATAAAGAGTATATTTCTAAGCATGGAAACCAGAATAGATTAAAGGCTGAAATCAAAAAGGGAAATGAAATTGAAAATTGAAAATGAACATCCACAGCTAAAACAATGAAATATTTTCTATATCATCGCAACCCACTGCTGATATCACACACAATGCTGGTAAGACGACATTACAATATTTATTTATAAATGCATACTGTTCATTAAATTTCATTTTACTTAATGACATTAAATCTTACTTTCCTTTATTTAAATATTAAAATGACATAGCAATGTTTGAGGTTCTAAAAGCAAGCTCAGGATTTACATTTTTGTTTTATCAAGTTGGTGAGATTAAGCATAATGTAAGCATGTACAGTCTCCAGCAAAGGAGATCGTTACCTTGTCGTGTTGCTGGAGCTTGAGCACCTCAATGATGCCATGAGCTAAACCGTGAAGGGACACCCAAGACGGGAAGGCCGTTGCAGAGAGGTCAGACTAAATACGATCCCTGGGGAAGGTAATGGCAACCCACCCCAGTATTCTTGCCGTGAAAACTAAATGGATCAGTACAACCAGAGATATGTCGGTATACCATCGGAAGATGGGACTCCCAGGTCGGAAGATGGTCAAAATGCTACCTTGGAGGAACAGAGGATATGTTCAACTAGCCCCAGATGTGATGATGCAGCTAGCTCAAAGCCGAAAGGACGGCTAGCAGCCGATGGTGCTGGTGGTGAACGACGAATCCGATGTTCTAAAGATCAACACACCATAGGAACCTGGAATGTAAGATCTATGAGCCAGGGCAAATTGGATGTGGTTATTGGAGATATGTCAAGATTAAATATAGACATTTTGGGTGTCAGTGAACTGAAATGGACTGGAATGGGCCACTTCACATCAGATGACCACCAGATCTACTACTGTGGACAAGAGGACCACAGAAGAAATGGAGTAGCCTTCATAATTAATAATAAAGTGGCTAAAGCAGTGCTTGGATACAATCCAAAAAATGATAGAATGATCTCAATTCGAATTCAGGGTAAGCCATTTAACATCACAGTGATCCAAATATACACCCCAACCACAGATGCTTAAGAAGCAGAAGTAGATCAGTTCTATGAGGATCTGCAGCACCTACTGGATAATACACCAAAAAGAGATCTTATTTTCATTACAGGAGACTGGAATGCTAAGGTGGGTAGTCAAACGACACCTGGAATTACAGGCAAGCCTGGTCGGGGAGAACAAAATGAAGCAGGACATAGGCTGATAGAATTTTGCCAAGACAACTCACTGTGCATAACACTCTTCCAACAACCTAAAAGACAACTTTATACATGGACTTCACCAGATGGTCAACACCGAAATCAGATTGACTACATCCTTTGCAGCCAAAGGTGGTGGACATCTATACAGTCGGTAAAAACAAGACCTGGAGCTGACTGTAGTTCAGATCACAAACTTCTTATTGCAAAATTTAGAATCAGACTAAAGAAAATAGGGAAGACCCACAGATCAGTTAGATACGAGCTCACTAATATTCCTAAGGAATATGCAGTGGAGGTGAAGAATAGATTTAAGGGACTAGATTTAGTAGATAGGGTCCCAGAAGAACTATGGACAGAAGTTCGCAACATTGTTCAGGAGGCGGCAACAAAAAACGTCCCAAAGAAAAAGAAAACCAAGAAGGCAAGATGGCTGTCTGCTGAGACACTGGAAGTAGCCCAAGAAAGAAGGAAAGCAAAAGGCAACAGTGATAGGGGGAGATATTACCAATTAAATGCAAAATTCCAGAGGTTAGCCAGAAGAGATAAGGAATTATTTTTAAACAAGCAATGTGCAGAAGTGGAAGAAGACAATAGAATAGGAAGGACAAGAGACCTCTTCCAGAAAATTAGAAACATCGGTGGAAAATTCCAGGCAAAAATGGGTATGATCAAAAACAAAGATGGTAAGGACCTAACAGAAGCAGAAGAGATAAAAAAAAGGTGGCAAGAATATATGGAAGATATGTATAGGAAGGATAATAATAGTGGAGATAGCTTTGACGGTGTGGTCAGTGAGATAGAGCCAGACATCCTGAAGAGTGAGGTTGAATGGGCCTTAAGAAGCATTGCTAATAACAGGGCAGCAGGAGACGACGGTATCCCAGCTGAACTGTTTAAAATCTTGCAAGATGATGCTGTCAAGGTGATGCATGCCGTATGTTAGCAAATTTAGAAAACACAAGAATGGCCATCAGATTGGAAAATATCAACTTATATCCCCATACCAAAAAAAGGGAAGCACTAAAGAATGTTCAAACTATCGAACAGTGGCACTTATTTCACATGCCAGTAAGGTAATGCTCAGGATCTTGCAAGGTAGACTTACGGAGCGAGAATTTCCAGATGTACAAGCTGGGTTTAGAAAAGGCAGAGGAACTAGAGACCAAATTGCCAATATGTGCTGGATAATGGAGAAAGCCAGGGAGTTTCAGAAAAAACATCTACAGTATTTCTGTTTTATTGACTATTCTAAAGCTTTTCACTGTGTGGATCATAACAAATTGTGGCAAGTTCTTGGTGGTATGGGGATACCAAGTCATCTTGTCTGCCTCCTGAGGAATCTGTATAACGACCAAGTAGCAACGGTAAGAACAGAGCACGGAACAACGGACTGGTTTAAGATTGGGAAAGGAGTACGGCAGGGCTGTATACTCTCACCATACCTATTCAACCTGTACGCAGAACACATCATGCGACGTGCTGGGCTTGAGGAATCCAAGGCTGGAGTTAAAATTGCTGGAAGAAACATTAACAATCTTAGATATGCAGATGATACCACTTTGATGGCTGAAAGCGAGGTGGAGTTGAGGAGCCTTATGACGAAGTTGAAAGAAGAAAGTGCAAAAGCTGGGTTGCAGTTAAACCTCAAAAAAACCAAGATTATGGCAACCAGCTTGATTGATAACTGGCAAATAGAAGGAGAAAAAGTGGAGGCAGTGACAGACTTTGTATTTCTAGGCGCAAAGATTACTGCAGATGCCTACTGCAGCCAAGAAATCAGAAGACGTCTACTTCTTGGGAGGAGAGCAATGACAAATCTTGATAAAATAGTTAAGAGCAGAGACCTCACACTGACAACAAAGGTCCGCATAGTTAAAGCTATGGTATTCCCTGTAGTAACCTATGGCTGTGGGAGCTGGACCATAAGGAAGGCTGAGCGAAGGAAGATAGATGCTTTTGAACTGTGGTGTTGGAGGAAAATTCTGAGAGTGCCTTGGACTGCAAGAAGATCAAACCAGTCCATACTCCAGGAAATAAAGCCAGACTGCTCACTTGAGGGAATGATATTAAAGGCAAAACTGAAGTACTTTGGCCACATAATGAGAAGACAGGATACCCTGGAGAAGAAGCTGATGCTAGGGAAAGTGGAAGGCAAAAGGAAGAGGGGCCGACCAAGGGCAAGATGGATGGATGATATTCTGGAGGTGACAGACTTAACCATGGGGGAGCTGTGGATGGTGATGGCCAACAGGAAGCTCTGGCGTGGGCTGGTCCATGAAGTCACGAAGAGTCGGAAGCGACTGAACGATTAAACAACAAAGCATGTACAGTGACTAGAATGTTACAGTTGATCCAAAGGCTAATATGTATCCATACAGGAATATGAATGAATTTTCAGGACTATTTGTCACATCACCTCTTGTGGTGATAATGTTAGAAAGAATATTAGGTACAGTACAGACAGAAAGGGTATAATTATAAGCAGGGAAACCAGAATATACTAAAGTCTGAGGCTTAAAAAAAAGAGAATAGATAATGAATATCCACAGGGAAGTCATTAAATATCTTCAATATCACCCAAACCCACAGCTGGTAAGACACACAATGCAGCCTATGGAAAGGTGATATTTTCAAGTTTTCCTGCAGATTAATAGCTCTCTTTTGTTCAGTTCAGGCCTCAGAAGAATAATGTAGCATTTGGGAAAAAAGATGCAACCCAGCAATCCAGCACTAGAGGATAAGATACAGAAGATCTCCACAGTGACCATGTCTTTTCCTTTGGTGCTCATGTAAGTTGGAACAAAAGTCAGCCACACACTGCAAAACACCAACATGCTAAAAGTGATGAATTTGGCTTCATTAAAGGTGTCTGGCAACTTCCGAGCAAAGAAGGCTACGGTAAAGCTGGCCATGGCCAGTAAGCCCATGTAGCTCAAAACACAATAAAACATGATGGGTGATGACTCATTACATTGGAGGACAAGTTCTTCACTCATGGAAAGCATGTCAGTATCTGGGAAGGGGGGAGAAGTAGCGAGCCACAGAAGACAGATGCCTACTTGAAGAAAAGTACAAGAAAAAACAATGGAGCTGGCCATTCTTCTCCCCGTCCACTTCTTTATCGTGGATCCTGGCTGGGTGGCCATGAAAGCCAGAACGACAATTAGGGTTTTTGCCAACACGCAAGAAACCGCCATGGCAAAGATGACCCCAAAGGTAGTTTGGCGGAGGAGACATGTGATTGTTACTGGTCTGCCAAGGAAAAGCAATGAACAAAGGAAACAGAGCAGAAGTGAGAAGAGAAGAATGTAGGAAAGGTCCCGATTGTTTGCTTTCACAATGTGGGTGTTGTGATTCTTCCAAAATGTCATTAAGATCAAAACTGTGATAGCAGACAACAAGAGTGCACAACCTGCTATTCCGGTACCTAATGGTTCTTCATAAGACAAGTAGCTTATGATCTTGGGAATGCATATGTTCTGTTCCTTGTCCGCATACTGAACTTGTGGGCATTTGAAACAGTCATCCATATCTGCAAAAGTTTCAAAAATAAATCGGAATAATGCACGTTTTTTATTGAAAGCAAACTCAGAAATACTATGCATGTTCATAAAAAGCAAATTGAATAAATATATTAATGAACATCAGTGTGATAGAAATCCATAATCAAACAGAACCAAGGCTTCATGTAATAATATCAATTGTACTTCTTCTTTGACAGACAAGCACGATAGAAGCTTTCCTTAAAAAAATGAGTCAGCACATTTCGGGCATTATGGTTCAAGCAGATGCATGACTACAATACTAGCTGAATGTGGGCGAAGGCCTCCTGGCCACAACTTACACATGTTAATTGTGCTGGAGCCTAGAATCTAGGTAGGGAGCACAACCTTGGGACCACTATTATTGGATTACCCAGGTAATATAAATAGATTTTCTTGTTATCTTAATTAAGAGGTGTTCCAGGTGTGTGCAACAAAAATCCTTTGCTGTACACTGCATTTTTTTTCTGCATACAAGTAGGACACTGTATATAGAAGTAGGATGTGGTTTTGCATATAAGAAAGGTAGGAAATATTTATAGAAAATCATGTTGTATTAGTAGGCATTCTTTCTGTTGTTGTTGTTGTTGATATACTCTTTACAGTATATCTTAGGTACCAGCTCACCTGTTTTGTTCGATATCCACCCATTTGGACAAGGAACACAATTATAGCAACAAAACGGTTCTCCCTCCTTTGTTTCCTTCCGATAACCAGGCTGACAATTGGCATTACACATAGAAATAGGTTGTGTCTGTTGGCAATATAAGATGAAAGTTGTCAGCCTCAAAGGTATGGTCCTGGAATCATGAATGCTTGGGCCAGAACATGGCATGCAAAGAGATTTTCTACTCTCAAAGTGGAATGACTGTTACAACATGTTACAAACATTCTCTCTTCATAGATCAGGATGTCCCCAGTACTGCTGGTTTTCATAACACCTTAAAGACCTGGCTCTATGCCCATTCTGGGGGTCCTAAGTGCGTTCAGGCATGCGTCTCTTGGTTAACTTAGAGATTATGATGTGTGACTTAATCTTGGCTGCTATGTATTTTAATTTTTCCATAATTGTAATTGTTTTGATTGTTTAATTTTGTTCACCACCCAGAGCCTCTTGGTGAGATGGGTGGCCATACAAATTGAATAAAAGAATGAATGAATGAATGAATGAATGAATGAATGAATCCATCCATCCATCCATCCATCCATCCATCCATCCATCCATCCATCCATCAATCTTCTTCAGAAGAATTGATATCGGAACAATATGAGGAAGGGTTTGTATTTCAAATACATCACTGGAATTAATTATATGAATATAATCAAGAAATCACATAGCTCAAGTTTTTCTAACACATAATAATAAGCTTCTATCTACCTCATTATATGCCCTGTGCCATATGATTTCCTCTTCCTGAATGAAGAGTTCTTTGTGTGGAAGTGCCCATGGAACCATCCTTCCAACTTTCTGTATTCAATACATACCTGGTTAAATCCCTTATGCCATGCTATTTCCTCTTCCTTAATGATGAGTTCTTTGTGTGGAGGTGCCCATGGATCCATCCTTCCAACTTTCACTCCGATGAAAGATTGGTTGGGGAATATGACCCAATTTATAATGTCAAACCCTGCAAGCAGATAGCCATCCGGGTCAAAGGAAACTCTCTCTCCAGCACTGTTGTTAAACGATGATGATCTCAGGTGATAAGAAAGCTGAATTGAAAACAGAGAGACAAACGTGATGGAGGTTCTGTTGGCTCCAATTCTGGATTCTGCACAAGAGAATTCAGAATCCAATTCTGGATTCTGCACAAGAGGCTCACCTGACATCAAAGAGGTCATTTCAGCATCAGAACAGGATTCTTTATTTGTTAAAGCTTATTCCACCTTTAGTTTTCTTGGGAAGATTTTCAATAGTTGCTCGCCATTGCCTTCCTCCTAGTGCTGAGAGAGAGTGACTGGCCTGATGGAGTCTTGAAGGTTAATAAAAGAACTCCAAACAGCTAACAACAATCTTGCAGAGTAGATGTGTGAACCAGCAGGGAACTTGCACTTTAAGCTTAATTATGTTCAGAAATAAATTCAGTCTTCACATATTAGTTAGATGAAGTAAAAATAGAGATAGCTTACATTTATTCAGTAGATCTGGGTAAAAGTAGATTCATGGTAGATCTGCATGCAAGCAAGTTGTAATGGACGAGAGCTGCATTGTGCAGCCCTCCTGCTTGCAGGTGTGCCCAAAGGGTAATGGAGGTTGTTAATCCCCCAAACTCAAGAAGAAAAAGAAAGTGGTAATCAGGTGACCCATGTGACATCCCACAAGCACAATAGACATGCATTTACTAGAAAGGACCCCCCTTATGCTTATGAGACAATGCTTAGTTGACCCCTGATGATTCCAACATGGCTCAAGGTCACCTAGCATGCTTCATGCCTAAAGCAGGACAGAAACTCACATTCTCCCAGTTTCTAGTGTCATGCATTAAAACCTACACCAAAGCGACTCATCAAATAGAATAAGGGAATGATTCTGCTGTTCAAAATTAAGTCCTTATTTGTACACTTTTCTACATGTGCCTTTACCCCTTGCTGTATCTGCTTACAACATATACTAATATTAGGCTTCCTTCACCTGTATATTTAGGACTTTTCTCAGTATGTTGGATGCTGCGATGATTCTACACTATAGGTAGAACTAGGCAAGAAAAACATTTGCACAGGAGACTTACATTTTCATGCCTTCTGATTCAAAAAATTTCCCCTGCTTATTTAAAAAAAATAAGTTTAAAAAATAATGTGATTTAGGTTTACCCTTGTAATGCTAAGAGTATTTCCTTCTAAATAACCCTAAAGAAAAGCACATCACAATGTCATGTCACAGGATTGATGTTCTTCTCTGTTAATTGAAATTTTAGCCATTTTATGGTAATGCATAAGGGGCAGCATTTCAATCAATTTTATGTCAGTAATAGGTCAGCATAGAACTAATAACATAGAAATTGTGCTAAAATAGAAATAAAAATAAAAAGTCATATTGATAGAAAAAATAGTGTAAAGATAAAGTTATTAATGTAAAATTACAAGTATATGAATTTTCTGTAGCTTGAATCATGTCAACTGGATTTCTATTTTCTCAGTGGAAACGTTTCGCTCCTTATCCAAGGAGCTTCAGTCTGAGCAAAGTTGGTAAGGGAATCCTAAATATGTTTCTAGGTAGCTGTGTGACCTTACACCTGGGGTCATGGTTATATTGATATGTTATTTTAAGTCCTTTTATTATCTAAAGGAGGATCATTAAGATCACCATGCTGCTGTTGAGCTTAACGATCCTCCTTTAGATAATAAAAGGACTTAAAATAACATCAAGATTCAAGCTACAGACAATTCCACCTGGATGACTGAGAACCTTCATAGACATAAGTACATGAATTAAAATGCAAAAGAATCCTGCAAAGTTAACATTAATTTTACAGTGAATAATCTAAATGCTAGAAATAATTAGGTTGGATAACTATAAAAGTACATAAGTAATATGAGAATTTATAAAAAAAATTCAGAATGCAAAGCTATGCTAACTCATTTTATGTCTAATACTTGCTGCAGCATGGCTCGGTTTGTTGGTATTTAGACAATTAGGGTTCAACCAATTATAAGAAAAAATAGCAAAAAATAAAACACAGAATGGTATGTGAGTATTTAAAAGGACAAGAGAAAAAAAGGGGGAAGGGGGGAAGAAGGAAAGGGGGAAAAGGAAGAGACAATACATTGAGTTATGGAAGCCTACTTAAGGCTCAGCATCACCTCACTTGGAGGAGTTGTCTCTGTTAAATCACAGCTCTGACACAGAACTGGGTTACATTGTCTGAAATCCCTGCCTCCTGGTCACCTAGCAAGAGACTGAGGTAATCAGCCTCTGGCCTGCCTGGGTGTTGGGTTAAAAATTGGGAAATATACATATTGGGTAGATTTCTATTAAAAATGCAATGCAGCAACGTATGACCCACATTTGCAATTGCTCCCTCAACACAGGGACAGGGCTTTAGCTCCTTTGGTATGGGATGGGACATTCCCTCCAAGACAACGGAGGGGAAGACTTTACAGGAGAAAGAAGAAAAGCTCTTCTGTTGTTTTGGGGGACAATATTGTAGAGGTAATGTGCAGGGTCAACAATTTTTTGTGGGTTCACTGACTATATATATGGAGGGACCTTGCTAAGATCACAGCAAGAGTGCCACAAACCATTTTCTCTATGTAAATTTTTGAGATTATTACCTGCCAGAGCTGCTGATTCAGGTGTTTCCTTGTCTCTCTTTCATCCATTGCCTTGTGTCTGGAGATTGATGTATAGATGGCATGGAATGCACGAGCCACAGCATGAACAGCATTGTAGATGCTGTAGCTTTGGCCTGAGATCCTCATTGGAAAGATGTGCTCGGGAAGTTTCTCCAGCTTTTCCATTGCTGTGCAGGAATCTCCATTCTTATGATGGAACCTAGAGTCTTGGAATGGGCAGTCAAATGCCTGAGCCCAGAAATCTCTGATGAAACCATCCCCTTCCGAATTCAAAGGGTTTCTGTTCTGGAGAAATTGCTGGAATCCCGGGATTTCATTGGAATGAACGGTAAAGGAAAAAGAACCATGGAATTCTACTACATGCCAGTCATTATCTCCAATAAGGGTTTTTAGCTCCATCCCAGCAGTCAGAAGCCAAACATGGCCTTTGGGGTTTTGTGATGATTCCTGGATCATGTCTTGTATTTGAGAAGAGAGCAACCATCTCAACAATAACATGGAAAGCATGTCTCCACTGAAAACCAAAATGTTGGCTTTGCTGTTCATGACTTCATAGTAAAATTCTGCTGTACATTTTATGTAGTTTACATCATAACATAAAATGAATGTATAAACCTTTGCAGTACAGATACTATTTTTTGAAAATTCTGGAATGATGATATTTATGATACTGTCTAAATGCATCCCATTGGCAACAAAGAATGCAATCCAATTCCAGTTGAAATGCTGAAGTAATTTCATAATACCTTTGTACTGATAAAGTACATTTGGAACCATATGATAATAGTAAAGCAGATCGCTCTTTTCTGTTACCACCATTCCAGAGCCATACATGAACTGAAAATCGATTGAGATAAGAAATATCATGTTTTTCAAGAATTCATGAGTGTCTACTAGTTGAATAAGCCAGAGAAAGTAGACTTGTTCAGTATGTCGATGAAGGTTCTCAGTCATCCAGGTGGAACAGTCTTTGGCTTGTATCATGTCAACTGGATTTCTGTTTTCTCAGTGGAAACGTTTCGCTCCTTATCCAACTGATAAGACTGAAGAAGCTCCTTGGATAAGGAGCAAAACGTTTCCACGGAGAAAACAGAAATCCAGTTGACATGATTCAAGCCATAGACTTGTTCAGTATTACAATTTAATAAGAGAATTTGCTGATGAATTCTTTTTCATTTCCAACTATCATTGGAAGATAAATGCTTTTGAACTGTGGTATTGGAGGAAAATTCTGAGACTGCCTTGGACTCCAAGAAGATCAAACCAGTCCATACTCCAGGAAATAAAGCCAGACTGCTCACTTGAGGGAATGATATTGAAGGCAAAACTGAAGTACTTTGCCACATAATGAGAAGACAGGATACCCTGGAGAAGATGCTGATGCTAGGGAAAGTGGAAGGCAAAAGGAAGAGGGGCTGACCAAGGGCAAGATGGATGGATGATATTCTGGAGTTGACGGACCCAACCGTGGGGGACCTGAGGATGGTGACGGCTGACAGGAAGCCCTGGAATGAGCTGGTCCATGAAGTCACGAAGAGTCGGAAGAGACTGAATGAATAAACAACAACAACAAAACTATCATTGGAGTTTAATAGTGAATGACCCCTTAATTGATTCCCTTTTTTCTTAAGAGATTTTTATCATTCCATTAAAAGCCTTTTCTTGGTTTCCAATTTCTATATTTTAGTGAAATGTGTTTTAAATGAAAAGAGTGGACTTCATTCCTTTTTTGCAATAATGTAGCACTCAGAAAAATATTTCAGAGCTAAATACAGTGCTCAGCTCTAAATACTTATTAGTATCCTAAATATAAAACAAAGCATAGTAAAAGAAAGTATATATAGTATTAAAAATGTCTGCAAATTTCTAGCAGAAATTAATATATGGGGCACTTTTTAAAAGTGGCCAATTAGGCCTCTTTATTATAAATGTATTCTGAAATCTGTCAAATGTATTCCATCAAAAAAGTTATTTAATAAATTTTGATGATCACCAATGTAATATAACATAGTTGTCCTATATCTGATAATGAAAGTGTATGATAACTTTTTGTGCCCAGGGAGTACTTTACTGAACATTCTTTAAAAGCTGAGGATTACTGCTTGATGTGGCCATATGATATATATGGGCAGAGGTTCACTTTCTCCTCTTATAAAGATTGAGTTCAAAGCCCCTGTAGATGACTTGGATACACCCGCTATTACTGACATTCACTTATGTTTACCTAAGGCATCTCCTTCTGTGTATTGTTGAAGGCTTTCACGGCCAGAGTTCGATGGCTGTTGTGGGTCTTCCGGGCTGTGTGGCCATGTTCTGGTATGCCAGAACACGGACACACAGCCTGGAAGACCCACAACAGGAATCTCCTTCTCTTTCTCCTTCTCTTTCTCATTACTCTCAATAGCAACTACAATGAATATGTGTGACTATGAAAACTCTCATGCAGTTTCTACCTTTTTCTCTACATACAGTATGCACATCCTACCTGTGGAATCTTGTAGATGCCCAAAACATTGGGTTTCCGATGGGAACGTTCAGAGGTCAGATCCTCAGTAACTGCCAATAGGGCATCTTGGATGCCACACTTGTAGTTGGGCACAAGGTTGTTTTTCGATGAGAGAAACTGTATTGCAGCATGATAGGTCCACTTGGAACTTAAATAGCTGTCATAAATATTGAATCCCAGTGAAATATTGGGTAGTATCTTGGGGTTTTCATTGATTTCCTTGACAGCAAAGGCCAAAGCTAAGATGTGCTGATAATTCTCCGTTACTACACTGCAAAAAAGGTTTCCATGATATATTGTCAGCATTTGACAGGTTTTCTCTTCACTATTTTACTGTCAGCCTGTTAAGATTGTTCGTTACAGTTTTGTTTGTTTTTTATTAAAATATTGTGAGATGTTGATTAAGAAGTCAGTCTTTTATTATTAGGGTATGTGTAAGTGGAATATCTCACTTTATAGGGATTTTACACAGATGACTTGGCCCATTACTACTAAGGAATTTGGGAAATGGGTACAATGGAGGAAAAGATATTTCAGAAGAGTGTTATAAATTCGTGGATATTTGAAATGAAAATAATTTAAATAGGTAATCTTAGACAATATTGTCAGGACATACAGTATTTGAAAACCACACCTTATTCACATAAAAACGGTGGCATTCCATCTTTGTGGCAATGATGTGAATAGCACTTTAAGGGCTAATATAGTATTGAAATTTAACTATCCAGCAATTTCCAGACAGAGAAACAGGCACACTTCCCTGCAGTTTAATCATGACAAAATCTACTTCTAACTATCTTTGTCCAAAGGATCATATTTTAAAAAAGCTTAACATATATGTCTCAGTAGTATATTAGAAGGACTTTCCCTAATCCCCAAATTAAAAATTAATTTGCAAAGAGAACTTATGGCTCCAGTAATCATAATGACAACAACAACAACAACCCAAACCAGATATACACAGACTACTTGTTGGAAAATTTCTATCTAGTTGTATTTTATCCACACACAAAAAAAAAGTTTTTTGAAATCTCCTGTTGATTTGTTAAAGTTTCCTACAAAAGAAACAGGTGGCAGCTTCAATGCAGAAATTGTTTCACACAGAACATGACGATCCCAGGCAGCTCCCCTTTGCCTAGTTGGATGGAATGGCAATGTTTTGTAAGGAGTGCTAGATATCTTTCCTACATGTTTGGTCCTACCAGGTATGAAATTTTAGTAGGGAAGAGGAAAAAAACGGAAGGAATACTAACTTCTGAGATAAGTCAGGTTCAGGAGGAAGTTGGTTGAAGTAAATATGCTTCTTCCAGAACATGGTCAAGAAAACAATGCCTCCATAGATGAAGTCCCCTGACTGTGAGTATCTGTGAACTCTTGGTGGGGAATGAAATACCTTACACTTAGCAACCTGATTTTGGCTCACTGTATGAGGAAAGAGTAGCAGCAGGAGTATTAATATTAACATCCTCAATTCAAAGTTGCTCTATAGAGGTTGATTGTTCTTTTTCCCCACATGTCCTGAATTATCATGAGAATGTCTGATTACTGTACAAGACTTTGTAGTTTTATTGTTGGTCACTACAACCTCAGGGAGCATTTTACAAGTAGATTTATTCTGGTCCCTTCAGATTGAAAATCTTGTGTTCCTGTGGCAAAGCTAAATAGCAGGTGTTAGTAATAACAGCACAGCTTTTCTTCTTATTAATCAAGCAATAATGTCACTGGAGTTCTTCCCCTTCTGTTCTGTCCATAAAATCCCCATTTCCCATACCTTCTTTATTTGTCATTGCTATTTAATTAGTGGATAGAAGAAGGCCAATATTTGGGAAGGAAGAACAGTGTATTTAATGCATTCATGCATGGTGCATATTTTTCTGAGTACCTAAGGACTCCAGAGAGTTATTTGATGATATGGCTGGAAACTTCCTTCCTTCCTTCCTTCCTTCCTTCCTTCCTTCCTTTGAATAATGACCAAATGTTGATACTTGTTGTGCCTAATATCAGAGTGAACTAGCCCTGACAAAGCAATCAGGTAGATGACATAACACATAGTCCCATACGTTGTTCCTGTGGCCAGTAATTGCTTAGATTTCTTTTGCTTTTGAATATGTGAAGGGCAAATTATAGATAGATAATATAGATACTAAAACAATATAGATTTTTTAATTGGATTAAATGGAGGGCAAAGTACAAATATGAGATAAAGGCAACATGAATTCCAATACCTAGAGCCCATCTTCTGGTGTAAGAGATTCTGTTAGCTCTCCTGGTGCTCAAATATCCCTCTTGCCTGAGCCTGCTCTGACTGCCTAAGGACATCATCACATGGACCACTACTATTTCCCTCACTGTCACTGCAACACTACCTGGTAGCCACACTCCCTGGAACAGCAAACTATCCTCTTCCCCAGCATTGCTATCCAGGATGCCCCAACCTCAGGTGTAGATCTCATGCAAGGAAAAGGTTGTTTGTACACTGGAGGCTGTTTTCTTCACCATATTTTTTAATTGTTGCAACTAACTGTCATCCATATGGAAAATTCAGACTTAAAGTATCATTGGGAGATGAATATCCTAAGGAAAATTATCTGTATAACCATATTTTACTGGTACTGACTTGAAATGATGCTCTCTGATATTCATTGGATGGTCATGGGGGAAAGCCATCCATTTGACCCTGACATGTTGCAGGTGATAGGAAATGTTCCAAAAGTAATATGAACACCTCACTTATGGCAATACATTTGTTTCATGACCACAGAATCTAGTTTCCATTCTCTTCCATCAATATTTCTTGCTGAGACAGAGACAGAGATAGAGAGATAAAACAGTACTAGATAAAGTTAAAGAAACAGAGAAGAAAAAGAGAAGAGTTACTGAATTTACCAGGCATTTTGTTTGTCTGTCAAATTTATATTGCTGCCTATATCACAAAAAGTGACTGCACGGAGTACAAAAATTAATTAAAATAATAAATATATAAAACTAGTGATTATTAAAATGTAAAAAACCACACTGTACATGAGAGTGTGAATGTTGGTTTTGATGATTAAATGGTTTGATTTTAGAGAAATAATGTTACTAAATGTTTAATTAATAGCAAGAGATGAACATTTATGTACTTTTATCTCTGTGTTAGAGAAGGTCAGAAGCCACCTGTCTTATATGTTTTTCTGTCTATTCTTGCACTGTTTTAGTTTCTCTTGTTCCTTTTTTGGACTTGTATTCTATTTGTTCTATATTCTGTATTTTGTGTTTTAATTATATCTTGAAAATTAATAAAGCTCTATGGAGAAAAAAGAGTGTGTATGAATGTCAACAACGAAGGCATCTCAGGGTTTCAATAGTTCACTGGGACACCCAGGCCTGATGACATAGCCAGGTCTTGAAGGACTTCCAGAACATTTACAGGGATGGAGCTAACGTCACTTCAGGAGGGAGAATGCTCCATAAAGCGGGCACCATGGTAGAGAACGCCCACTTCCTGGGACCCGCCAAGTGTAGTTCGCAAGCTGATGGGACCCACAGCATGTCTGCTCTCCCAGATCTGATGGGATGGGGAGATAGTATAGTTCAAGGGTCAGAAATGGCAGCTCGCGAGCCAGATGCGGCTCTTTGGCCCCTTGAGTGTGGCTCTTCTGCAGCTGAACTCACCCCCGCCCCTTCCACGTGATTGGATCCCGCCCCCAAACTCTTACGCTCTTACGCGCTCTCGCTCTCCAAGGCCGGGGCCACCCGCAGCCACCCACACCTCGCGCATGGGGTTCTGCTGAGTTGCATTCTCCCCCACGTAGAAGCAGTGCCTGGACCGCCTCTCGGGATGGGGCGTCCAGCCCGGCTGCGCTCCCTTGGCATCTCGGGCGACTGTAGCGACCGGAGGCGGCCAAGGGGAGAGCAGGCGGCTCTTCGCCCTCGGCGCACCGCGCGGCCAGACGAGCCTCCGACTGCTGCTTCCTGCGCCTGTGGCCTCTTCGATGCCGCCGCCGCCCGCCTCGCCTCTGCCGCTCTCCGCTTCTCCGCAAAGCTCCCGGTTGATCTTAATGTTTCCTTTTCCTCCCCTTCAATATGTTCCAGCAAGCGAGGGGGAAGCGGAGAGCGGCAGAGGTGAGGCGGGCGGCGGCGGCAGCGAAGAGGCCACGGGCACAGGAAGCAGCAGCCGGAGGCTCGTCTGGCCCCGCGGCGCGCCGAGGGCGAAGAGCCGCCTGCTCTCCCCTTGGCCGCTACAGTCGCCCTGGCATCTCCCTTTGGCCTGCCATCCGCGGCCCCTGCCCCAGAACCGAGCCCTGTCCCCCCTCCTCCCTTCCTGCAGGCGGCGGACAAACTCGGCAAGGAAGCCCACGATGGTGGCTTCCCTCCCGCACGCACGCCCAGGCTCGGCTGCGGAGCTCAGCTCAGGAGAGGCGGCGGGAAGGAGGGAGCATCGCAGAGCATGTGCAGAGGGCTCCGCTGGGCACCACGGCGTTCCTGGGCAGGCCCACGTGGCCGGGTCGGGGATTGCGGCGCCGCTCGTTTGGGAAGCGGCTACGATCCCGAGGTGGGCTGGGAAGGGGGAGGAATCGCATCTGCGGGGCTGTGATTTGGATCTCTCCCTCTGCCACTTGGCAGATGCCTTGGGTTGTCTGGGTGGCCCCGGCCTTGGAGAGCTGGGGTGCAGCGGGATGGGAGCGTCGCCAGCGGCCCGCAAGGACCAGCCATGGAAGGTGAGTGAAGGCCGGGGTGGCCAGCCAAGTGCAGCGCAGCCCTTCCACGCAATTGGCTCCCGCCCCCAAACCCCGCTCCCTTCCATGCAATTGGCTCCCGCCCGTAAACCCCACCCCCTTCCACGTGATTGGCTCCCGCCCGCAAACCCCGCCCCCTTCCACACGATTGGCCCCCACCCGCAAACCCCGCCCCCTGGCTCTCGAGCATTTCAAAATGTGCACGAGCATGTCAAAATGGCTCCCGGCATAAAAAGTTTGCCGACCCCTGGTATAGTTCATTATTGATTAGCCATTAGGCCATATCAAAATACAGAATATAAAACATAGAACATTAATAAGTTCACATATAAAAATAGAATAAAAAACAAATTAGGCAAGAAAAGTAATAAAAATGCAAATCATATTTCTGAATCACCATCTACAGTTTACCCAAATCAGACTCACATATGCATATCTCAGCTGAACTGTTTTATTCAAATAAAGGGCTGTATTATATGTAATTTTTGGATTCTGACAGCACATGAAGTATGTTGTTTTAATATTAGGATCCCAGTAGGTCGTTCGTCTAATGTGCAGTCCTAGATACTGATCTGTCCCTTTCTTATACAATTGACATTCAAAAAATATATGTCTTTTGTCTTCTATCTCTGGAGCTCGGCAAATAAAAGTACATTCATTATAAGGGACTTGGTTAAGTCTTCCATATTTAACTATTGTGTCCAGCTGCTCAAATCTTGCTGGAGTAAATAAAGCCCAAAGATGTTTAGGCATTTCTGTATTTAGGTACTTAACAGTTTGCAAGGTACGTTTGTAGCAGCTCATCCCTTTCCATGTGCTGACATTGCTAAGGATGACTATATCTTTCTGTGCTTCTATATCCAAGAGTTTTTGTGTAGCAATCTTTTTAGTTTGTTCTCCAGTTGACAAGAGACAGGGAGACCACAGCTCCTAATATAATTTGTCAGTTGTATAATCCAAGAATTCTGTGTTTGAGATTTTGTCTGTTCTAAAAGACACAATTTTGGGAGTCTATCAGTTTCTATAGTATTAATTTTGTACCAAGAGTTGTATGCCCTTATTTTGGACAAAGAACACATTGTACAAATTCCCAATTCATCTCTAAATGCAGCAGCTGAAGTCCTTTTATCCACACCCAAGTTACTTCTCATATGCTGTGATGGTGATGGTTCTAATAGTGATATATCAGTTAAGCCCCAAACTTCAGCTCCATATACTAAGAGCATAGGGGTAACCTTGGTCTTGTCTATGTGATAGCTGGCGCTAAGGAACCTTGAGAGCTGTGTTTTTCTTAATTTGAGCAGTAAATTCACTTGTGCACATACGATAAGTGAGCTCCTTTGACAATGAGGAAGCCAGGATCCAGTCTCAGAGAAAACTACCCCTGAGTATGGAAAGCTGTTAACTTGCTCTATTGGCTCACCATCTAATAGCCATCTATGGCTAAGATGTCATTTTCCAAAAACCATAATTTTTTTTTACTTTGATTTATTAATAATCAGAGAATTATCACGACAGTAGGAGCCAAGTCTTCTTAGCAGCCTACACAACCCTACTTGCGAATATGATAATAATATCATTTCGTCAGCATATAGCAAGTTGTTACAATGTGTGTTTAGTGCATTAGGCATGTGTATTTCAGGATCCTTCATCAGTCCTTGTAAGATGTTAATGTATAGACTGAATAATAATGGTGCAAGCATGTACCATTGCCTTACCCTTTTGTTGGTGTCAATCTTATTTGTCATGGCTTCATTAACCCCAAACCGCACTCTCAAACAAGTGCTTGTATAATGGGCATTGATCAGGGCCAGCAGAATGGGTCCCATTTTGAGGGCAATCATTTTCCTCCATAATATTTCTCTGTTTACTGTGTCAAATGCTGCACTAAGATCTATAAAGGCAGCAAACAGTTGTTTCCCCTTACTGACATATTTTGTAATTAGTGTCAGAGTTATTCTATGTAGAATTCAAATGGATTTCTCCACTGTGAATTCCTAGCTTGTAAAAAAATAACTGTAAAGTTCCATTCTCTCTCTGCTGAGAGAGAAACATTCCACCGATAAACTCTCTGCTGAGAGAGAAACATTCCACCGATAAACACCAGGTGTGTGGCCTTGGCCAGCCAAGGCATTGTACCACATGAGTTATGTTTTGGCTAGTTGATCGGCCGTCCCATGAGAATGTTTTCCTGGGGGGAGACAATGTGCAACATTGCCATCTCGTGGCAATTTGTATTACATGCACCAGACTACAGTTTTAACACTAAGTGTATGTAATCCATGACCCCATGTTTTCCTCCAATCAGAATGCTGAAACAAGTGTATATCTCAGCTATGAACTATGGGTCTATGCTTCTTGACTTCTGTCTGTCATGTTGCCATGTACTCTGTTCCTGAACTGTAACTATGCCTGGCCTTTTGTACCTGGCCATGGTTTTCTTCACATCTGCTGATGGAAATCTACTTATGCTTTGTTGTTTTTCCTTTTTGCAATAATGTAACTCATATCCATTATTGCCTTATGCTACAATAAAATATTGTTAGCCCTACACGCTGCACTCTGTTTGGTTTACTCTGCGCCTGGACCCGATAAGCCAGTACAATCCCACAATTAGATGCTTCAAGACAAAGGAATTGTCAATGGTGGATCGACTCTGTATAAAGCTTGCTTGTTCTTCTGCAAGAATACACTTTTCATCTACCCAGCTCTCGACTCTGTTCAAGAGGAACCTAGCATATATCTTTGCTACAATATCTATCAGGCTAATGGGCCTGTAGTTGCTAGGGTCCTTTTTATATCCTTTTTTATATATGGGGAGTACTGGGATATGGCAGGTATTATTTATTTGTGTGAATAAACCTGCCAATAGTGGGCCTCATCACTTGGGGTATTTTTTCAATAGTTCAGCCAGTAGAAAGTCTTCCCCAGAGGCTTTATTGCTCTTCAGGCCTTTTATAATAGATTGGATCTCGTTTTCTGATACTGGTGGCCAAAGGGGTGAGACTTTGATAAGTGATAAATCACTACATAGAAACCGTTTCTCAACAGGTTCTGAAAGAGCAAACAGATGATGATAATAGTTTTCCCATTCCTCAGCAGGGAAAGATATATCCGTTCTTTCAAGATTCCAGCTACAGAGTGCCAAAATAAAGCCGAATTGTGACTTTTTGCAGACAGCTCAGGTCCTGACACAATTGAAGCTGCATAACTTTATTTTTATTTTATGAGTTTTTTATATTCATTTCCTAGAGACAGAATCTTAGCTTGTATATGTACAGAGGTGTGCATCTGGGCAAGTCTTGTCAGAGTATGTAAAAAGAAATATATTTTATTCTTTAGATTTTACTGGTCTGGAATGTGCAAAGTAGATAGCAGCGAGCGCTGGATGAGATCATCGTCCTTGAGGACAGGATGATGCAATGCTAATGAGCTACACCTGTGTATAGGAATGACTCTGCAATATTAAGTGTATATACAGTATATCGTGTCTGTGAGATATTAAGTGTTGGGTATTTTGTATGGAATTGGTTAAGGATTGTGTCTGTATATATTTCTGTGCTGTGTATAGTAAAGTCTGTATATACTCAAAGCAACAGACTCTGTAATTTATTACAGCAGCATAGAAGC
The DNA here is from genome assembly GCA_023362775.1 of Charina bottae. Lineage (NCBI taxonomy): Eukaryota > Metazoa > Chordata > Lepidosauria > Squamata > Charinaidae > Charina > Charina bottae. Next base: position 34,734,523 of record JALMGJ010000011.1, read on the forward strand.
AGCTTTTCTTTCACAGGAGCAGTGGACGGTGCCAATCTTCTGAAACACACTGTGACAGGTTATGGTCCCAGGGCGTTGGCATTGAACCCTGACTTCGTATTGGAAGAACCTCTGGTGCACGTGAAGGCATATGCAGGTGCTGTCATCAGAAGCCATGGAGACTGAGGCAGCGTTTGCTCTGAGTGGTGCCTTGCCTTTGAACTGACTCAATGAACACAACTACCTTCCATGGAGCATGAAGGTGGAGATGTTCCTCCAGAGAGATGGGCTCTGGGATGCTGTGAGTAATCCCCCTGCACAGCCTGATAACAGGCAGCTTAGAGCAGAGGAAAAGGCCCGGTCAAGTACTATTTTGGGACTTGAGGACAGCCAGTTAGTACATGTACGTGGACTGGCAACCACTAATGCAGGGGTGGGCAACGTCAGGCCCACGGGCCGTATAAGGCCCGCGGGGCTCCCACCTAAGGCCCGTGGGGCTCCCGCCCGCAAACCCCACCTCTTCCATGTGATTGGCTCCCGCCTGCAAACCCCGGCCCCCAGTGCTTGTGATTGGCTCCCGCCCGCAAACTCCGGTCCCCGGTCCACGGAAATCCCAGAAACCCCACCCTCCACCTCCTGGTTATAAATATCCAAATGGCCCTTGGCAGAAAAAAGGTTCCCCACCCCTGCACTAATGAATGCTGGAATGTGCTAAGGCAAATATATGTGCGTGATACCCCAAGCAGCAAGATAGCTCTAACACGTAAACTTTACCGAGCCCATTTTCTGGCAGGAGGGAGTGTATCAGAACATTTGCAGTACATGAGACTTTTGTTTGCAGACCTGCAAGAGAGAGGGATGGACTTTGATGAGGCAAACAACGTCTACATTATTATGAGCTCTCTAAATGATTCCTGGGACATGATAGTAGCAAGTTTAGAGTCAATGCAAGAAAGAGAGTTGACTCTGCACTATGTAACTGGGTGTCTACTTGAGGAGGAGGAGTGGAGAAGAGAAAAATCTCTGGACTGTAGCCGTGCTAAAGCAAACAAAAATGTGCCATGTGAAACAGCAGTCAGCAAGGGAACAGAGAGAGTATTTGCTGTTAGAAGATGCTTCAGATGTGGGTCCACAAAGCATTTGAGGGTAGATTGTACAGCCCAGATGCAAGGGAAGAAAGACACATCTAGGAAACAGACATTGTGGAGAGACAGACAGCAGCATGTTTCTGTTGTAAGAACTGCTGAAGAGCTAAAATAGGGAACCTGGCTCTTAGACAGCGGAGCAAGCAGACACCTATCAAATAAAAAAGACAATTTTGTATCTTTGAATCCTGCTTCACAAGACCACGTCAGTCTAGCAGATGGGAAGAAGTCTCCTGTACATTGTCAAGGGCAAGTGTTTGTGCCTAGTATGAACAGGACATTGGATGGGGTGTTATTTGTACCTACACTTGAATATAATTTGCTGAGTGTTTCCTGCTTGACACAGAACAGGTACACTGTGTTATTTTCTGGTAAATCTTGCACTGTAAAAAAGAATGGGATTTTATGTGCAAGGGGTGTATTAAGCGATAGATTATATGTAATGTTGCCACATGAAAGCACACATACTGTACAAACCACCATGTGCAACAAGCATATGCATGATAATTGTGTCCATTCGCTACATAGATGGATGGGCCATGCTAATTTCAGAGCTCTGGTCAAGATGCCTGAGGTGAGTGAGGGGTTGAAAGTAAAAGTATGGAACTAATATATGGATTGCTCTGTGTGTAAAATGTCTAAATATAAAGTATATCCTGTGAAGAAACATTGTGATAGGGTTACAAGGAAAATGTTTGAATTAGTCAATGTGGATCTAATTGGGCCTCTAACTCAAACCCTAGGAGGGGCAAAGTATGTTTTAGTCATAGTAGATGACTATCCTAGATATGGTTTTTGTTATCTGATGAAAAACAAGGGTGAAACGTTTCAAATGTTAAAAAATTGGGTTACCTGGGTTGAAAGAGATTTTCTAGTAAGGTAATGCAGCTTCAAACCGACTGAGGGGGTGAGTTCTTAGCAGGGAGGTTCTAGGATTGGCTGAAATACCAAGGGATTTGGCATCGCAAGACCAATCCATATTCCCCATGTGAAAATGGTGTGGCTGAATGCCAGAATGGTGTCTTGCAAACCATGAAAAACTCGTTCATGCAGGACTCTGGATTGCCTAAACATGTTTTGGGGGAAGCTATCTTAACAGCTAACTAAATAAATAATAGGGTGTGGAGTTCTGTGGTGAATACAACTCCGTATCAGTTGCTGTTTAATAGGCAACCAGTGTTATCACACATGAGAGTGTTTGGCTGCAATTCTTGGGTATATATACCTAAGGGGCAGAGACGAAAAGGACAGCCTAAAGCAATGAAGCTTAGATTTATAGGTTATCAGCCTGGGTCCAAAGCATATAGGTTTACACTTAACGATGGGAGAGTGGTGATCTCAAGATCAGCTGAATTTGCTGAACACAATGGGTGGGAAAAGGTTCATGCAAATACTGAAGTATTATTGCCAATAGATAGGGAACAAACAGAATATGATGAGCAGTCCTCAGAGTTTGATAGTTCTGCTCAGAGCAGAAACTTCATCTCCAAAGGTTGAGAGAGAGGAGGGGGAGGAAGAAATGTTCACTCCGAGACATGCAGAAATAATATCAATGTTTTCTCCAAATGTAGAGAGAGAGGTGGGGCAAACAAGCAGTTTTGTTCCTAGACATATATGGCAGATAATATTGTTTTACAATCCACACATTTGCCTGAAGGTCAAAAAGCTGTTGGTTGCAGTTGGGTGTATAAAAGAAAGACTTTGTTATCTGGAAATGTGAAATACAAGGCTTGGTTAGTTGCCGAAGGTTATTCACAGAGAAAGAATGTTGATTATTCTGAAACATTTGCTCCCACAGTTACATCTGAAAGTGTAAGGTTAGCTTTAAAAGTAGCAGCAATGAGAAACTTAGAGGTAAATCATTTTGATATTACCATGGCATATTTAAATGCAGACCTCAAAGAAACTATTTATATGATTGAGGCACCTGGATATGAGAGTAGTAAGCCAGGCATGGTTTACAAGCTTAAGAAGGCAATATATGGGTTTTAACAGTCAGCCAGAAACTGGAATCAATGTTTACATAATGCACCGCAAGCTGTAGGATTTAAAAGGAGTATTGCAGATCCATTTTTGTATACTAAAGGTATTGGAGAAGAACAAATTATAGTGTTAACATTTGTAGATGACATTTGTGTACTAGCCAAGACAGGAGAGCTAATACAAGGAGTTGCTAAGCAAATAGGGAAAGAGTTCCAATTAAAGGATCTGGGTAGTATAAAAAAATTATTTAGGAGTTGAAATTAAAAGAACTCAGGATGGGAGTTTCCTGCTTAACAAGAAACAAAAAATAGTGCAGTTATTAAGAGATTATAACATGGAGGAATGTAAGCATGTTCAAACACCGATGGTTATAGATTTTCAGAAGGGTATAGGAACTACTGATTTTCAGGATCAAGATCTGTACCGGTCTGTACTTGGGAGTTTATTATATCTCGAACAGTGTACAAGACCAGACATTGCCAATGCAGTGAACATTCTGGGAAGATTGGTGGAAAAACCAACAAATGATGGATGGCAAGCAGTTAAAAGTATATTAAGATATCTGAAGGGTAAAGTGGATAATTGTTTAATGTTAGGAGCAAAAGGAACACAGATACTACAATGTTATGTGGATAGTGATTGGGCTGGTGACACACAGGACAGAAAATCCACTACTGGTATTATCATTACATTTGGAAAGTCAATAATCACATGGAAGGAAAGAAAATGGGGCAGTAGCAGTTTCCACAGCTAAGGCAGAATTTGCAGGTCTTTCTGAACTATGTCATTTATTTATTTATTTATTTATTTATTTATTTATTTATTTATTTATAATTCGATTTGTATTCATCGCTCCATCTCCCCACAGGGGGACTCTGGGCGGTTTACAAAAATCAGCAATTAAAATCCAACAATTAAAACAACATATAATACCATACAATAATAACTAAAATAAATATAAAATCCAAGATGCGATGGGTTTGTATTTAAAAGGGCTCTAGGGCACCAGCCACCCCCAAGAGGAACTGTTCCCCCCCATCCCAAGCAAGGCGGCAGAACCAGGTCTTTAAGTTCGTTCTGAAGGCCGGGAGCGATGGGGCCTGCCTCACCTCCGGGGGTAAGATATTCCAAAGCATGGGGGCCACCATCGAAAAGGTCCACTTTCTAGACCCCGTCAGGTGAAATTCCCTTACCGACGGGGTCCGTAGCATACCCTCTCTAAATGACCGAGTGGGACGGTTCGATGTTATGGGGATGAGACGGTCCCTCAGATACACTGGTACCATGCCATGTAGGGCTTTAAAGGTGATAACCAACACCTTGAATTGGACCCGGAAGCATACGGGTACCCAGTGCAGATGTCGCAGCAGAGGTGTCACATGTGCTGATCTTGGGGCACCAATAACTGTGCGAGCAGCCGCATTCTGGACCAGTTGAAGCTTCCGGATACTCTTCAAGGGTAGCCCCATGTAGAGCGCATTGCAATAGTCTATATGAGAGATGACCAGGGCATGAGTGACTGTACAGAGGGCATCCTGATCCAGGAAAGGGCATAACTGGCACAGAACGCGAAGTTGTGCAAAAGCCCTTCTGGCCACGGCTACCACCTGCTCTTCGAGCAGGAGCTGTGAGTCCAGAAGAACCCCCAGATTCCGCACTTGGTCTGAATGGGGTAGTGCAACCCCATCCAGAACTAAATATGATAACTTCCTGGATCTGCAGGAGCCAGCAATCCACAGCCACTCCATCTTACCAGGGTTCAGTCAAAGCATGTTGTTCCCCATCCAGACCCCCACAGCCTCCAGGCACTGAGAAAGGGTAGCCACTGCATCACTTACCTCACCAGGGATGGAGATATATAATTGAGTATCATCTGCGTATTGCTGGTACCTCGTCTCATGGTGGCAGATGATCTCACCCAGCAGTTTCATGTAGATATTAAATAGAGGGCAGAGAACTGAACCCTGTGGCACCCCACGGGAGAGGGGGCAAGGGTCGGACCTCTCATCTCCTATTACCACCAATTGGGACCGGCCCTGGAGGAAGGAGGTGAACCAGTGTAAAACTACGCCCCCCCACCCCCAACTCCCTGAGCCATCCCAAAAGGATACCATGGTCGATGGTATTGAATGCCGCTGAGAGGTCAAGAAGAGCCAGGATGGATGCACTCCATCCATCCCGCTGCTGCCAGAGATCATCTGTAAGCACGACCAATGCAGTTTCCACCCCATATCCAGGATCCATATCCGTATCATCCAGGATCCTCTGGAGTTGCAATGCCAGCACTTTCCAAACCACCTTCTCTAAAAAGGGGAGGAGGGAGACAGGATGAAAATTGTCCAATACAGTAGGGTCCAGTGATGGTTTCTTGAGGAAGGGGTGCACCAGAGCCTCCTTAAAAGGAGCTGAAAACACCCCCTCCCCCAAGGATGTATTAACCATCACCTGGACCCAACCACATGTCACCTCCCGGGCTGCCTGTACCAGCCAGGAAGGGCATGGGTCTAGATGACATGTGGTGGCCCTTACAATCTGGAGGATCCTGTCCACTTCCTTAGGTCCAACAGGATCGAACTGTTCCCAGATAACAGGGTGACTGTTCCCTTGGCATCTCCCCAGACTCTGCTACACGCTTAGAGTCCAACTTAGATCGAATCTGAGCGATTTTATCCTGCAGATGCTCAGAAAACTCCTCTGCACGGCCCTGCAGGTGGGTCACAGACTCCACCTTACCTAAAAGAGTTTGTGTTATCTTGAACAGGGCCGTCGGGCGGCATTCTGCGGATGCAATAAGAGCAGAAAAATATTGATATTTCGCCGCTCCTACCGCCACAAGGTAGGTCTTAACAGCGACTCTAGCTTGTGTTCGGTCAGATTCAGTCTTTGTCTTTCTCCAGCGGCGCTCTAGGCATCTCTTAACCCTCTTCAAGACCCTCAACTCCTCCATGAACCACGGGGAATATCAGGTCAGATGTGGCAAGAGAGGCCGCATAGGCGCGATCCTATCCAAGGCCCTGGCCGCCTCCCTATTCCAGGCTGCAGCCAGGACCTCCACTGGAGCATGCAGCAGATCCTGAGGTATAACCCCCAGCTCCCTCTGAAACCCTATTGGGTCCATTAGTCACCAGGGGCGGACCAATCGACTGGGTCCTGCCTCCCTGTGGAGTGGGGCGACATACGAGAATCTCAAGGCCACCAGGGTGTGATCTGACCATGACAAAGGGGAAAGATGTAACTCTCCCCTCAGAGTACATTGCCACTGCTCCGACAAGAAGACTAAGTCTGGGGTGAGTCCAGTGTCTTGAGTTGGGTCTTGGATAATCTGGAACAGGCCCATGGCTGCCATGGTAGTCATGAACTCCCGAGCCGCCTCAGAGGCACGTCCCAGAGATGGCAGATTGAAATCCCCCAGAACCATAAGCCTAGGGAATTCCACCGCCAGCCCCGAGATGGCCTCCAGCAGCTCAGGCAGGGATGTCGCTACGCAGCAGGGAGGCTGGTATAGCAGCAACACTCCCAACTGTTCTCGAGAACCCAACTTGAAGAACAGGGTCTCACAACGGCCACTTGCGGAGCAGCGCCCCTGAAGGCCACTAGAGACTCTCAGATTACAACCGCCACCCCTCCTCCCCTGCCCCGGAGTCTCGGCTGATGCCATACCTGAAACCCGACCGGGCATATTTCAGAGAGGGCTACTGCCCTCTCTGGGCTGAGCCAGGTCTCAGTGATACATGCCAGGTCTGCCCCCTCCTCCGTGATCAGGTCACATATGAGGGGGCCGTTGTTGTTAACAGACCTGGCATTAAGAAGCAATAGCTGGAAACCAGGACACTCAAGGATCTGCTGACCAGGGCCTGGGTCTGAACCTGGAGGGCTGGAACACACCACTGGTAACAAACACCGGGGGCGTCTTCCCCAAAGATGGCCCACCCTCTGGTTCCTGTCATAATATCCCCGGCCCATCACCACTTCGATAGGGCAGCCCACCCCATAACCCCCAGAGTTTCCAGGTCCAGATGCCTCCTCTCCCGGACCTTCAAAAGGTAATGAAGTAATTTGGTTCAAACAATTGCTTACTGACCTGGGTATATCTGTAAAAGAACCTGTAACAGTGTATGAGGATTCATAAACCTGTATTCAAATGGCCAAAACAGAAAGGATGCATAATAGGAGTAAGCATGTAGATATCAAATATTGTAATGTAAGAGAATGTGTGTATAATTGATTAATTTATCTTGTATTCTGTGAGTCACAAAACAATTTAGCTGATTTGTGTCAGGGATCTACCCTGGAGTAAATTTGGCTAGATGAATATGGGGATGTAATAGCACACAGCTGAGCTGTGGATGACTCATAGCAATTGGACCACGCCTGTAAGGTGTGGCAGCAGAGCAACTCCCTTTTCACTGCATATAAACAGAAGCAACTTGTACTGTGGGCTGATGGTTGGAGTTGTATCTGGTTGGAGTTGTGAGTAGAGTGGTTACTGGTGTTTCTTCTGTGTATATAGTGTACAGTAAAGTGTGTACAGTTTTGCTACAAACTGTGGACTGTCTTTCTTTGCAACACTAATGAGGCTGCAACTGCGCAATATACGCTGCACCCTGACAGGTTACGGGCCCAGGACCAGCAGTTGGCATTGCTGAGTGAGTACCTGCTGAAGACTGTTTGCTGCTGAGGACAGTTTGCTGGTGAAGGCAATTGTTGTAAGTGCAGGCAGAAGCAGGAGTGCAAGCTAAAGACATGGAGACAGAATCAGCATGTGCCATGAGCGGTGGACTCCCTCTTACTCGTCTTAATGAGCGGAACTACATGTCGTGGTGCTTCAAGATGGAGATGTATCTGAGACATGAGAATCTCTGGGAAGCTGTAAGTAACCCACCAGGGCAACCAGATGATAGACAAGTGAGGGCTGAAGAAAAAGCCTGGGCCATTATTATCCTGGGTTTGGAGGATAGCCAATTACTGCATGTATGTGATATCCAAACTGCAGCAGAGTTATGGACTGTTTTAAGATAGCTGAATCTTTGTGTGTCAGCAAGCAGCAAGAAAGCCTTAACGTGTCTTTTATACAGAAAGAAGCTGCAACGGGGGGAGAGCCTTGCAGACCATTTGCATACTATGCAGAGTTTGTTTGTTGAACTGCAAGAGAGAGGCATGCCATTGTCTGAAGAGAATAAATTATATATTGTTTTAAGCTCCTTGAATGACTCATGGACTGTATTGATAACAAGCCTCAAGTCAATGCCTGTACAAGAGCTTACTATGTACTATTTGGTTGGGCGTTTACTTGAAGAGGAGAAGAGACATAAGGAGACTGCACAGGAGAGCAGCTCTACAACACCAGGAGACAAAGAGTTAAAGTTTTCAGTAGAAAATGTTTACGCAATGAGGAAATGTTTTTGTTGTGGTTTGGAGTCACATTTAAAGAAGGACTGTAAAGCAAAGCTGAAAACAAAGTCTCCAAAAGACAAGCTGCCCACGTGGAGAGATAAGCAGGAAAAAGCCTATGTTGCCGGTCCAGCTGCTGTATATAAACAAAACACTTGGTTGCTTGATAGCGGTGCAGGCCGGCATTTATCAATCAAGGACACCTTCAGCAAGTTCAAGACAGCATCCCAACAATATGTTAATTTAGCCAATGGTAAGAAAGTTAAGGTGTGTGGATATGGACAGGTGTTTGTATCATGTTTGAACAAAACACTTGACAGTGTATTATATGTACCTGTTTTAGAGTATAACCTCCTAAGTGTAGCTTGTTTAGCCCAAGAAGGTTACTCAATTATATTTAATGGTACAGGGTGCACAGTGGAAAAGAATGGTGAAACATGTGCATGGGGTATGTTAAGAAATAAGATGTATGAGATGTTGCCATATGATAAAAGTCCGCCAGTTATGCAAACTATGGTTAATAATACACCATTACACCATGATTGTGTTCACCTCCTCCATAGGAGACTTGGACATGCAAGCTTTAGAGTAATAAACAAAATGCCTGAATGCAGTGAAGGCATAAAACAGCTGAGCTGTGGATGACTCATAGCAATTGGACCACGCCTGTAAGGTGTGGCAGCAGAGCAACTCCCTTTTCACTGCATATAAGCAGAAGCAACTTGTACTGTGGTGTGGGCTGATGGTTGGAGTTGTATCTGGTTGGAGTTGTGAGTAGAGTGGTTACTGGTGTTTCTTCTGTGTATATAGTGTACAGTAAAGTGTGTACAGTTTTGCTACAAACTGAGGACTGTCTTTCTTCACAACACTCACGAGGCGCGCAACTGTACAATATACTCTGTACCCAGACAATTTGATGACTAAACCTATATGTACACAAAGACATAAGAGGTTATCAGAACGACTGGGGATGATAAATCAGGAAAACATTCAGATGCTGTAAAATGGAGGGGTGTCAGAGTATGTAAAAAGAAATATATTTTTAGATTTTACTGGTCTGGAATGTGCAAAGTAGATAGCAGCGAACACTGGGTGAGAACATCATCCTTGAGGACAGGATGATGCAATGCTAACGAGCTACACCTGTGTATAGGAATGACTCTGCAATATTAAGTGTATTTATATCGTGTCTGTGAGATATTAAGTGTTGGGTAGTTTGTATGGAATTGGTTATGGATCATGTCTGTATATATTTCTGTGCTGTGTATAGTAAAGTCTGAATATACTCAAGGCAACACACTCTGTAATTTATTACAGCAGCATAGAAGCAGCTTTTCTTTCACAGGACCAGTGGATGGTGACAATCTTCTGAAACACACTCTGACAAGTCTCATAGCTGTCTTCAATTTCTTTTTCATCAAACGGCATTATTTGTCAAACTAAGGGAATCTACCTATGTGTAAAATTTTGGAAGGGGATTTAGTGATTAAGTGTTTCTTCAGCATATGACACAATTAATGAATGTGTGGAGACCAACTGCCAGTCAGCCATGGGTGACAGGATTTTTAAGGCCCAACAGACAGAATTCTCTGATTTAAGTCTATTCAGTATTGCCTTGCTATCTACTTTGGACCAAACTAACCATTTATTTGGACTCACCTTTGAGCTATTAATAACACACCTATCAGACATGTCATTTAATCTTAAGTCTGAACGGCTTGAAAATTTCACACTCACTGGCTGATGATCTCTTTCTCCTCTTGGATAGACAATGACCTCTGAAAAGTGGTCAGCTTTACTTCTTGATACATAGATGAGATCTAACGCCCTACTTGAATGGGCTGAATGGAAAGTGTATGGGTATACATAATTATTACACTTACCTCCCAAAATTTGAAAATTACATTTAAAAGTCTGTGATACCAAATATAGACCAGGAGTAGTACTTTTGTTACCTCTTGAAAACCACTGTGGATGATTATAAAAAAATTCATTTGGAAGTCCACTTCATTGTTTATTCGTTCAGTTGATTCCGACTCTTCATGACATCATGGAGAGGTTGGCCTAATTTGGCATTAAAATCCCCAAGTAATATAATTATGGCTTGAGTATGCAAAGTAACTTTTTCTTCCAATATTACTTCTGTAAATTCATTGGAGTATACCTTCCAGTGAAGAAGTTAGGAAAGGGAATTTTATATTACTCATCTATTATGCCACCTGGCCATATTCAAATATCAGCAAATTGAAGCAAAATCTCTGCAAAATTAGCTTCTCCTCCATGTCGTCTTTAACTGGAAATTTTTGTACAGTCTGTACTGTCTGTAGCTTAGAGGTAAGTTTTGAAACATATACGTTGCTATCTGTTTCCTTTACTGATTTGGAAGTATAGTTTTCCATTCAAGTCTTTAATTCATCTATTTTTTATTGGCACCCAAAAGCTGATCGAAAATAGCAATCACTGTTTGAGCTGTTAAAAGGCAATTTTTAGCAACCAAGTCCAGGTCTCCATTGAAATTACTCCCGGTATACACAATATCCTCCCCTCTCTCTCCTATTAGAGCCTCATTTTCAGAGGAAGAACAATTGTCCACATCCCAGTTTAATGAGGAATAAGAATTGTTAATGGAGGTTATAAGGGGAGAAGGAGAAGGAAAGGGAGACTTACATGCAGTGTCCTTAAGTTGGAATAAGTCCTTTATCTTGGGTTGCATAGAAGTCATCGCAGCCTTGTCTTGTTTCGGATTTTCTCTCAACTGAGTGTCTGGTTTATGCCTCCTTTGAATCTTTATTTTCAGGTTATTTTTTGTTTCTGCTTTATAATTCCGCATCCTTGATTAGCATTTGAAATTGTGTACAAATTTTGGTACTCTAAAAATCTTATTTCTAATTACTAAAAACTAAAAATAGTTTAGATATTAATTCTAATTCCTAAAAAATAAAATAAAAATAGATGGGAGATAAGAAATTGAAGAAAAGAAGAAAAATAGTAAGACTACTTGAATAAAAATAAATAAAAGAAATGGAATAAAAAAGATCAGGAGCTCATTAAAGAGCTGTCACTCTGTCGCCATATTAAGCGGGAGTTCTGGGTGGGCAGATACAATCGGGGGAGGCGGTCCCTCAGATAACCTGGCCCCATGCCCTGATGGTCTTCAAAGAGAAATACATTTTTCCCAAAAGATTTGATAGTTCAAACTGCACAAGTTCAATCTGACAATTTGGCTAGTGTGATTCACATCTACTACTAGGTATCATTGATAATATCAAGCCATTCCTAACCAGAGTTGTCTTCAAAGAATCTATAACATGTCTTAAAAATCCATTCTTTTATTTTATTTTATTTTTTTTCCTTTATTCAAACAGTAAAATTAAATTTTAATGATTGTGTTTCTAAAACCAAGTTCAGTATTTGTGATTTTATTTTCATAAGAAATGTGAGATGAGCATAATGAAAGTGCCTGGAATGTTAGAGTAGGGTCCCAATTCTAATATTTGACCATTCAGGAACCTCAATGAATAACCGTGGCTGATTGTTTCTTGGCCTCATGCCCTGATGATCTTCAAAGAGAAATACATTTTTCCCAATAGAAAATTTGGCTAGTGTGATTCACATCTTCTACTGGGTATCATTGCTAATATCAAGCCATTCCTAACAAAAGTGGTGTTCAATAATCTATAACATGTCTCAAACCTACAATCTTTTATTTTATCTTTGTTTTATTTTTCTTCATTTAATCATTAAAATTACATAGCAATGCTTGTGGTTCTAAAACCAAGTTCAGTATTTGTGATTTTATTTTCCTAAAAAAGTTGAGATTAGCATGATGTAAGTGCCTGGAATGTTAGAGTAGGATCCCAATTCTAATATTTGCCCATTCATGAATAACCTGGGCTCATTGTTTCCATGCAGACTTAGCTATCGAAAACAGGTTTCACAGGAAAATAACCAGGAAGAAATTTATGTACAGTACATAGAGAAATATGATATGTTTAACCAAGAAAGCCAGAATAGACTTGATCTTAAATTTTTGAAAAAAAATTCCAAAAGGAATAGAAAATGAAAACTCACAGATAATTCACATAAAAATCTTTGAAATCACCGGAACATATTCCTTGTAACATGCACAATGCAACCACTGTGAATGTGATATCTTTAACTTTTCCTTCTGATTAACTGCTCTCTTTTGTTCAGTTCAGGCCTCAACAGAATAATGTAGCATTTGGGAATAAAGATGCAACCCAGCAATCCGGCACTGGAGGATAAGATAGAGAAGATCTCCACAATGACCATATTTTTTCCTTTGGTGCTCATGTAAGTTGGAACAAAAGTCAGCCACACACTGCAAAACACCAACATGCTAAAAGTGATGAATTTGGCTTCATTAAAGGTGTCTGGCAACTTCCGAGCAAAGAAGGCTACAGTGAAGCTGGCCATGGCTAGTAAGCCCATGTAGCTCAAAACACAATAAAACATGATGGGTGATGACTCATTACATTGGAGGACAACTTCTTCACTCATGGAAAGCATGTCAGTATCTGGGAAGGGGGGAGACATTGCGAGCCACAGAAGACAGATGACTACTTGAAGGAAAGTGCAAGAAAAAACAATGGAGCTCGCCAGTCTTCTCCCCGTCCACTTCTTTATCATGGATCCTGGCTGGGTGGCCATGAAAGCCAGAAGGACAATAAGGGTTTTTGCCAACACGCAAGAAACCGCCATGGCGAAGATGATCCCAAAGGTAGTTTGGCGCAGGAGACATGTGATTCTTACTGGTTTTCCAAGGAAGAGCAATGAACAAAGGAAACAGAGCAGAAGTGAAAAGAGAAGAATGTAGGAAAGGTCCCGATTGTTTGCTTTCACAATGTGGGTGTTATGATGCTTCCAAAACGTCGTTAAGATCAGAACTGTCATAGCAGACAACAAGAGTGCACAACTCATTATGCTTTTACCTAATGGTTCTTCAAAAGACAAGTAGCCTATGATCTTTGGAATGCATACGTTCCTTCCCTTGTTTGCATACTGATCTTGTGGGCATTTGAAACAATCATCCATATCTACAAAATTTTCAAGATTAATAAGAAAAATGTAATAATGTAATATTTTTATTCCAATCTATAAGGAGTAGTATAAGAGTAGTAGTTGTAGTAGAACCAGTAATGAGATTTTTTTTTCCAGAGATCAAGGGGAAAGGGACCCTTAATTTTAGAAGAGGTACACCTTCTTGGTTATCTTGAAAGGCAGTCCCACATACAACATCATGAATTAGTCCAATTGCATTGGCAACAAAATAATGAGTTACCATTGCTGGCCATTATGGTTCAAATAGTTGTGTAAATGGAACAGTAGCTGATGGTTACACAACTTCCACATTTTACTTGAGCTGGAGCCTGGAATCTAGGTCGGGAATGCAACCTTGGGAACAATATTATTGCATTACCCAGATTAATAAATTTCCTTCTAATCTTAATTAAGTGGTACTGCCCATTGCATTTTTTCTGCACTCATGTTGGACACTATATAGAGAAGCAGGATGTGGTTATTCATATTATAATAAAGATCGGAAATAGCTATAAAATTATGTTGAATTAGCTGCCTTCTTTTTTCTTGTTCAGACTCTTTATATCTTAGGTACTACCTCACCTTTTTTGTTCGATATCCACCCATTTGGACAAGGAACACAATTGTAACAACAAAACGGTTCTCCCTCCTTTGTTTCCTTCCGATAACCAGGCTGACATTTGGCATTACACATAGAAATAGGCTGTGTCTGTTGGCAATATAAGATGAAAAAGGTTATCCTCAAAGGTTTGGTTTTGGAATCATTAATGCTTAGGCCAGAACATGGCATGCAGTGAAGTTTCCTAGTTTCTAAGTAGAATGACTTTTTCTGAAACTTTTACAAAGAGGGAGAAGGAAAAAAAGTTTTAATATTAAGTTGTTGTTGTTGTTGTTTTTATATATAGCAGATAAATTAAGGCTGCAGTCCTATAGCTTTTAGGACAGTAGCTCCTAGGCCATTGGATTGATTTAACTGAGATTCCTGCTGTTAAGGAAAAAGCTGAATCTTGTGGCAGGGAGACAATCCTACGTCAGGAAGCTTTTACGATTTGGCCACCATTGATGAAGGAAAAAATTAAGAGTAATTGATAAAGTGACCTAATCCCTTTATTCAATTGGCTGCACTTAGAGGTAAATCTAGAGAACTATAATCAGGAACACATTCATTCTCTCTCTCTCTCTCTCTTTCTCTCCTCTCATATATCAGTGTATCTACCTACCTATTTACAACTATCATCATATATCTTATGGCGCTGAGTTGGGATGCTTCTTTGGAATGGGTGCTTCTGTTGCTTGGAGGATTTTAGCATGTTGTAGATGGTTGGAGGTATTATGTTTTTTAATGGATGGTGAAGAAATCTTGGTTTCCCTACTGGACTAGGGTGGATTTGCCTCTATGTGACCCATGCAGTTTGTGACCCTTGCCGGCTCTTCTGGCAGCTTGGGACAGAACTGTGTGTGGTGCCCAGTGCTCACTCCTTCATCTGTGTTATTATTTGGAGGACAAGTTTTCTGGGATTGGAGTCAACAGCAGTGGTTGGATTGTTGGACTGGCAGGTGCGCAGATCAGCTGCTTCATGCTGGGAATGCTTGGCGCATTTGGCAGCATTTGACAATGTGGTGATAGGAGAAAGACTGATAGAGGAGGTCCTCTATCAGCTTACAGCTTACAGCTAACATGTGCTCTGGAGGGAGGTGAAGATGCAGTAGGAGAGCGGATGGCTGCATTTCTGTTTCATCACAGGCAGGTGGAAGTGGGGGATTTTGTTATGGTGGAGGAGGGCCAGGGCAGGATGGTTGCAGCTGCCTCAGCCCTGTGGCTGCAACTTGTACCCCCCACACACACACAGTTGGGTAGCCATGTGGCCTCATGCTTAGCTGGGAGCTGGAAGAGACCTTGTAACAGCCATTTTAGTGTGGGCTGCTGTCAAGTGGAAGTCATTGTAACTTAAGATAGTTTCGGGTTGTTCCAGATGCTCTACTGTATTGTCCTATTGAAGTCCTGGTGGCTTCCTGGAATGGGAGGGAAGCTGAGGCTTTGGATCAGATGGTGCCTGAGAGGCCTCTCTGTGCCCATGGATCCTGGAACTCTATGTAGTTTACAGAATTGCTGAGGGAGATGAAGCAGGTGAAGAGGTGCAACACCTATCCATGTCCACTGGTTAAGAATGCCCAGGTGGGATGACTTCCAGTGGGGGATTGGTAACTTTAGACATGTCTCCTGGAGTTCCATGGTTGACCCGGCCACATGGACTTGATTGGGTTCAGACAGGATTTCCTAGAGCCCAGAAGTGTTCTCCGGATTAAAGAGAACCCCAGGAATTACCCCATCTGTCCTCCAGACGTCAGGAAGCAGCCAGAAGACCGCAAAACAGCGTTTTGAGATCAACTGGTAAACTAGCAGCTGGGAGGCTGGGATTGCCATCATTTCCTAAGCCGTGTTAAAGCCACAAATGGACTCAAAATCTGCCCACCCTATTTCTTAAACACCAATTTTTTTCTTTATTAATTATTATTAAGGAGATTGCGGTACCTTGCGAATCCGTTGGATTGCAAAGATAACAAATAAAGAAGTGCATATAACCGGACATGTCAGTAGAAGGAAAAATAAAAAAAACTTAGACTTAGTTATTTCGGTCATGTTGTGAGATCAACATCGTTGGAGAAAGACGTTATGCTTGGAACGGTCAGTGGCAAAGACGACGAAGACAACAAAGAACGCGCTGGTTGGATGTAATCAAAGCAGACACAGGTATTTCTAAGTTTATTTTGCAAGGAAAAAAACCAAGAATAAAATATAAAGTTTTGAAAGATTCAAAAGAAAGAGGCGGACTAGGTCTACCGGATTTGAAACTATATTATGCTGCATGTTGCTTGGTATGGATTAAAGAATGGATAGTTCTGAAAAATGAAAAATTATTGAATTTGGAGGGTCATGAATTAAGATATGGATGGCATGGATATTTGTGGTATGATAAAGTAAAAGTTAATGTGTACTTTAAAAATCACTATATTAGAAGATATTTGTTAAGAATTTGGGATAAATATAAACTAACCTTATGCTATAAAAGACCTTTATGGATCTCTACGCAAGAAGCATTTCATAGAACAGAAGTAAGAACTAAAGAGAAATGTCTGACCTGTAAGGACTTCTTAAAAAAAGAACAAGGACAATATATAATTAAATCAAAAGATGAACTGGCCTTAGAAGGATATACCTTTCAATGGCTTTCTTACATGCAACTTGTAGAAAAATTAAAATCAGACAAAAAAGATTTAGAATTTGAACAAACCAAATCAGAATTTGAGATACAATTATGTGAGACCGATGACCACATAATTGCTAAAATGTATAAATTATTGTTAAAAAGTGAAATGGTAGAGGAACAAGTAAGAGATTGTATGATTAAATGGGCTAAAAATATTGGTCATAATATTCAAATGCAACAATGGGAAAATAAGTGGATTAAGGGACTAAAATTTACTATTTGCTATAACTTGAAGGAAAATTTCTATAAGATGATGTATAGATGGTATATGACCCCACAAAAACTTGCTAAAATGTATGGGAATGTTTCCAACATTTGTTGGAAATGTAAAAAAAAAGAGGGGTCTTTTTACCATATGTGGTGGACATGTGAGATTGCAAAGAAATTTTGGACGCAGATACACTCATTGATGCAAAATATCTTACAAATTCGAGTTCCATTTAAACCTGAATTATTTTTGCTGGGAATATCAGAAGAACAAATAGGAAAACAATTTGTAAGAATTATGGAATACATGATTATAGCAGCAAGACTTATATATGCACAAAATTGGAAAAATCAGAATTTACCTATGATACAAGATTGGATGTTAAAATTGATGGACATGGCAGAAAATGATAAGTTGACATGTTTATTAAAAGAAAATTCAAATTACTACTTTCTTAAAGAGTGGAAACCATTAACAGACTATTTGCAAAATGCAGGAGGGGCAAGGCTTATATGGGGATTTGAAGATTAAAATATATATAAACTGATATATTAGACAAGAAATGTTTCAAGATAAATTCTTGAAATTACTTTGACCAGAGATAAATCGGAAGTTGACTAACTTCTGTTTCATCTATTTTTTTTTCTTTGCTTTACTACACTTTTCTCTCTTCTTCTTTCACTTCTTTGATTTGTATTTCTGTTTCTTTTTCCATTTCAAACTTTTATCTATGTACTGTATATTCAAAATTCAATAAAATATATATCAAAACAGACACAGGCCAAAATTTAAAGCAACTGAAAGAAGCTGTACAAGATCGGAAATCATGGAGAGAGCTGGCTTATGGAATCACCAAGGGTCGGATACGACTGAATGGATAATTTGATTCGATTAAGGAGAGGGTCTCGGCAACAAGGAAATGAGTAATCTCTTCATAGTTTTCATTACTTTTGGAAGTTATTAATTTGTTAATTTGGCTTTTTTCCCTAAATACATATTTCTTCTCTGTCTTATTGTTTTTCAAAGTTTGAAGGATTACAAAAGAGTTACCCACTTTGTTGAATTTGCAGAGCTGAGCTTTGATCTATCTGCTTTCCGAAATGGCTTTGTTTACTTTTGGCTTTGTTTACTTTTACTTTTCCATCCCTCTGATTAACACATTTTGGAATTACAGCCTTTTGTCTAATATCTTGAGGCACTAGAGGGTGCTATAATGTTCCATGGAGGGATATGGAATATTCTGAAGAAATTTTTAAGGAGCTGTACCGCAAGGTTACTTGTGCTTTGAACCACCTCTTAGGATGTTATTTGGAAAATAAGGTCCCAGTCTAAAAGAAAAATATGAGGAGTAACATCCCAAAGCCAAAAAGTGAAGGGAAGAAGATTGACCTCTAGAATGTAAATTTTGAAGAAGGAAAAGCTTTGGGTGAAAAAGGAATGGAAATGGCTGCATTCTTTGAATATTGAGACCAAAGACAAGATTTAAGCCTCAAAGGATGGAAGGTCCTTGAAGATGAGTAGGACTATACAAGGCAGGACGAGGATTGCAAGGAGAAAGCCCTGTTTGTAACAAAGAAATATGTAAATGCCTTAGTTTATTTCGAAGTGGGTTAACTGTTTAATTGTGTTTATTAGGATGGTCTTTTAAAGGTTTAGACCAGAGCTTTCCAAACTGTGTGTCGCGACACAAAAGTGTGTCGCCACACACAGCGTGGTGTGTCTCCACACCACCCGGAAGTGGCGGTGTGCGCATGCACAGCGGCGCGGGATCTGTGCTTCCGCGTTTTAGTGGAGGCTGCCACCGCTGCTGTGCACGCGCGCGTGTACCACCGCACGCCCCCCGCTGCCGCCGTGCACACACACGCGCGCCGCCGCACGCCCCCCGCACCACCACCGTGCGCGCATGCGCCACTGCACACCCCCAGCGCCACCGCCGTGTACGCGTGCGCGCCACCGCCACTGCCGCCGCCGCTGCTGGTGTGTCGCCAGTAGCGGCACTTTGGAAAGCCCTGGTTTAGACAGATGTTTTTGCTTTTGGGATAATGAATCTATCTTGGGTAAAAGGATATTAAAAAGGTTATTGTTAAAATATATAATGGTGGAGATACAAGATTTAACTATATAAATGCTCTGTTTACTCCTTTGTTTACACCTTTGTTTAGGAGTAAAATTGTAATGAAGCAGGATAATATTTGATTATCTGTCTATTAAGAGGGGATTTTTTTATGATATAATTATATATATATATATATACACACACACACACACATACAAACACACTGTATATCCATTTCAAGGGAAAAATAGTGTTTTAGAGTAAATGTTATATTGAGAATGGAAATCTTATTCCAGTTTGAACTAGAGTAAAAGAATTTAAACTGACTTATTTTGTCCCTGTAGAAAGTTGTATGTTAGTATGTATGTATTATGTAGTATGTAGTCTTTTTTTGTATTTTCATGCTTTTTAGTTCTTTTTTTCTCTTGTAGTATACTTTATTTAATTTTTTTGTAGTTTTTATGTATTTGCTGAAAAACTGAATAAAGCTTTATTGAAACAAAAAAAAAAAAAGGATGCCCGGAAGGGCACGTGTGATTGGGTCATGCAGTGGTAGATTCTTCTTGAAAGAGGGGTGGTTCTGCCAGCTCTTAATGAGGCAGTGGTGCACCCCCTTCTCAAGGGGCCACCCCTTGACCCAACCAGTCTGGGCTGTTTTGATCCAGCTTGCAACCATCTCTTTTTAGGGAAGATTGCAGAGAAGGTAGTCACGCTGCAGCTTCAAAGGATCTAACAGATTATCTGGACCCTTTTCAGTCAGGATTGAAGCCAGTGTATAGGATGGAGAAGGCATTGATCATGCTCTTGGATGACCCCTGGTGGGAGTGGGATGGGGGTAGTTCATCCCCCTTAGCTTTTCTTGTCCTCTCAGAAGCTTGTGATACTATCAGTAATGGTATCATTCTTTATCAGCTCGAGGAGGTGGGAGTGGATGGCACAATGCTGTTTTGGTTCTCCTGCTTCCTCTGGGGCTGGTTCAACTCCATGTTAATAGGAGGGGAGAGGACCAGTCCAGTACTCTTACTTTGTGTGTTGCCTCAGGGCTCAGTCCATTTTCCCCTCCTGTTTAACATCTACCTGTGGCCACCAGGTGAGCTCATCCAATGGTTTGCGGTGAGGTACCACCACGCTGATGATACCCAGCTTTATATCTCTACCCCAAGATGCCTGTGTGATGCCATGGACATCTTGTCCCAGTGTCTGGAGGCTGTGGGGGCCTGGATGGGGCGCCATAGGCTTTAGCTCAACCAAAACAACACTGAGTGGCTTTGCACACTCTGGTGAGAGGGACCTTCCATAGATGGTCTTGGATGAGGTGGCACTGCCTCAGACAGACCCAGTGCACAATCTGGAGTCCCCCTGGACTCATGGCTCCTGCTGAAAGAGGACGTGGCAACTGTGTCTAGGAGGGCCTTTGCACACATTGAAGTTGTTCACCAGTTGTGTCCATTCCTGGAAGGAGATGCCCTGCTCACTGTCACTCATGCCTTTGTGACCACTGTAATGCGCTCTACATGGGGCTGCCCTTGAACAGCATTTGGAAACTTAAAGAGGGGCAGAATGCAGAATGCAGCAGTTTAGTAAATGGCACCAGTTATTCGGCACATGTAACACCTCTACTCTGTGAGCTGCATTGGTTGCCAGTGTTCTCCCAGGTATATTTCAAGGTGCTGGTTGTCACCTTTAAAGCCCTACATGGCTTGGGGCTGGGTTACTTGAGGAACCATATCTCCCCAGTTGTTTCTACCCATCCAATCCTCTCAGACAGCATGGGCATCCTTTGAGTCCTGTTGGCTAAGGAGTGATGGTCTCCAGGGCCTAGAAAATTTACCATTTCTGCTGTAACCCTGCCTTGCGCAACATTCCCCCTTCAGAGATCAGGATGGCCCCAATCCTGCTGGCGTTTCATAAGTGCTTAAAGACCTGGCTCTATGCCCAGTCCTGGGGCCCCAAATACCTTCAGCAACCCGTTTCTTGGTTAACTGACAGTGTGTGATATTTCTTCGCTGCTAAGTTTTTCAATTTCTGTATTACTGAAATTGTTTATATTTTTAAAATTTTGTTCACCACCCAGAGTCAAAGGATAGGCAGCCATGAATGAATGAATGAATGAATGAATGAATGAATGAATGAATGAATGAATGAATGAATTATT
Organism: Charina bottae; assembly: GCA_023362775.1. Lineage (NCBI taxonomy): Eukaryota > Metazoa > Chordata > Lepidosauria > Squamata > Charinaidae > Charina > Charina bottae. The sequence goes on from JALMGJ010000011.1 coordinate 34,755,770, forward strand.
TCCAACAGATAATAATGAGATTTTACCTACCTGGTTATATGCCTTGTGCCATATGATCTCCTCTTCCTTAACAAAGAGTTCTTTGTGTGGAGGTACCCGCGGATCCATCCTTCCAACTTTCACCCCAATGAAAGATTGGTTGAGTGATGTGACCCAATTTATGATGTCAAACCCTGCAAGCAAATAGCCATCTGGATCAAAGGAAACTCTGTCTCCAGCACTGTTGTTAAATGATGATGATTTCAAGAGATAAGAAAGCTGAATTGAAAACAGAGAGATAAACGTGGTAGAGGTTCTGTTGGCTCCAGTTCTGGATTGAGGGAGATAGCAAAGGAGGCTCACCTGACATTAAAAGAGGTCATTTCAGCATCACAACAGATTTATTTGTTAAATCTTCTTACACCTTTAATTTTCTGAAGCTTTAAAAAAAAATTGTTCAATTTGGCTTTGAAACAAAATTATGAAAATTTTGAAAAAAAGATGCAATAGTTAAATCCTGTATTATTAAAGTCATTGTCTATAGTACAATTTTAATCTCCAGCTGCCTTTATGTCTTCACTGAGAGTAGGTTTCTTTCTATGGATTTGTGTTTCTTTGTTTTTTGGACCTTCAAGTCAGTGCTGACTACGAGGAGACTCCCACTCAAGATGGGGACAGAGTGACAGCTCTTTAATGAGCTCCCAAATTTCTATTCATTTTAGTTCCTTTCTGAAGTTCTAATCAAGTAGTTTTAGTATTTTTTATTGGTTTTGTTCAATTCCTTGTCTCCTTTTCATTTTTATTTGAGTTTAAAAAAAAATAGTAATTAGAATGAATATTTTTTTTATTTCTTTAGTAATTAGAAAGAAGATTTACTGGTATCCTAGAGTGTTGCACATAATTCCAACCGCTAATCAAGGATGTAAAGTGATAAAGCAGGAAGAACAAATAACCTTTAGAGAAAGATCAAAGGTAAACTCAAGCCTGAGATTCAGTAGAGAGAAAATCCCAAACAAGGCAAGGCTGCAATGGCTTCTAGGCAACCAAAGATAAAGAATTAATTCCAGCTTAAGGACACTGCATGTAAGTCTCCCTCTCCTTCTCCTGCTCCCCTTGAAACCTCTATTAATAACCCTTATCCCTCATTAGACCGGGAAGTGGATGATTGTCCTTCCTCTGATGATGAGGCTCCAATTGGAGATAGAGGGGAGGATGCTGTCTATACTAGGATTAATTTAAATGGAGAGCTGGATTTGATTGTTCAAATTGCCTTTTAACAGCTCAATCAGTCATTGCTATATCCGATCAGCTTCTGGAGGCCAATAAAAAAATAAATGAATTAAATAATTTAATGGAAAACTTTATTTCGAAATCAGTTATGGAACCAAATAGTAATTCATATGTTTCAAAACTTACCTCTAACCCATGGATTGAACAGACTCTACTAATATTTTGAGTTAAAGAAGCCACTGAGGAGAAACTAATTTTGAAGGAGGTTTTAGATTCTGCCAATATGTGTTTTTATAACAGCTGTATCCATCCCTTGTTAAAGTCTGGATGGAAAGCCAAGCCAGTGGGGAAGGATGGTTCAAGTTCTATAGCTCCTAATATCAGCCATCCACTATCTCTAACAAGGAGAACTCCTTTAACATCAAGCTCAGAACAAGATAAACAGAGGGAAAGGAATGCCCTAGATTTAATTAAAGGAAAGATGTAGGCTTCAGATTATTTTCTGGAAGATGAGGAAGATTTAGTTCAGCTGTTTGCCACTCTTCCCCCCCCCAGCGACAGTTGATTTTAAGCTACCTTGAAACAGTTCTATCTTTGCTGCATTCAGCCACCACTGCAACTGAGTCTCTTAACACCTTACTTCCTTCTAGTTGCTCCTCTGTGGAAATGCTGCTAAGTCCAGCCTCTGAAAGCACAAAATCCCTAATAAATAAAAAAGATGTTCCAGTCCAAAACAAAGCTATACAGAGGAAAACAGCATCCAGCAGGTCAAACTACCACAAACTTCATATAACTATTTGTAGGACAAGTCTGTAGTTGATGTCCAATTACAACTGACTCCCGAGGATCAGTCTGAACAATCTACAGAAATGTTTCCATCAGCTGTGCCCAGCATGGATGCTCCACCCACACTTTGCCATTCATTACTGCAAACCAACTCTTTTTTTGTGTGTATGAAGGGCAGTAGGCAAGTCATACAAACCTGGGCCACAGAGCTTGGCCTGGAGAATACAATATTATAATATTTCCCCATGATACAACATTACTGAACCAAAGATTGTGCCTGAACCAAAGAATTGTTACCCAAGGATAACCCTTGAGATGGGCCTCAGCAAGCCCCAAAGAATACTGCATAAGAAATGTTAAGTGTAAAGCTCTGAAACCAATTCTACCTCTCTCAGGAATGCATAACAGTCTGAGACCATCTATCTGGTCAGCATCTTCTTCCTGAGACAAGCTAACATGTTTACCTAACCTTCTTGTAATAAATGCCTTGCTTCCCCTCTCCTGAGATGTAAATATGTTAAACTGTGATTTTAGGGTTCTGACCCTTTGTGATTCAGCCTGCTTGTATAACCCAATGTCTCTGTAAATATTACTATTGTCTCTGTAAGATGCAAGTGTTTCTTTGGTGTGAATGTTCCAACAATTGGTGTGAATGTTCCCAATTCTATCCCTTGAAACTATGTTGATGACCCACGTCACCCCTTGACCAGGTGAATCCCAGAATCCTTCAGCTCTGGGAGGGACCCTGATCCCCAAGAACTAGCCAATCCCAGGGAATGGTCATCGGACACCTCACTCACATATGGGCATACCATCATCATCCTCACTTCCTGTTTGTATTTGCTGTATAAAAGTTTGTGCACACATTGATTGACATCTTACCAGACTGATGAAGGATCCTGAACTACACATGCCCAAGCACTCAACAAACACTGCAAAACCTTGCTATATGCTGGAGACATGATTTTACAATCATATTCCCAAGTCTGTTTGGGAAGGTTGGTAAGAAGACTTGGCTCCTATTGTCATAATAACTCTATGATTTTTTATAAAACAAAGTAAAAAAAATTATGGGTTTTGGAAAAAGATATCCAGCCATAGATGGCTATTAGATGGTGAGCCAATAGAACAAGTCAACATCTTGCCTTATCTCAGAGGAGTCTTTTCTGAGACTGGATCTTGGCTCCCTCATCATCAAAGGAGCTCACTCAGAACATGGGCATGTGCAAACGTACTGCTCTGATTAATAAATCACAGCTATCCTGGTTCCTTAGGTCCAATTGTCACAGTATTGAAAGCCAAGTTTACCCCAATGCTCTTACAGTATATGGAGCTGATGTTTGGGGCTTTAAATATATACCATTATTAGAACAAACACGATCACAGCCTCTGAGAAGTATCTTGGGTGTGGATAAAAGGACCTCAGCTGCTGCAGTTAGAGTAGAGTTGAGAATTTCTATGATTTATTCTTGGTCTAAAATCAGGGCATACAATTAATGGTGAAAAATCAATGCTATGGAAACTTCCAGACTCCCAAAAGTCTATCTGTTAAAACAGATAAAATCTCAATTAGAGAATTCTCGGATTATAAAATTGACAATATATATCAGGAGCTGCAGTCTCCCTGTTTCTCCTCCATCTGTCTCTGGAAAACAAGTTGAAAAGATTGCTGCACAAAGAATTTTGGATGTTGAAGCTCAGAGAGATACAGCCACCCTCAGTAAGGATGGCACATTGAAATGGATGAGCCACTATAGAATTACCTTCCAAATTGCCAAGTATTTAAACACAGAAATGCTCAAGCATCTTAGGGGGGTATTTACCCAAGCAAGATTTGAGCAGTTGGACATAATGGATAAATATGGAAGGTTTAACCAAGTCACTTTTGATGAAGGCACTTGTATTTGAGGAGCCCGAGGGATAGCAAACATAACACATATATTACTTGAATGTCATTTCTATAAAAAAGAGAGAGATCAGAATCTTGGAACACCGATTAGATGAACGGCTCATTGGTATCCTTATATCAAAGCAACATATTTCATGTGCAGACAGAATCCAAAAATTCCACATAATACAGCCCTTTACTTGAACAAAACAGTACAGTTGAGAAGTGCGTATGTGGATCTCAGTGGGGTAAATTGTAAGGGAGACAAGGAAATATGAATTGATTTAGTTTTATCTATCTCTTTTACTTTATTTTGTATCATATGGTCTTACTACTGTTCTGTATTTTATATTTTATATTCTGATTTGGCCTAATGGCTAATCAATAAAGTATTACTAAAAGATGATAAGAGCAACTGTCTGGACTGGTTCCTGCAGTTTTCTTGGCAAGATTACCTTGTAGCATAGATAGGAATTTTAGAAAGTGCCATGCTCTAGGAGGGACCAGAAGTCTGAATAGGAAGGAAGCAAGAAGAAAATATGAGAAATAAGAAGAAAGTTTAAGAAATGTGATTCAGAGAGCTTGAAGGCATGTGTGTGTCTGGATCTAATTGATTGTTGCACTTGAGTCTAAATTTGTTTTTGGTAATGCATGTAGAGGCATTTTAGCAAAGAAAGAAAGGCATTGAAAAGAAACAGGAATGTTTAATACGTTTTTGTTCAAACCTAATGAAGCTTTGCCTTGGGAACTCCTTGCCACGGTAAAGGAGGTGACAAGTCATTGCTAATTTTTAGCTACTGAAATAAAACACACAGTGGTCATCCCACAATTTGGGGGCTCGCATGGTCATCAAGCTGGCTTTGTACCCAAGGCAGGACTAGAGCTCACAGTCCCCTGGTTCCTATTTTGGGGCCTTAACCAGTAGACCAAAATGGCTCAGGAAATATAATCAGGAAATGATATTACTATTCAAAATTAACTCCATGGTTATAGACTTTTCTACTTCTGTCTTTACCCCCTTGCTATATCTGCTTCCAATGTCCAATAACATTTTCTACTAATCTGAGTGTTCCTTCACCTATCACTGTCTATTCAGGATTTTTCTCAGTGTGTACGATGCTTGAATGATTGTATACTATAGGTAGATCTCGAAATACATCTAGACAAAGATCTACATATTTTGGACAAGAGACTTCAATTGTCATGTCTTCTGATTCAAACCATTTCCCCTGCCTACGTATATAAGTATAAATGTATCTAATAAGAAAATAAGTATAAAAACTAATTAAGTTCAGGTTTTCCTAGAATGTTTCCTAGAGCATTTGAGAGTGTTTCATTGTAAATATTACACAGGAAAAGCACCTCAAAATTTCTTCTCCCAGAGCTGATTTTCTTCTTTGTTTCCTAATTGAACAATTAGTCATTTTATAGAAATGTGTACAGGGCAGCATTTTAAGTTTTAGCTGACCTGAATGAAATGTTCATGGCCTGTAAAACCAACTATCTGTGCCCACTAATTATGGTGGCAAGGGATGATAGAGATTGCAGCTCTGCAACATCAAGAGGGCCACAAATAATTACCTTCTTTGCAATTTAATTATGGAGTTTATTACCTGCCAGAGCTGCTGACTGAGAAGCACCCTTCTCTCTCTTTCATCCACTGCCTTGTGTCTGGAGATTGATGAATAGATGGCATGTAAGGCATGAGCTACAGCATAAACAGCATTGTAGATGCTATAGCTTTGGCCCGTGATCCTCATTGGAAAGACATGCTCAGGAAGATTCCCCAGCTTTTCCATTCCTGTGCAGCCATCCCCATTTTTACGATGGAACCTAGAATGCTGGAAAGGACAGTCAAATGCCTGAGCCCAGAAATCTTTGATGAAACCATCTCCTTCTGAGTTCAAAGGGTTTCTTTTCTGGAGAAATTGCTGGAATCCCGGGACTTCATTGGAATGAACTGTAAAGGATAAAGCACCATGGAATTCTTGTATATACCAGTTATGTTTTCCAATAAATGCTTTTAGCTCCATCCCAGCAGTCAGAAGCCAAACATGTCCTTTGGGTTTTTGTGATGATTTCTTGATCATTTGTTGAACATCAGAAGAGAGCAACCATCTCAAAAATACCATGGAACGCATGTCTCCACTGAAAACCAGAACATTGGCTTTGCTGTTCATGACTTGATAGTAAAATTTTGCAGCACATTTTATATAGTTTACATCGTGACATAAAATGAATGTATATACCTTTGTAGTACAGATACCATTTTTTGAAAATTCTGGAATGATGACGTGCATGACGCTCTCTAAATGCATCCCATTGGCAACAAAGAATCCAATCCAATTCCAGTTGAAATGCTGGAGTAGTTTCATAATCCCTCTGTACTGATAAAGGACATTTGGAACCATCTGATAGTAGTAAAGCAGATGGTTCTTTTCTGCTGCCAACATTCCAGAGCCATACATGAACTGAAAATAGATTAAGATAAGAAATACAATGTTTTTCAAAACGTCATGAGTGTCCACTGCTTGAATAATCAAGAGAAAGTGGACTTATTCAGTAGTAAAATTTTATAAAAGAATTTTGTGATTAAATACATTTACATTCATTACAATCCTTGGAGTATGAGAGTTCTGCTTTACTGAAACCCTTTTTACTTAAAGAGATTTTTATCATTCACTTATTAAAGTATTTTCTTGGTTTCCAATTTTAGGGAACCATGTTTTAAGTGAAAACAGTGAAAATCACTTCTATTTTCCAATAATGTAGCACTCAGAGAAAGATAACCCAGAGCAAAATACAGTGCTCAGGTCTATAACATACTTTAGTTGCGTCCTAAATATAAAATGAAGCAAAATAATACAAAATATATATAGTATCCCATTCTGCAAGAACACTTTGAATTCTTAGACTAAGCCTAGCTAACTAAAAACAGCAAGTAATGTCTGTGCTGCTTGGAGAGCCAGTTTGGTCTAGTGGTTAAAGCAACGGCTAGAAACCAGGAGACTGAGAGTTCCAGTCCTGCCTTAGGCATGAAAGCTGGCTGGGTGACCTTGGGCCAGACACTCTTTCTCAGCCCAACCCACCACACAGGGTTGTTGTTGTGTGGAAAATAGGAGGATGAAGAAATATTACAGTAGGTATATTTTCCACCTTGAGTTATTTATAAAAATAAGAAAGGTCAGATAGAAAATAAAATATAAATACATAAAGAAATAAATTAGAAATTGCTGTAAATCTCTAGCAGCAATTAATATATTAGCATTTTTTAAAGTGGAGGTTAAACTGAATTTTTATAAATGTATTTTTAAATCAGTCACATATTTTCTAGTCGATCAGTTAGTTAAAGAGTTGTGAACTTTGATGATCACTAGTATATTGAAAAATAGTTGTCCTATAACTGATATTGAAAAGATGGGAAAATTTTGTAACCATGTGCTACTTTCTGAACTTTCTTTAAAAGCTGAGGACTAGAGCCTTGAATGGGGCAATATCATATAAAAAGGCAGAGCATACAGTATCTTTATCCTCTAACAGAGATCTTATTCACAGCCTATGCTGATGACTTGGATGCTCCAGCAGTACTACCATTCACTAATTTTTATCTGAGCCACCTCTTCCTCCTCCTCCGTACTGACAATAGCAACTGCAATGAATATGTGTTAGTATGAAAACTCCCATGCAGTTTCTTCCTTATCCTCTAATAACACATCCTACCTGTGGAATCTTGTAGATGCCCAAAATATTGGGTTTCCAATGGGAACGTTCAGAAGTCAGATCCTCGGTAACTGCCAATAGAGCATCCTGGATGCCACACTTGTAGTTGGGCACAAGGTTGTTGTTGGATGAGAGAAATTGTATTGCAGCATGATAGGTCCACTTGGAAGTTAAATAGCTGTCATAAATATTGAATCCCAGTGTAATATTGGGTAACATCCTGGGGTTTTCATTGATTTCCTTGACAGCGAAAGCCAAAGCTAAGATGTGCTGATAATTCTCCGGCACTACACTACAAAAAGGTTTTAATTTTATATTGTCAGCATTTCACAGGTTTCCTGTTCACTATTGTACTGTCAAGCTTGTTAATATTGTTCATTACAATTTTGTTTGTTGTTGTTCAAAATATTTTGAAATGTTGATTAAGAAGGCAATTGTTCTTTTAATGTGTAGCCCACTTGAGAATAATTTTTTTCTAATATGAGACCAGCTTTTTTTCTATTTAAGAGCAGCATGACTTCCCTAACTTACAGGGAGAAAGAGACATTTTTATTGATCACCATACAAATCATGTGGGAAAAAGATGGAAACTTGTAACCTTCAGAATGTAAGTGGGAATATGATGGACTGCCTTAGCCAGCTTGTTTACATTAAACACGTATTTCAGGGGGTTATATGTGAGTGGAATATGTCACTTTCTAGTGATGTTAGACAGGTGAGTTACACCATTGCTAGAAATAATTATGAGAAAAAGGTACGATAGAGGAAAAACTATTTCAGAAGATACAGTAGCTATAATTTGGTCAAGATTTGAAATGAAAATAAACTAAGCAGGCAATCTCACACAATATTGTGAGGACATATTTGAAGATGGCAGCCTATCCATGTATGTACATCGTGACATTGCATCTTTGTGGTAATGATGTGAATAGCATCTTCAGAGCTAAAATTCTATTGAAATTTGGGTATCCACCAGTTTTCCCATATTCCAGATCTGAATGAGACATACACTTCTCTGCAGTATAATCATGATAAAATCTACTTCTAATTATCTTTGTCCAACTGTCCAGAGTTTAAAACAACTTTAAATAAGTTCAATTCAATTTCAAAGTCCAACTTGCAATAATAGTAATAATATTAACAAAAACAACAAAAATAACCCAAACCTGATGTAAACCTGCCACTTTGGTGCAGTTGTTAAGCAACCTGGCTAGGAACCAGGACACCATGAGTTCTTGCCCCACCTTAGGCACAAACCAACTGGGTGAACCCGGCTTGCTCTGATAGGTGAAGGTACACTCAGATTAGTAGAAAATGTTATTGGACATAGGAAGCAGATATAGCAAGGAGTAAAGACTGTCTCAGCCCTAGCAAGAACGCAATGGCAAGCCACTTCTTTTCAAGAAAACTGCAGGGATTTGTCCAAGCAGTCACCAGGAATCAACACTGACTCAACGGCACACACAGGGAGACACAAAAAGTTGTATGAAGACTGATTTTTTTGGGGTAAAAAAATACTACTTGGAAGAAGATATTGGTTTTTTTTAAAGTTGCCTTTTGAACAACATGGTCATGGCTTGAATGGAGAAACTGTCACACACAACATGACTATCCCAGGCAGCTTGCCTTTGAATGATGGGATATACGGAGTGCTAGGTATGTTTCCTACATGTTTGGTCCTACCAAGAATGAGATATAAGCAGGGATGGGGGAAAAAAGGAAGGAATACCAACATCTCAGATAAATCAGGTTCAGGAGGAAGTCGGTGGAAGACAATTTGGTGGTTTCCAAAGGGGCTCAAGAAAGCGATACCTCCAAAAATGAAGTCCCCTGACTGTGAATATCTGTGAACTCTTGGCGGGGAATGCCATACCTTACATTTAGCAACCTGCGTTTGGCTCACTGTGTGAGGAAACAGTAGCAGCAGGAGTATTAATATCAGCATCCTGAATTCCAATCTGCCCTGTGAAGGTAGATTCATTTTTTTCCCATTTTCTGAATTATCATGAGACTCTCTTTCAGCAGGTTTGTTATTGATCCAGAGAGCATTTTACATGTAGAATTATTCTGGTCACTTTGGAATTAAAACTTTGTATTCCCTGTGGCATGAGTCAATAGCATGTATCAGTAATAACAGCACAGAAACCATATATCCATTTTAATTTAAATGTAATATTTCTGGAGTTCTCCTCCCCTGTGCTCTGTTCCTTAAATCCCCATTTCCCTTATCTTCTTTATTTGGCATTAGTATTTAATTAGTGGAGAGAAAAAGAAGGACAAGGTTTGGGGTAAAAAGGAACAGGGGATTAAATCATGGTGGATAATTTTTGGGATGCCCAAGGACTCCAGTGTCCAATATCCCCAATGTCTCTTCATGACATTAACCATCCTTATTTCCTCCCTTGATATTTCCCATATGAAGCAAAACATGTATTTCCTGACCTCCAGCTGATTTAATGAGACCTGTCCATCTTACCAAGGAATGACTGAATGCTTAATGGAGAGAAGACCCGGCTTGCTCTGATACGGCCAGTAATTGTTGAGATTTCTTTTTTATTGGAATATGTTGAGGGCAAGTTATAGATATAAGGTTTAAAGACAATTACTCTGTACAGTACATGCCAAAAACTGGAGCCCATGTTCTCTTAGCTAGAGGGCTCGCATTGGTGCACAGTAACCCCTCCAGCCTCAGCCCATTTCCACTGCCTAAGGCCATCAGCACATTGATCACTGCCATTGCCTTCACTGCCATGGCCACACCCCCAGCTATGCTCCACAGAACAGGAAGCCATCCCCTTCCACAGCGTTGTCATCTAGGATGCCCCAACCTCAGGTACAGATTTTAAGCGAGGAAAAGGCCTTTTGCCTCCTGAAGGCCAGTCTCTTCGTCAAGATTCCTGTCATGATCCCAGTTTCAGAGCTTCTAACCTCTGCATCGGAGATCATGCATTGAAGGAGTTAAGGGGGGAAGAGGCCGTGCCCACATTCCTTCGTCTGTAATCTTCAAGCTGTAGACCAAGGTCGTGGAGAGTGTGAAGAAACTGAAAGCACCATCAAAGTGGCCTGAGCAGGGGGAGGGGTTGTGGGGAATAATATCAACAGAGGGAAGCCCGCACTTTTCTCAAGAAGTAACTTTCCCTTGTATGCAGTAACTTTTAGTAAAGTAGTTTTCCAAGATTGTTTGTGAGACTATTTTATTTTAAGCATAGGTTCTGCAAACATTACATTAAGTTACTTCTCCCTAACATAACTCTACCTGGGAGAAAGTATTCCAGTGAGAGTTAAGCCTGGAAAGAATGTCGAAGGAAGAAGCGCAGCCTGGACCTGCAGACGAAGAGGGACCGCAGGTGAAAGGGGCTGCCGGAGGGTTTCCAACTACCAGAGAAGAAGGCACGCTAATTGTGGATGAGTGTTTATTTACTCTGGATTATGTGCAGTCGTCATGAGAGGCGGATGCAGAATCGTGGGAGACTACAGTGGAAGATGACCGGAGGCAAGGCAGAGGCAGACCAGCCAGAGAAGAGTGGGGACCTGAGCTAGAGATGAGGGCCCACTGATCGCAAGGAGCCAGACCCAAGGAAAGAAGCAGCAGTGAGGAAGCAGATGATGCCACTCCACAGAAGATGTGAGACTTTGAGTCACGGCTGCTGTCAACAGAGGTGATGCTGCAGAATTTGTCCCTTTCAATGTCTCAAGGGAGAGAAGGACCATTTGAACCTGGTTTCTCACAAGCCTCCTCCAGGAAGTCGACACCAGAGCCAGTGAGAGAAACCCCCTCTCCACCACCTCCTCCTCCAGTGAGCCAAAGGAAAGCCTCGCGTCCCTCTGTTTCCTGGGGACAGCCTCCTGTGAGTAACATGCGCCCTAGCCAGCAAAGAGGGGGATTTAGGGACCTGCGGATTAAGTTTAATGGGGACCCACAACAGTTATCTTACTTCATAACAAACGTGAAGTTGTACATGGCAGAGTTTGGGGGAGTTTTCCCGTCAGAGAATTCAAAAGTGAACTTAGTGGGATCTAGGCTGAAGGGACCGGCAGCAGATTGGCTGGTGCAGCTACACGATGCAGCAGCTCCTGAGCTGCAGGACTTGGGGAATTTTTGCGTAGCCTAAAAAAGTGATTTCAGGACCCATTGGCTAAATTAAAAGCAAAGATGGAGCTGCAGAAATTGCAGCAGGGATCAAAGACTGTGTCAGAGTATGCTTTGGAGTTTAAGGCAATTGCAGGCAAGATTAGAGGGGCACGGTAGCTCAGCGGGTTAAACCGCTGAGCCGGAAAACTGCCAGTAAAAAAAAAAAGATCTGATGGTCGGCAGTTCTAATCCCCACGTGGTGAGGAGATCTCTTCACTAGCCCCAGCTTCTGCCAACCCAGCAGTTCGAAAGCTAAGGCAAGTAGATAAATGCTACCCCATTAAAGTGGGAGAATTTGCCGGCGTCCTGTTATTCGGGGGTCGCCCTCGGAGTGAAGGAAGATCCCGGGAAATCTCGTGAATGGCGACGGAGGACGACGGAACCCGAACGGTGAACATCCAGGATGTCAGCAGCCAACTCGGAAGCGAGGTATGCTGGGACATGTAGTCCAATGCCTACGGATGTAGAGTGAGTTCCCCTACCCCCTTCCTGAACGCACGGTTAATGATATGTATAAGTATATGAATTGTATAAATATATATTGAAATGCTGTAAGCCGCCTAGAGTCCTCCAATAGGGAGGGGATAGGCGGGGTATAAATAAGATAAATAAATAAATAAATAAATAAATAAATAAACAAACAAATAAATAAACAAATAAGATTCCTGACTGGTCAGAAACAATGAAGGTGGAATATTTTAATGGCGGTCTTAGCCCAGATGTGCTGAATTGGGCCCTCGGAAGGGGAGACCCAGATAATGTAGAGGACTGGATTTGTTTAGCTGGAGAGGTGGAGAACACTAGATACCAAGTGAAGAGAAGGCTGAAGGCTATGACACAAGGGAGAAATACGGCCACACCTGGGCAAGCAATGACTACTTTTAAGAGAGGCCAAAGACCTGGTGCAGACGAGAGAGAGCAGCGATCGCAAAGGGGTGTGTGTTTTAATGGTGGGAAGCCGGGCCACAGAGCCGTGGAATGTAGGGGTGCTCCTGCAGCTGCTAAAGCAACCGCAAAACCGGGGAAGTCTGTGCAAAAGAAATACAAAGGGACTACTCAGGTGGCTGCTGTAACTGAGCACCGCAGAGTGAAGGAAGACTCATCATTTTCTGAGGAATCGGAGGCTGAAATCTCTCAGCCATCGGAAAATTAATCACACCTGCCCAAAGCGGTGCCCATAGGGAGGTGGTAGACTCTGGAGGCACAGAGAAGCCGGTGAGTAAAGAATCTACTATGCTAATGGTGGGGGTGCAGTTGTGCAACTCCAGAACTGGCTGCAAAGCAGATTTAAAGGCAATGGTGGATTCAGGTTGCACAAAATGCTTAATTAACCCAGCTATTGTGACAGGATTGGACTTAAAGGTTGTAAGGCTAAAGTGCCCAATAATATTGACTAAGTTGGATGGCTCAGATGCTAGGGGAGGAGCTGTGGAACATTGCACTGAAGCTGTTAGCATGCGAATTGGGGGCCATAAAGAGACTTTGAGTTTTATAGTGGCTCCTATAGCACATTACTCTATAACTTTGGGATTACAATGGCTAAGAAGTGCCAAACCTAAAATTGACTGGGACACTGGTGTGTTTATGTTTGCAGACAGAGTGTATACCCCTCTGGGGCCCCCAGAGCCTGCACCAACAGCAAATGGGGTGGTAGTTATGGTGGAACGCAAGGCGCTATCAACAGAATTTAAAAGGGAGGATGGAATTCCAGAGAGATATCAAGGCTTTTCAGACGTGTTCAGTGAACAAGATTCAGATCAACTTGCAGCAAACAAGTCTGCACACTGTTCCATAAACATTGATCCAAATGCCCCTTTGCCAAAACATAAAATGTATGCAATGTCTGAAAAGGAGAAGGAGGTGCTAAGAGAGTTCATTGATAAGAATTTGGCGCGCGGCTTTATTGAGGCTGCCAACTCGCCAATGGCTGTGCCCGTGTTATTCCACGCCAAAAAGGACGGGACGCTCCGCCTTTGAACTGACCATAGGGGTTTGAATGCAATCTCCACCACCAACAAATACCCTCTGCCTCTAGTTCAGGACATGATCTCTCACCTTTCCAAAAGGAAAATATTTACAAAGCTGGATTTAGGAGAGGCTTATTTCAGAATTCGCATCAAGCCTGGGGATGAGTGGAAGATGGCGTTTAATTGCCCCCTAGAGTCCTACCAGTACAAAGTGCTCCCGTTTGGATTGGCTGGAGCCCCTAGAGTATTCATGCAGCATATAAATGAGGTTCTGCATGAATTTTTATACAAAGGAGTACTGGTCTATCTCGATGACATACTAATCTACAGTCAAAATGAAAAGGAACATGAAATTTAAGTCAAAAAAGTACTCCAAAAGCTCAGAGAAGCAAAATTGTATGCCAAGCTATCTTTTTTTTTTTGAATCTTTATTCTTTACACCGTTAAAATACACATACAAGAAAAAGAACACAGAAAAAAAAAGGAAAAAATTCTACAAACATAAAACAGAACACAATACATTACATAACACAATCCATTGCATAATTACATTTCTTGTTTCATTAAAATACATCTTTACCCTCTTTCCCTAACTTCCTTATCCTTCTTCCCTCTTCTTCCCTCTTTTTTTCGGCACCTTCTTAAACACTCTAACCACGTCCTTCTTTCCTTCCTCTACCTACTCTTACCTTCTCTACTTTCCTTTACAAAAAAAAAAAAAAAACACCTAACCAGACAAACAAAATGGACTTCCTACTTTCTCACCACTATTCTCTAGAACTTTTTCTATATAGATTTAGTATATATAATTAATTTTTTTAACATTCACAAATCTTATATACAATAATTTATAATTTATATTTTTTGAGTTTTTTCTATAAATCTGTAAAATGGATCCCAACATAAATTAAATTCTTCCATATTCTTATCATTTAATAAATCCGTTAACTTAGCCATCTGTGCTAAATCCATCGTTTTTAACAACCATTCATCTATTGTAGGTGAACATTCCTCTTTCCAATGTCTCGCCCATATAATTCTGGCCGCAATTATTAAATAGAATAATAATTTTCCATATTTCGTATGTATCTCTGGTTTTATAAATCCCAATAAGTACATCTCAGGTTCTTTACTTAAATCTTCTTCCAATATTTCACATATTGTCCGATGTATTGTATTCCAATATTTTTTAGTTTTATGACATGACCACCAAAGGTGAAAAAAAGTACCCACTTCTTTTTTACATTTCCAACATCTATTAGATAATCTGTTATTCATTTTAGACAATGTGTTAGGAGTTAAGTACCACCTATACATCATTTTATAAAAATTTTCTTTCATATTGTAATTCAATGTAAATTTTAAGTCTTTTAACCACATATTTTCCCAAATATCAATTTGAATGTTATGACCTAAATTCTCTTCCCAAATACTCATACATTTCTTTTTAGGCAGATTTATCGAGTTGTTTTGACTTAATATTTTATATATTTTTGCAATTAGGTGATCTTTATCTTTCCATAACACACTGTCCCAATTGGTCACATTTTCTTTAAATTTAAAGTTTTTATTATCCACTTTAAACTGTTCTTTAATCTGGGCATAAGAAAACCAATTGCAATTAAACCCTTCCTTTAGTAAATCTTCTCTTGATTTTAGTTTATAGTTTGATCCCTCAAATATTAATAAATCTTTATACGTTAACCAATTCCCTTTATTTAAATTACCATGCCATGTAAAAGCTTCTTGTGGCGAAATCCACAGAGGTAAATTTGGTAAAATTGTATTTTTATATTTAAGCCAAATTTTTAATATTGATTTCCTAATGGGATGATATTTAAATGCCAAATTTGCTTTAATCTTGTTATACCAGAGGTAACCATGCCAACCAAATTTGAGATCATATCCTTCTAAGTTAAGTAATTTTCTATTATCTAGTTTTATCCAATCTCTAAGCCAGCAAAGAACACTCGCATCATAATATAATTTTAAATTCGGTAGATCAAAACCCCCATTCTTTTTAATAACTTGTAAAAATTTGTATTTTATTCTTGGCTTTTTCCCTTGCCAAATAAATTTGGCCAAATCTCGCTGCCAATTTTGAAATGTTTTATCTGTTATGACAATTGGTATTGTTTGAAATAAAAAAATAATTTTTGGGAGAATATTCATTTTTATTGTAGATATTCTACCCAAAAAAGATATTTGTAATTTCGTCCAAAGTTGTAGATCGTTTTTTATTTTGTTCCATAATTTAGTATAATTATTCTTAAATAACTCCGAATTATTTGATGTTATATCCACTCCCAAATATCTTAGTTGTTTAACATTTGCAAATCCCGTAAGCAGTTCCATATTCTGTAAACTTTTTTGATTCATATTTAAGTTTATCATCTTTGTTTTTTTATTATTTATTTTGAACCCTGCCAATTCACCAAAGTCATGTATCTTCTTTAACAACAGTTTAATCGAATTTTCTGGATTTTGTAACGTTATAACCACATCATCGGCAAAAGCTCTTAATTTATAATTTTCTTGTTTTATTTTTATCCCTTCAATTAGGTTATCTCTTCTTATATTTTCTAATAAAATTTCTAATACCAAAATAAATAGGAGAGGTGAAATTGGGCAACCTTGTCTAGTGCCCCTACCTATAAAACAATTTTGTGTTGTATCACCATTTACCACTATCTTGGCAGTTTGCCGTGTATATATAGCCTGAATAGCTTTTATAAATTTTTCACCATACTCCAAACTTTTCAACGTTTTAATCAGAAAATCCCAATTTAAATTATCAAAGGCTTTTTCGGCATCCAGGAATAATAATAAAATTTGTTTTTCTTTATGATCTTTAGCATACTCAATTAAATTTATAATGGTTCTAATATTATCTTTAATATGTCTTTTTGGCAGAAAACCAGATTGATCAACATTTATTGTATCCTGTAAAACCATTTTTAATCTATTTGCCAAGATAGTGGTAAAAATTTTATAATCTGTATTTAATAGCGAGATTGGTCTAAAATTTTTACAAAGGGTTTGATCTTGATCTGCCTTAGGGATCAAAATTATATTGGCATCGGTCCATGATTCAGGTATTACATTGCCAGTCATTATTGAATTTAATAATAAGTTAAATGCTGATAATAGTTGATCTTGGAATAATTTATAGTAAATAGCTGTAAACCCATCTGGACCCGGCGCTTTACCTAATTTTTGTCTTTGGATGGCATTTGAGATTTCTTGATTGGTAATAGGTTCATTTATCCTTTCCTGATGTACTTTAGATATTTTCTGCAAATTACTTTCAATTAAATATCTGTCCGCCTTTTCTGAATCAAGTTGTTTCTTTTGATATAATGTTGTGTAAAACTCATGGAATGCTTTTTTAATACTTTGATTATCACTTAACTCTAACCCTTTATCATTTATTTTATTTATAATTTTTTTATCCCCTTCTTTTCTTAACTTAAAAGCTAACCATTTACCCGCTTTATTTGCATGTTGGAAATATCTTTGTTTAACATACCTCAGATTTTTTTCCATTTCTTCAGTTGTTAATAATTCTAATTGCTTCTGTAATATGATAATTTGGTTTTTAATATCTTTATCTCCTGGATTACATTGCAGCACAGTTTCTTTTGATTTGATTTGTTCACATAATTTCGTAAATTTTTGTAATTTCATTTTTTTTTGGTGTTTGCCTAGAGACATAAAATGGCCTCTCATGTACGCTTTACTTGCGTCCCAAACTGTAGATATATTCATATTATCTTTCAAATTTAGATCGAAAAACTCTTTTAATTTAATTTTACTCTCTTCTAAATAACCTTTATTTTTTAATATGGATTCATTAAGTCTCCACCTATATGGCGATGATGAAATTTTTAAGTCTAATTGAATTGCATTATGATCTGATAATGTTTTAGCCAAAAACTTCATGTCTCTGATCTTATTTGCTAATTTTTTTGAAATCCATATCATGTCTATTCTAGAGAAAGATTGAAATCTATTTGAGAAAAAAGTATAATCTTTAGCATTACCCATTTTGTGTCGCCAGGCATCAATTGTTTCTAAATTATTCATAAGTTCAAAAAAAACCTGAGGTAATTTGCCTTGGTGTAATTTAATGGACTTATCTGATTTTCTGTCTATAGACGGATTTACAACACCATTCCAATCTCCCATAATGATCCAATTTTTATTAGGCAGATCTGATAAACATTTCATCAGGGTTTTAAAAAAATTATTCTGTTTTTCATTTGGGGCATAGACACCTACTAGTATTACTTTTGTATTTTGAATTTCTATTTCTATAATAATAAATCTGCCTTTATCATCCACTTTTATCAAATGTGGTTTTAAATTTGGTTTAACATAGCAAACTAATCCATTTTTCTTATTTTCATTTGTCGTTACAAATTCTAATCCTAATTTCTTGTTCAATAACAATTTTCCATCTTTACCTCTAATATGGGTTTCCTGCAAACAAATTATATCCAAATTATATTTATTGAGAATATGAAAAGTTTTATTTCTTTTAATTGGAGAGTTCAAGCCATTTATGTTCCAAGAAAGACATTTTAAATTACTCATTATCAGATTGGCTACTTAATTCTTGGGAGCCTACTGCTTGAGCAAAAATTTTAAATTTTTCTGCTATTTTCTGTTTTGGAGCATTATTCCCTGGTGAGTACTTGGTTTCTTTTTCTAATTTTCTAAGAAAATCTTTCGCTTTTTCAACTGAATTTAATTTAAACCTTTGCTCCTTGTACAGGACATTCACCCCTTCTAGAGTCTCCCATCTATACATAATCTTCTTTCTTTTCAAAACCTCTGTCAGAAAATGATATTCTTTTCTTTTTTTCAAAATTGCAGCTGGTATTTCTTTAAAAATTTTAATATCTTTCCCTTCTATATTAATTATTTTATCAAACCCAGTTTGCAAAATCAAGTCTCTTAATTTTTTCCTACTAAATTCAATAACTAAGTCTCTTGATATGTTATGTTCTCTAGCATACTTTGAATTAACACGATACACCGTTTCTATTTCCTCCTCTAACTGTTCTTTTTCCCAATCAATCATGTCTGCCAAAGCCTGAGTAATGGTGTTTTTAATCTCTGCTTCTTTGCCTTCCTTTAACCCTCTTATTCTTAAACATTTCTCTTTTTGTTTTTGTTCAAGTAAAGTTAATTTATCAAATTCCTCTTCTTTTTGCATTTCCATTTTTTTCATTATACCTTTCATTCCTTTAATTTCAGCTTGAAATTTTTGTTCCATGCTGTCTAGCTTTGTAAGCAGAGTCTTTTCAAAATCTTGTATTTTTTCCTCTAGTAAGGTGGTCACATTTGTTGAAATACTCTGAATGGCTTTCTTAGTAAAGTCATCAAAGAGTGTTTTTAACCATTCACCTTTATCTTCTCCTGAATCTGAGCCTCTTCTAAGTGTTTTCTTAGATGTCATCCTTCAAAGAGTTCTTATCCACCAAGTAGAAGACAATGAGTTTGTTTAAACTTATTTCCTCTAAAGCAGTCAAAATGGCGATTTTAAGTAATTAATTATTTAAAGAGTCAGTTCCGCCTGTTGTAACACAAAGTGTCGAAGTCTCAGCCACCTTCTTTGAAACTTTAACAAAGTTTTCTTGATAAGAAAGTCTGTAAATGTTTCTTTTAACAAGTTAAGTCTTTGATTTATAGCAAAGTGTAGGAGAAACGGCAGCAATCCCTGTAATGGGAAAGAACGAAGATAAGCGCTCACCCGGCTTCCCGGCTTACTTTCACTGTAGGCTGTCAGCTGGCTGAGATAGTGAAAGTACTCAGATGCAGATTGCTTTCATGCCGCTGCCGCACAGAAGCTGCAGGTTTTTCTTTCTTTTCTTCGGGTTCACCCTTACTTTGGCTTCCCTGTCGTTAATCGTTCCGTTAGAAAACTAACGATATCGACCCAATATCTTCGTTTTGATTCAAATGAATGACGAGCTGTTCATTTCGCGTCCGCTCGCCATTTCTCTACACCGGAAGTCCTATGCCAAGCTATCTAAATGTGAATTCCACAAGACTGAACTTGATTATCTGGGTTATAGAATCTCCAATGAGGGGGTGGGAATGGACCCTGCTAAAGTCCAGGATGTTTTAGTCTGGGAACCACCCCATACCCGTAAGCAACTCCTGAGTTTTCTCGGGTATGCTAATTACTATAGACAGTTCATAAACCAATTTTCGCAAATTGCTTTGCTGCTAACAGACTTGTTGAAAACAAAAGGGAAGGGAGAGTCTAGAAAAACCCCGCAACCAGGGGCTAAGCTGCACTGGACTCCTGAGTGTCAACGTGCCTTTGATGAACTAAAAAACCTGTTCACTGCCTATCCGGTACTTAAACACCCAGACCCAGATGTCCCTTTCGTGGTCCATTCTGACGCCTCGGACTCCGCAATTGGGGCAGTTTTATTTCAAAAGAACTCTCTGGGAAATTTACAACCTTGTGCATATTTGTCAAAGAAGTTTACTGAAGCAGAACGAAGGTGGCATGTTTGGGAAAAAGAGGCTTATGCTGTAAAGGCAGCTCTTACCACTTGGAGGTACCTATTGGAAGGTGCTAAACACCCTTTTGCGGTCTGGACTGACCATAAAAATTTGCAAGCACTGCAAACACCCCAGAAATTGAATGGCAAACAACTACGATGGGCCCAATTTTTCAGCAGATTTTATTTTACCCTCCATTATTTTGCTGGGACGCGCAACTTTATGGCTGATGCTTTATCACGCATGACTCAGCATGACAGCCAATGGGAGGAAGTTGTGGATACTGTCTTCTCCCAAAAGCAATTGGGCCTTGCAGTCACCACTCACAGACAGGCTAAAGCCACACCGACCCCACTTCCACTGCCACAAGCGTCTACTTGGCAGGACAACATCAACTCAGCATTACAGTCTGACTCTTGGTTCAAGGATAACCAGGCAACATTGCAGCGAAAAAAATCACAACTGGTACTTTGCTGATAAACTCTACAGACCTCACTCCTTACGCAAGGACGCTTTGAAAAATGCCCATGATCTCAAAACCGCTGGGCATTTCGGGTTCACAAAGACCTTGCATTTAATACATAGGAAATTCTGGTGGCCGTCATTATGCAAAGATTTTAAAAAACGATGTTAATGAATGTACCACGTGTGCACACGCCAAGCGTAAGATTGGTAAGCAACAAGGACTCTTACAACCTGTAGCAAATCCTACTCGGCCATGGGAAGAAATTGCTATGGACTTTGTAGTTGAATTGCCTGACAGTCAAGGCAATACTGTAATTTGGACCGTTATTGACTTATTTTCGAAACAAGCACATTTCATACCCTGTAAGAAGATACAGTACCTACAGCAAAATGATTGGCAAAGCTTTTTCTCCAACATGTGTACTGCCCACATGGCTGTCCAACATTCATTGGTCCTTTTCCTATTCTGGATGTTATTAACCCTATTGCTGTCAAACTGAAGTAGCCTGCCTACCTTCGATGGGTTCACCCTGTTTTTCATTGCAGCGTTTTGAAGCCGTATATACCTTCCCCTATCTGGCATCCTGTCCTGCAATCACCTACGTCTATCATTGTCGATGGGGAGGAACATTTTGAACTTGACCAAATTCTGGACTCCAGACTACACAGAAACCACTTGCAGTACCTTGTTTCTTGGAAAGATTTTCCTGACCCTGAAAGGCTTCCTGCTTCTAATATCAATGCTTCTCACCTCATTGCTCGATTCCACAAGAATTACCCTCTTAAACCTTCCTAATCTGTATATATATTCTTACTCTTTGTGTTTAGTCTTTTTCAGGTGGGGCAGTAATGTCATGATCCCAGTTTCAGAGCTTTGAACCTCTGCATCAGAGATCATGCATTGAAGGAGTTAAGGGGGGAAGAGGCCGTGCCCGCATTCCTTCGTCTGTAATCTGCAAGCTGTAGACCAAGGTTGTGGAGAGTGTGAAGAAACTGAAAGCACCATCAAAGTGGCCTGAGCAGGGGGAGGGGTTGTGGAGGATAATATCAATGGAGGGAAGCCCGCACTTTTCTCAAGAAGTAACTTTCCCTTGTATGCAGTAACTTTTAGTAAAGTAGTTTTCCAAGATTGTTTGTGAGACTATTTTATTTTAAGCATAGGTTCTGCAAATATTACAATTCCATCATTGCAACTAACTGAGATCTATCACCTTATTTTGGATTTTCTTTTCCTTCCTTTATCAACTTTCTGTCTCAAATATCCTTCTAAACATGCAGTCAAAGTAACACTTCATGAAAACCTTGTTCTGCAACAACAGTAAGGCAAGACACATGCCTCCAGCAGACCTGCTACCAGCCCACACCCTCTGCTATCAGCTGCCCAGAGTCATTCTGGAGTTGGATGGCACCTAAATGAGTTGAGTTGAGTTGAGTTGAGTTGAGTTGAGTTCAGTTGAGTTGAGTTGAGTTGAGTTGAACTGAACTGAACTGAACTGAACTGAACTGAACTGAACTGAACTGAACTGAACTAGGAAACCTGGACCACTGTGAAAGATTTCCTTAAGAATTTTTTGAAGAATGCTATTGTCCAAGACTGTAAACATTTTCTTGAAGAGTCAGTACTGATACTTGAGATGAATGTTGTGGGAATACCTTTCCAATCCAAATTAATTTAAATCTCCAGGGCCAGGTTATGGTTTGGATGCCAGTTTACTATTGTTTTTCAGAAATCATGGGGAATGGGTAAAAGACAAGATGACTGAAAGAGGGCCAATGTTGATCCTTTGAAGACAGATCAAAGAAATGGGAACATTTAGCCTTAATAAACAAACATGGAGAACCAGTTAGGCCTAGTGGTTAAGGCATCAGGCTAGAATCTGGGACATCATGAATTCAAGTCATGTGTTAGTCATGAAACTAGCTGGGAGGCCTTGGGCCAGTCACATTCTCTCAGCCATAGGAAGGAGACAATGGCCCAATGACCCGGACACAAATGTCCAAAAATAATAAAAAAGCAAACATGAGAGTGTATATATTATCACATTACTAATATTGGATCTGCAGATTCAAGTCCTGGATGTCATTTGCTGGAACATTTTATTGTTGTGAACTACAATATTAATATTTTAGTGAGTTTCAGCATAATATCAAAAAGATTTTCCAGGTAACCTCATCACGCTGCAGTGACTCTGAAGGCTTGAATCTCTAAAAATAGGGGGGGGGGGGAATGCAAAAAAAACAGAAAGGGATGTACATCCAGAACAAAGAATTCAATACATCAGAGGAGGCCTGATAGGGATATAACAGCCACCTTAACCTCTGGAAGCACAGCCAGGTTTTCAGAGACGTGTTTAACAGCAGCAGGGTGGGAGCTGTACTGATCTCTGGGGGAACGATTCCATCTGGCAGGTGCTGTGGCATAGAAGTGTTCCTATTCCCCATTGTATGACATTCTTTAATTGAAAAGATCTCATTCATGCCCATGCTGCCCAGACTTACTGGTCAGGATGAAACTATTGGAGCAACCATTTAATTAGATAAATAAATAAATAACCAGCATCTTGAATGGCATGTCTAGAATTTGCCACACCATGGCATTCTGAACCCACTATATCCTCCAAGGGTCTTCAAGGTAATACCCATGTAGAGCACATTGCAGTAGTCCATCCCTGAGATGAGTAGGGCAAAACTGACTGCCAAAGGGCCTCCCGCTTGAGAAATGTGTAGAACAGGTTCACCAGATATATGACCTGTTATGACCTGTTATGTGCACAGCTGCCACCTACACTGTAAGAGGAAGCCTTTCAATATCTGTTTCTATGAAATCCAGAACCATGTGTATACAGCGGGCCACATTCTGTCCTTTGATCAAACAGAAAAGTTGGGAAGAAAATGCTTCTTGTTATCCTGACATGCTGTGGTCACGTCCTGGCTGGACTATTGCAACACAGTCTTCATGGGGAAGCTCCTGAAATCCATCCGGAAATTACAATTGTCTAGAACACGTCAGCTTATATGGAACTGGATTCTCTCAATTTGCCTATGTTAAACCACTGCTGTATGAATTGCACTGGCTCCCAGTTTCTTTCCCTGTGCCATTCAAGGCGCTGGTTATCATTTTTAAAGCCCTACATGGCACAGAACAAGGATTTTTTGCGGGACTGCCACTCTTTGAGTATACCTGCCCATTCCACTCAATCATATAGAGTGGGCATGCTCCAGGTCCCTTCCCTTAAATGTTGCCATCTAGTGGCACCTACAAAGCCTGCCTTTTCCAAAGCCGCCCTTGCCCTGTTGAGAACCCTTTCCCTTGAGATCCGACAGGCCTCCACTCCCTTAATAGAAATGTTTGAAGATCCAGTTTTTCCTGCAGGCAGTGGGATAGTAAGGCTGGAGCCTAGGGAATCCTATAGCTGAATGGGTGTAGAAGATGGAGTGGTTCATGGAATTTATTGATGTGTTTTGTTGCATTGTTCTTATTGTTTCTGTTTTTTTTCACTGTTGTTAGCTGCCCAGACATATGAGGTGATAAAAGGTAATCCCCACATACAAATGTAAGCTGCATTCACTCCCAAACCTCTAAGATGCCCACCCCATAGATATGAATTGCTGAAAGTGCCCTAGTAAGAAAACTTTCACAGCAAGCTGAATTGCCCCTAAGTGGCCAGAAGGAGAAGAATCAGGCAGGAACCTGTGGAGCAGTAAACCAGATTGCTTCTGTACACCAACCACATCTCAAAGACAGTGTGGTTTGCATGCTGACCTAATGGGAAGGGATAAAAATAAGGTCACACAGATGGGTTTATCTAAAACATTCCAACGTCATGCTGTAATTTCCACCATGTGTTCCTTTTTCTGTGTCCTGCCTTTGCAATGTAGTGGGCCAAAAGTATATAACCTCTGGTTCTGCCTTTGCGCAGGACTGCTCAGCTTTGTTGGAAGCCCAGTATATACTATAGGCATGTTAATAAAATTCTGTTGCATTTTCAGTGATTTGGTTGGTGTACGTGAGCCACGTTTTGCCCACAACAGATGTGTGCCACAAGATGAACGATGAGCAGTCATATAAATATTATGTATGAAATAATGAATGAATGAAATAATGTATCAAGTTAACTTTGTTCAGTTCTTCTTAAAAGAAGTCATTAAAATGTTTACTTTCTCTTCTTTTTTTAACTTGAGCTGTTCATTTGTAGTATGGAAAGCTTTGAATAGGTGATTTGATTTGATAAAGTTTTGATCAACTCTCTTCATCAGAGTGGATTTGTGAATTGAAGCAGGGACCTACATTGAAACATTGAACCATCTTGAAAATTTCTGAACCACTTTGGAGATTCTCTTTTCTCCTAATTTGAGGATTCTTATACACTATACAAAACTTTATAAAACAATATAAAAACTATACAAAAATTTATACACAAATATGTCAGATTACCCATATGAGAAGTGTTTTGGCAAATTGCATCCTTTACCAGCAAAGCGTTCTCATGATGACGTGAACGCCAGGTGGCTAGATAACAAGCATTCCCATAATTTTGAATGGCGCTTTTTACATCTTCATGAGATAGGGAGCGAGAAGGTACCATGTTATGGCTAGCAATGGAAATCTTCCCATGAGAACAAATCCTCCTGATTTCCTTCTGTGGGAAGCCTTGCCCAGGCCCCCTGAGCAAGGAGGGGGGGAACTCACGTGCTTGCTGAGATGCAAGCCACTGCCACCCAATGCTGTGTGCTTTGAGGCCTGGTGTGTGTCACACCTAACTGTCAGCCTTTCAGAATGCTGAAAGAACTGAATATACAACCATGCAAAATGGTGTTCTATGCTTCTTGATTTCTAGTGTCTTTTAGCCATGTAGTTCTTCACGTGTATTCTACAGCTGAGGACTGGGCAGAGTGAGCTATGCCTGGCTTTGGGTATAGGCCGTGGCAGGAACTCTGGCCCTGGGATCAATACACGGAACTCTGCTTATAAGTTTGTTTTTGTTTTCCTTTGTCAATGCTGTACCATGTATATTCAACTTTTTCATTTTTGCGATAATGTGATTGTATATACATTATTGCCTTATGCTACCAGTAAAACACTGTTAGCCCTAACAAGCTGCATTCTTGTCTGTTTATTCTCAAGCCTCAAGTTTTTCCCCTTTAAGCCAGCGTATATCCCATCAAAATATACATGAAGAATTTAGATATCAAATGTATGTCAGGTTTTTAACAGAGCAGCTTTGTTCTCTCATTAATGTACATTTCACTTTCATTCTGCTGTTGTCAAAAGAACTAGGATTTAGCTGTGAGCTGAAGATTAAGATTTAACAGTATTAAAACAGTATTAAACGTCAATACAGCCACCCTGGAAGACATATATGGGGTCCCCTGAGCAACTTTTGCCCAGACTGAAGAAGCTACTTGGAGAAGCAGTGAAACATTTCAACCAAAATAAAGAAATCCAGTTGACTTGACTCAACCTACAGACAATTCCACCTGGATGACTGAGAATCTTCACTGAAGTATTAAATCCTGCACAATTGGGATATGTTAAGCTCACTGGTCTGATGTTAAGAAAAAAGCAAACAGATTTTATTTAAACCCATGAGCTTTCATGAGTTGATGCTTGAGCTTATGCCTTTTAATGAAATTAGTGAAATAAAATTTGTTATTCAGAAAAGCTGTTACCAAACCCATTCTGATATTTTGCTACTATTAGTTAAATACAGTTCATTTTATGTCTAGGATCCAAAATTGATGTCCAACATTGATAGATTCCCAGGGCATTGAAGTGAAATGGCCTATTGGTATTTGGGCTAGCAAAACTACCATAACTACCATGATGTTGTATCATACTAATTGCATATGTTGTCAAGTTGAATCAGATGTGATTTCTTTGCAGCATCTTGAAACATAGAAAAACATATATTGCATGTCAGTTTCTGCAGAGTCCTACTTCATGTCCCCTGTGCTTTCATGGGTTTTTGAATCTGATCAAAGAATCCAATATAGCAAAACATTTATTGACAGCATGAAATCAAAATCATCCTGGGGATGGCTGGTGCCATAGAGCCTTTTAAAATACGATGTTATCGCCTCTTGGATTTTATATTTAAAGTATTAATATTTTTGATGATTGTATATTTGTATAGTTTTATATTTATTTGAACTGTTATATTCTGTAAACTGCCCAGAGTTCCCCTCAGGGGAGATGGGGTGGTAATAGAAATTGAAAAATAAATAAATAAATTTAGTTCATTCATTCTAGTTTATTACGGTCACTGACCAGTACAAGATACATTTCTACAAAGGTATACTCATTGAGCCTTACAATATGCACCATCTGATTTGAAATAGTTTTAAAATTATAAGTTAAATTACAAGTTTCAATTGAATATTAAAATACATTCAGATCACAATGTGGGTGAGCCCCTTAATCAAATTTAAATACGCTGTTATTAATTATCATGACTAATATTCTATCAGGTATAAGTCTTTATAAAGAGTAAAATATCATATATAAAATATGATATTATATATAAACCTCTTAAAATATTATTAATAGAAGTACATTACTAAACTTTTCCTATCATAATCTGGTGTAACTTTAAAATAATTATTCTTTATTACGGTCACAGACCAGAATGGTAAATGCAATACATTAAAATACATTTAAAATACATTAAAATACAAAATACATTAAATGAAATGAGCGAAGCTTAATAATATATTTGCAATTGGTAGAGTCGTCAATGGGCAGTCCAAGTCTGCCTTATTTTGCAGACTGTATAGCAAAATTTTGCTACATTCAGGGAGACTAAATCATTCTGATCAGTTAGCAACAGTTGGACATAAAAGGGATCAGAATTTCCTGGATATTTTATCAAATGAGGAGTTATTAAGTGGGTTCGTGAGTCCTTATAATATATACAGTATAACATACATGTGCTATAGTTTCAATAGCCCCTTGTCCACAGGCGCACAATCTTAGCTCGTACGGAACTTTTTTGTATCAGCCCTCCAAAACTGCTGTAGGGAGAGCATTACAACGTGCCAAAGTTAAGGCTCTCCAAAATTTGGAGACAGTTATGAGAGTTAGGTATCTCGCTGGCTTATAAAAAACTTTTTTTTTCCCATAAGTTTTATTGAATTTTAAAATACATATTAAAATTAATACAAAGAAAGAAATAGAAATACAAAGTAAGAAAAAAGGAAAGAAAAAGTGAAGTCAAAAAATAACAAAGAAAATATAGAAAATAGATGTCCTCCAATTTATCCTTGAACTTTAAGTACAATAATTAACTTTAAATGTTAGTCCTTCATACAATACACAGGAACTTTTCTTTGTCATATACCCTATGATTTCTATAATCCAATCTTCTGTTCTTCATATAGGTTTCACCTTTCTTGATATCTTCCAACAATCCATCTCTGGTTTCTACTCCTATAGAATAGTAATCAAATGTTCATTGCTGCATCAATTAAATGTTTTCCATTTGCTCTTTCCATTTTTACATCTATATTTATATCTTCAATAAAATCCAATTAGTGTAACAAATAAAGGCCTTATCTACTTCTAATAAAATACAATATATTCTGTTCATATTATGACTATATATTCCATTAATACATAATCTAACATATTACATAACATAATACATAATATAGCAAGAATACAAAACTTAACATAACATATAACCTAATACATATTATACCAATTCTTATAATAATCATACAACATATTCATACATAATATCATCCGGTAATAACCTTCATTCTAATTCCATCTCATCATCTCATTATCTTCTCATTCTTATAATTCTTATAATATTCATACGTACATATTCATACATAATATTGTAAGAATGTCATCTTATAATAACATTAATTCTAATTCTAATTCCACCTCATCATCCCATTATCTTCTTATATATATCTCTCCAAAAAGGAAAAATAAGCCATAACATCAACCTCCATTTATATTTATAATCCTATATCTCCACCATCCATCTTCAATTTCCACTCCTTGGGACATTGTCCATCTGAACTGAATACAAAGCCTAACATAACATATAACCTAATACATAATATACCAATTCTTATAATAATCATACAACATATTCATACATAATATCATCCTGTAATAACCTTCATTCTAATTCCATCTCATCATCTCATTGTCCTCTCATAAATGTATCTCCAGAAAGAGTAATCTATAATATCAACTTATATTTATATTTATAGTCTTTTATCTTACACTTAGAGTATCATATTTTTATGCATCCATACAGTTTCTCATATCTGCTCTCACTCTGTGTACAATCCAGATCCGTGTTATCATTAACCTTGTGTCCCAGATCAACATCAATAAATCTCATGTTTAGGTTATGCCAATATCACAATATGCAACTTGTTTTATTCTGTAACTCATGTGGGATGTCAAAATGTTTATTTTACCATTTCTATCAATTTGCATGTTAAAATCTTCCTGTCTCAGCTGCCACAATGTGTTTATGCCCAAACGTTTAATAGACCACTTCCTGTAAAATATCATAATCTTCTTCTGTACCAATACATTCAAAATCCTCTTTCCCTGTTTCTCTACTGGTTCAAGAGATCTTCCCTCTGTTTCTAAATCTGTCCCTTGTATCTTCTGTTCCTGAGCCACCAAAACTATAAATATACGTTCTATGGATTTCTTAATTTGTGAAAAAGCTTCGCTGATTTCTTTCTTAAAATCCTGAAATGCTGTAAGAAATGCCATTTTCACCTACCCCCCTTTTCAGGCCGTAGTTAGCTGTTGTAGTCAAAACAAGAATTTTCCCAGGGAGCAGGGAACAGCTGTTCTATTCTTATCAGCGTGTCTGTTTCTTTAAGTGAAGAAAACTTTTAAAATAAAAGATGAAAAATTCCACAGAGCAGTATTTCAAACAGTTTGTAAAAGGAAAAATAAAAATAAATTCCAAGTGAGACAAAGTCCGTTCTAAAAAAAAGTAGAAAAATAAGAAGGAAAAGAGGCACACATTCTCTATACTTTATTCTTTATTCTTCTTTATTCTTCAGGCTGCAAGCTGCTTAACCCAAACAAACAATTTCTCAAAAGTCAATCAGTTTGTCGAGCGAAAAATACCAACAAAGTCTCTTAAGTCCCAATTTCTCTGATATAAAAGAAAGGCAAAAAAAAATACAAACTTGTTCCTTATGTTGCCAAAATAAAATCTATCAAACTTCCACCAAAATTAATTATAGCAAAGAAAACATAAAATTAGCCAACATTTTAAGCAAAGTCCAAAGATAAATTTTAGATAATAAAAATGTTCATGCTAATCGAAACTGTGAAACCCAATTTCTCAACAATGAACTTAACCATCGGAATTGGGTCCTACAGGCAAATGGCTATTCCAAGAATGAAATAAAAAGAGCCATCAAACCAAGAAAACAACATCCAACTGAAGAAAAACAGCCCCCCACAAACAAAGTATTCCTGCCCTACATCAAAGGAGTCACTGACCGCATGGGAAAACTGATGGAAAAACACAACTTTCAAACAGTCTTCAGACCCACCAGAAAAATACAACAAATGCTAAAACCAGCAAAAGACAAAAGGGACCCCCACACCGCTGCAGGAGTATACCGCATACCATGCAGCTGTGGACAAGTATACATCGGAACCACAAAACGAAGCATTCACACCAGGATAAAAGAACATGAAAGACACTGCAGACAACAGCAACCAGAAAAATCTTCAGTAGCTGAACATGCTCTCAAGCAAACGGGACACAAAATCCTATTTGAAAACACAGAAATACTGGACAACACCAAAAGCCACTACACCAGATTATACAGAGAAGCCATTGAAATTCACAAACACCAGCACAGTTACAATAAAAAAGAAGAAAGTTTAAAAATTAGCAAAACCTGGCTACCAGTCCTGAAAAACACAGCCTGCAAAAGGTCAACGAACTCAGTCCAACCACCAGGACATGGGAATACTTCTCACAATGAACATGCTAATCACGCTCATCAGCCACTCGTTAACATTTCAACACAACAAAAAACCCCACCTAATCTCCTATAATTTAGCTCTATAAATAGAACATTGCCACTCTACCTGGGCACAGAGATTTTGTTTCTATCTGTGCTCCTGCTCTCTGAAGATGCTGGCCACAGATGCTGGCGAAACGTTAGGAACCACAACTTCCAGAACACAGCCACACAGCCGGGAAGACCCACAACAGCCATTGAACTCCGGCCGTGAAAGCCTTCGACAATACATTGAACGCCTCTACGGGGAGGAAACGTTCCGACAGACACGGAGACTGGAAACACTCCAGAACAGAAAAGCACACCTTCTCTGCTCCTTAACCTTCCTAGTGCGATGCAGAGATACCAGGACCATTCCAGCTTTTCTCAGAACGAAAAGGACCTTCAAATCGTCACAAGCCAGCAGCATTTATGACCGCCTTGAACAAGCCCTCCTGCGCGAGAGAATTCACACAACCCGCCGAAACCTTGCCATCACAGAAAAAGATCTATTCGACACACATATGAGCCTTAATCACAAAATGAGAAGCCAGGATTGGGACAAGATTGATACCATATCCTACAGAAAAATGGAAAAGGACATCTTTGACTACACAAACAGACAAAAGCAAAAATTCAACAAATGCCAAAACAGTCAACTAAAACCGGCACTGGATACTGCACGCATTGTCATCAATTTGACAGAACGCCTGCTCTCTCCTGAAGAAACCTCCATTCTAAGGAAATGAGGAAACTTTGCAATTACACCCACCAGAATTCCAGTGGAAGATATCATTGCCAATGTGGAATCAGCCATTCACCAACGTCCAGAGGAAGAAGCAGAAGAAATAAGGGGTGAAGTGGCAAGAATCCTAAGGAAAGCAAAGCCCCCCACCAGCAACATTACTAAGAAGGAGAGAAACGCCATAGAGACCCTCAATTCGGACCCAGACATCATCATCCTTCCAGCGGACAAAGGCAATGCCACAGTAATTATGAACATAGATGAATACAAAGACAAAATCAGAGAATTACTAGACCCCACCACATACAGAACAATAAGACGGGATCCGACCAGCAAAATCATGAAGCAAACCAACACACTGATAAAGAGCTCCTCCCTGCATCCCAACGTACTACAACATATTTGCAAGACAGAAGCTCTCTCACCTAGACTATACGGACTCCCCTAAATCCACAAAGACTCGATCCCACTCAGACCCATTGTAAGTGCCATTGGCTCCCCGACATATGAATTATCCAAACATTTGGCAACCCTTTTACAGACCCACATCGGACAGACTCCATCCCACATCAAAGACTCAGGACACTTCATCAACAAAATCAGCACCCTAAAACTCAACCATACGGACAAACTGGTCAGCTTTGATGTGGTCTCCCTGTTTACCAAGGTGCCAGTAAAGGACACCCTGGCACTCATCAAGCAAATCTTCCCAGAAGACATTACAGCTTTATTTCAACACTGCCTAACAACTAGTTACTTTCAATGGGAGAATGAGTTCTACGAACAGATGGATGGCGTTGCCATGGGAAGCCCCCTGAGCCCAGTCATAGCAAACTTTTACATGGAACACTTTGAAAAACAGGCTTTGGAATCGGCACCCATTACACCAACAGTCTGGTTCCGGTTCATGGATGACACCTTCGCAATTTGGAGTCATACTGAAGAAGAACTGGAGAAATTTCTGGACCAACTAAACGGCATCCACCCCAATATACAATTCACCATGGAAAAAGAAACTGATGGCAAACTTCCATTTTTAGATACGCTGGTCATACGCAATCCGGACCTCAAACTAGGACACAAAGTATACAGAAAACCCACCCATACGGACCGATATCTACACAAAAATTCCAATCACCACCCACGACAAAAGAGAGGCATGATCAAAACCTTGGTGGATCGTGCTAATCGAAACTGTGAAACCCAATTTCTCAACAATGAACTTAACCATCTGAATTGGGTCCTACAGGCAAATGGCTATTCCAAAAATGAAATAAAAAGAGCCATCAAACCAAGAAAACAACATCCAACTGAAGAAAAACAGCCCCCCACAAACAAAGTATTCCTGCCCTACATCAAAGGAGTCACTGACTGCATGGGAAAACTGATGGAAAAACACAACTTTCAAACAGTCTTCAGACCCACCAGAACAATACAACAAATGCTAAAATCAGCAAAAGACAAAAGGGACCCCCGCACCGCTGCAGGAGTATACCGCATACCATGCAGCTGTGGACAAGTATACATCGGAACCACAAAATGAAGCATTCACACCAGGATAAAAGAACATGAAAGACACTGCAGACTACAGCAACCGGAAAAATCTTCAGTAGCTGAACATGCTCTCAAGCAAACGGGACACAAAATCCTATTTGAAAACACAGAAATACTGGACAACACCAAAAGCCACTACACCAGATTATACAGAGAAGCCATTGAAATTCACAAACACCAGCACAGTTACAATAAAAAAGAAGAAAGTTTAAAAATTAGCAAAACCTGGCTACCAGTCCTGAAAAACACAGCCTGCAAAAGGTCAATGAACTCAGTCCAACCACCAGGACATGGGAATACTTCTCACAATGAACATTCTAATCACGCTCATCAGCCACTCGTTAACATTTCAACACAACAAAATCCCCACCTAATCTATAATTTAGCTCTATAAATAGAACATTGCCACTCTACCTGGGCACAGAGATTTTGTTTCTATCTGTGCTCCTGCCCTCTGAAGATGCTGGCCACAGATGCTGGTGAAACGTTAGGAACCACAACTTCCAGAACACGGCCACACAGCCCGGAAGACCCACAACAGCCATACAACAGCCAAAAATGTTCTAATCTAAAAAAGAAAACTAATATGAAGTGATCTAAAAGCTGGCTGTCGCTCTTGTGTCTCCCAAAGAGACTTACGTTCCCTGCAGAGCTAGGATCCTCCTTCAGCCATTCCACTTCATTCACCCCCATTCTTCTCCGCAGTGGAAACTACAAAGAAAAACAGGAGTGGGCAATTCCAATGGCTCTGTGAGCAATCTTCTGGTTCCCCCCTCTTCAGGGGGAAGCTTCAGTGGTCTTACAAATTCTGTAGAACCCTGCAAACAAGGTAGAAAATCAGCCAGGTCTCAGAGCTCTGAGAAACTCTGACTTGTCTTTAAGTGTAATCATATTTACCTGTTGTTGTAAAATTTTGATTTGATTGTTTATTTTAGAGTTTGAAGGTTTTTGCTGTAATTCTTTCTCTTTTATTTTAATTTGTTCTAAGATTGTTTGCAATTTCTGCTGTTTTTTTTTTTTTCCTATTTAAATATATGAGATAACCTCTCATGTATGCTTTGCTGGTGTCCCAGACAGTGCTGGCATCTACTTGGTTATTTAAGTTTGTCAGAGGGAGCGCGCGGAGATGGAGCGGCCTGCCTCTCTCCTAGGCACCAGTGATCCACATACTATGCAGTAAATAGACTCCAAACAGAAGTTATATCAAATATCCTATTTACTTTATATACATACGTATTTACAGATCACTTCCACAAGTAACAAATGATACACCATCAACGATACAGCTTTCACGAGGTAAAATGGGAATAAATGAAATACAGAATATCTCTGCTTATATAGTCAAACTGACCAATCACATTATAGGTCAATCTCGTTATTCACCACACCCAACCTAACTCTGAGCACCTGTTGTTATGAGTCACACATGACACATCATCCCTACAACAATGGCTGCTAATTGGGTGACTGTGCAGAATATTTCACCTTTTACCTAGAAATCAAGCCTCTCTGTATAATTTATATCTAGAAGTAAATTCCTGGGTTTATCAAACCCCAACAAAGTTTATTTTAAAGAATTCTTTTAGTTTTTCTTTGCAGTCCTCTACAAATTCTTCCTTCTTTAAGATATCTTCGTTTAATCTCCATTTGTAACTTTTTGGATTTAATTTTAATACCATATTGACTGGATTGTGGTCTGAGAATGTTTTAGGCAAAATATTAACATTTATTATTTTGTTAGCTAGATTTAGTGAGATCCAGATCATATCTATTCTTGAGAGAGATTTGAATCTACTTGAGTAAAACATAAAATCTATTGCTTTGCCATTTTTGAACCTCCACGCATCTACCAGTGACAGATTATCCATTAATTTAAAGAAGGATTGTGGTAATTTCCCTTGATTTTTTTTATAGGTTTGTCAGATTTTCTATCTATCTTTGGGTTAATCACCCCATTCCAATCTCCTAGTATAGCCCAGTGACTATACGAGAAGTCTAGTAATTCATTCATTAACTCTTTATAGAATTTATTTTGATTTTCGTTTGGTGCATATATACCAACAATTAGTGTCTTAGTGCCTTGTAGTTCTATTTCTATTGCCAAATATCTACCATCCTGATCAGCTTTTATTAGTTTAGGGTTCAAATGTGATTTAACATATATTACTACTCCATTTATTTTTTTCTTATTTGCAGATATAATTCAGTGCCGAGTTTCTTATTCACTAAATATTTAATATCATTTTTCTTAATATGAGTTTCTTGAATACAAACTATATCTTGTTTTAATTTACACAAATAGTGGAAAATTTGTTTTCTCTTTATAGGTGCGTTAACCCCATTAACATTCCATGTAATACATTTCAGTTCATGCATTCACTTCTTTTTCTGTAGGGCTTGGTGATTCTTCTCTAGTGTACTCCTTATTATTCCCTACTGAGTTAGCTTTACTTTGCTCCATACCATTCCTGTACTTTCTAAGAAATTCTTTAGCTTTTGGGATAGAAGTTAGTTTAAATCTTTCATCTTTGTATGTAAAACTTATTCCCTCTATTCTTTCCCATCTGTATAGTATTTTGTTTTTCTTTAATATGTCAGTCAAGAAGGAGTATTCTTTTCTTTTCTTTAGTATTCTTAATGGTATTTCTTTTAGTATTGATATATCTCTGCCTTCTATATTAACACTTTTATCATAATTTGCTTGTACAATTTACTCCCTAGTTCTTTTTCTGGAGAATTCAATAATTATATCTCTTGGTTTGTTGTAGGTTTTTGCGTAATATGAATTTACTCGGTACAATTTCTCTATCTCATTCTCCAGTCTGTCTTCCTCCCAATTAATTAAGTCTGCAAGCATTTGAACAACTGTTTCTTCTATATCATTTTTTTCCTCTTTTTCTGGCACACCTCTTAGCCTCAGACAAAATTCTTTTTCCTTCAGTTCTAATAAGGCAATTCTATTTGATTCAAAATTCTTATCACGTTCTATGTTGTCTATCCTTTCACTAGTTTTCTTGACTTCAGTTTCTATTTTCTTATCCATATGTTCCAACCTTTGTTCTATACTTTTTTCTAAGTTTTCTATTCTTTTGTCTAACTTTGTTATATTTTGGGTGATACTTTGTGTTATTTTTGTTGTATACTCTTCAAACATCCCCTTTAACCAATCTCCTTCTCCCTCCCCAAGCCCAGTTCCAGACCCTCTTCTCACTTGCTTACTTGGAGTATACATTTCTAAATTATTCCTAGATTTGTTAAACCTTCTAAATATTTGATGTTTTACAATACTTATACAAATATATTTTACAGTGTTTTGCTTGTGTTCAGTAGACAACACAGTTCTTTCTATATGAATAATCACAGAGTTTAGAGTAAGTTTGTAAGTTTGAAGATATGGCCGCTCGAAATAATTAAATAATAGGTCCGTTTCGTGTCGGTTTCATGTGGTAGAAAAGAGCTCAGCAAACAGACATACCATTACACAGTTTCAGATATCCCTTTCTTTTCTTTCTCTTTGGAGTTAGTTCTTTTTTTTTTCCTTTTAGGAATGAAGGGGCTGCAGTTTTACCTCTGTTTTGGTTGCAGCTGCGGATCCTCGCTAGATTTCTCTCTCCCACTTCCCAGCTGAGTGGCGTGCTGCCTTCCTCTGAAGAGTCAGCGTTATTTCACTTTCTCTTTCACTCAGCCGTCCGGAAGCCTTTGGAGCTCAGCGTTTTTGGTTTCTCCCTCTCCT
This sequence comes from Charina bottae, assembly GCA_023362775.1. Taxonomy (NCBI): domain Eukaryota; kingdom Metazoa; phylum Chordata; class Lepidosauria; order Squamata; family Charinaidae; genus Charina; species Charina bottae. The sequence continues at coordinate 34,792,496 of JALMGJ010000011.1, forward strand.
GGAGAATTCTTCTTTTATCTCCGCATTGTTTGCAGAGCTTTTAGGGGCCGCGCTGCGAATTTTAGTGTGGAGCTGCACCAAAATTCATCCTGTCACCATCTTCCTTGAGTTAAAATTGAGATATATCAAACAAAACAACTTCGAGTATGCAAATTAAACAGGCAGATGGCTGGCTTATAAATTAAGAAAGAATAGAGAAGAAAAAATTATTTCTAAAATACGAGAAAACAATATAGAAATCACTGAGAATGCAAAAATTCAAAAGGTATTTCATAACTACTTTTCCAAAATATATGAAAAACAAGATATTGTAATAGAGAAAGTTGATGACTACTTGAGGAAATGTAAAATCATTAAAATGACTCCTAATCAGAAATTAACTTTAAATGAACCAATATCAACACAAGAAATTATAGATGCTATTAAAAAAATGAAACCAGGAAAAGTGCCAGGACCAGATGGATTTACAGCTGGATATTATAAGTGTTTCATTGATCAAATTATCTCCCCATTTAAAGAATTGGCAAATTTGATAATGAAGGGAAATCCAATACCAACATCATGGACAGAAGCCAATATCACTTTAATTCCAAAAGAGGGTCAAGATAAAACACTATGCCAAAATTACAGACCCATATCATTACTCAATAACGATTATAAATTATTTACACTAATCCTAACAGAAAGATTAAAAATTGTTATGCAAGAAATTATCAAGCAAGAACAATGTGGCTTTCTCCCAAAAAGACAAATAAAAGACAATATCAGAATAATTCTAGATGTAATAGAATATGCACAGACACATAATGAAAAAGAAATAACTTTATTGTTCCTAGATGCTGAAAAAGCATTCGATAGATTAAACTGGGACTTTATGTTTAAGATATTAGATCATATGGATTTTGGAACCCCTTTTAAGACAGCAATTAAAGCAATATATACAACCCAGAAAGCAAAAATTATAATTAATGATGAATATACAAAAACATTTAAAATCGAAAAAGGAACAAGGCAATGCTAAACTCCCCTTGTCCACTCTCACCCTTATTATTTATATTGGTACTGGAAATTTTATTAAATGATATCAGAGAGGACGAAAAAATAGAAGGGATTAAGATCAAAAAAGAAAGTTTTAAATTAAGGGCTTTCACGGACGATATAGCATTAATAATACAAAACCCAGTAGAATCTATAGAATGCTTAATGAGAAATATGCAAGAATTTGGAAAATTGGCAGGACTTAAAATCAACAAACATAAAACAAAAATGATAAATATAAATTTGAATCGAAAAACACAAGAAATATTAGAAAATAAAACAGGATTTAAAAATGTTAAAAATACCAAATATCTAGGAATAATAATATCAAGAAAAAATAACGACCTATTCCAAAACAATTATGTAAAACTATGGAAAGAAATTAAACAAGATTTAGAAAAGTGGGGAAAATTACATCTATCTTTAATGGGAAGAATTTCAACAATTAAAATGAATGTACTACCCAGGATATTATTTTTATTCCAAGCAATACCAATACTGATTACAGACAATACATTTAAATCATGGCAAAGAGAATTATCAAAATTCATATGGCAAGGGAAAAAACCACAAATAAAATATAAATTATTACAAGATGCTAAAGAAAGAGGAGGATTAGGACTCCCAGATTTACAATTATATTATGAAGCTTGTAACCTAATGTGGATTAAAGAATGGGTGAGATTAGAAAATTATAAATTATTATATTTGGAAAGCCATGATTTAAAATTTGGCTGGCACGCATACCTTTGGTATGACAAAATTAAAGCAAATAAAATGTTTAATAATCACTGTATACAAAGAGCATTAATTAAAGTTTGGAATAAATATAAAAAAAGACTATTGCCAAATATATCATTCTGGTTATCCCCACAAGAAGCTTTCACGAGAGTAGAAAGCTCAAATAACCGTAATTGGTTTAAATATAAAGATTTAATATACTATGAAGGGGACAAAATTGAAATGAAATCAAGGGAAGAATTTGAAAAAAAAAGAATATCAGTGTAACTGGTTTATATACCTACAATTAAAAGAACAATTTAAATCAGATAAAAAGAACTATAAATTTGTAAAAAACAACCAACGTGGTTAGAAAACCAACTATTTGAAAACACTGATAATACTATAACTAAATTTTATAAAATGCTACTACAAATAAAATTAGAAGATGAACAAGTCAAAGAATGTATGATAAATTGGGCCAGAAATTTTGGATATAACATCATGTATGATCAATGGGAAAAAATGTGGACAAGAGGTTTAAAATTTACATTAAATTATAACTTAAAAGAAAATTTTTACAAAATGATGTACCGTTGGTATATAACTCCAGAGAAATTATCAAAAATGTATAAAAATGTATCAAGTAAATGTTGGAAATGTAAGAAGGAAAATGGAACATTTTACCATCTATGGTAGATGTGCAAGAAAGCAAAAAAAATTTGGAACTCAATACATGAAACCATAAAAACAATTACATCAATGGACATACAAATTAAACCAGAATTATACTTATTAGGCTTCATGGACAATGAACTGGAGAAAAAACACAGAAATTTGTTACTATATATGATTTCAGCTGCCAGAATAACATATGCTCAACAATGGAAGAAAGAAGAAACCCCTACAATCCAAGACTGGATTACAAAAATTATGGACCTAGCACAGATGGCAAAACTAACAGAGATGTTAAAAGATAAGAACATGGACAAATTTAAAAATGATTGGAAACCGTTTCTGGACTATATGATAAATGTACAAAAAAATAATACAATATATATAGGATTTAATGATTAAGTTGGTAAGAAATAGAAAAGGAACAAATGTAATATAAACGAGCAATTAAGTAATGAGACCACAATATATTAACCACAGTTAAGGAAATCGAGAACCAAACCTTTTTTCCCTTTTCCCTTTTTTTTTCCTTCTGTTTCCTTGTTTGTCTCCCCTTTTACACACCTTTCCTTCTTTTCCCCGCACCCTGTTTAATTGTTTCAAGGTGTATGTAAGTTATATGTTCTATGTTATATGTTATATGTAAATTTTATATAATAAAGTATTTTTTACAATAAAATAAATAAATAAATAAATAAAAACAAGACACAAAAGAGAAACTCTGACTTGTCGAGCTGCCAGCCAGGCTTGGAGCCGGCTTATAAAAAACTTGATTGCCTAGAAAAATGTTTTTAGGCAAAGCAGACCGATCCTGCTGAATTTCCAGGTCTTTGATGCGCTGCTTGAATTCATTAAGTGCACGCTCATAACCCATCATTAAGAAAGCCTCACTAGAAAAGCCGAGATGTTGTACTTTTTGTAGGATTGTCCTGAGCCATTTTTGTTGTTCAGTCATTTAGTCGTGTCCGACTCTTCGTGACCTCATGGACCATAGCATGCCAGGCCTTCCTGTCCTCCACTGTCACCCAGAGTTTACTCAAATTCATGTTCGTTACATCGGTGATGCTATCTAACCATCTCATCCTCTGCCGTCCCCTTCTCCTTTTGCCTTCAGTCTTTCCCAGCATCAGGGTCTTTTCCAGTGAGTCCTCTCTTCGCATTAGGTGGCCAAAGTATTTGAGCTTCAGCTTCAGCATCTGTCCTTCCAATGAGCAGTCAGGGTTGATTTCCATTAGGATTGACTGACTTGACCTCCTTGCAGTCCAAGGGACTCTCAAGAGTCTTCTCCAGCACCACAGTTCGAAAGCATTAATTCTTCAGTTTACTTCCGGGTGTTGGTGAGGACGGTGAGCCGAGCCAAGGCTCTTAGCCTCGATTCTGCGGCTTTTCCATTTGTGGCAGTTAAAAAAAAAAAGAAATCACTGAAAAACCTCCCTCGAAGAGAGGGAGAGCAGAAGATTACCCACAGAAGGGTCGCTGGATTCGCTGCTCTCTTCTGACCCCCGTATTTCCACCACAGGGGAAGGGAGATTGAAGCGGCGAAAGGCGACTTTAATTGACAAGAAGCTCTGCGGAAGCCACGAAATCTGACAAAGATAACTAGCACCTCACCCAACCTTTTCAACAAAGTTTTTATTTTTTAAATATTATTTGCTTTATTACTATCTAAGATTTATCTCTGGACTTGATTAATAAATGCTGGCGTTTTACTTCTTCCTTGCCAAGGAAATAAATGGACTGATAAATGGTGGATTGGAAATACTGATTGACTTTGCCTGAAATGAAATGAGTGACATTTTTCCTTATTTTTCTTCTGGTTTATTTTTCTACTTATTGTTAAATGGGTGTATTTTTTTTTTTTGGAATCATTTTGCCTGGATTTTAAATTTTTATCGAATAATGAATTGGTCATTTAACATCCTTTCTTTTATCTTTTGTTATTCCTTCTATGAATGAGTTTCTCTTTTCTTTTTTCTTAAGCTTGCTGAGTACTATTTGGATTATATAAGTTATCTCTTAAATACCTATGTTTTGTCTGGATTCCTTTTTTATAGAAATTATTAACATTTAAGACTATAAATTGTTGTTTATTCGTTCAGTCGCTTCCGACTCTTCGTGACTTCATGGACCAGCCCACGCCAGAGCTTCCTATCGGCCGTCACCATCCCCAGCTCCCCCATGGTTGAGTCTGTCACCACCAGAATATCATCCATCCATCTTGCCCTTGGTTGGCCCCTCTTCCTTTTCCCTTCCACTTTCCCTAGCATCAGCTTTTTCTCCAGGCTATCCTGTCTTCTCATTATGTGGCCAAAGAAATTCAGTTTTGCCTTTAATATCATTCCCTCAAGTGAGCAGTCTGGCTTTATTTCCTGGAGTATGGACTGGTTTGATCTTCTTGCAGTCCAAGGCACTCTCAGAATGTTCAACACCACAGTTCAAAAGCATCTATCTTCCTTCGCTCAGCCTTCCTTATGGTACAGCTCTTTCAGCTATAGGTTACTACAGGGAATACCATTGCTTTAACTATGCGGACCTTTGTTGTCAGTGTGATGTCTCTGCTCTTAACTATTTTATCAAGATTTGCCATTGCTCTCCTCCCATGAAGTAGACGTCTTCTGATTTCCTGGCTGCAGTCAGCATCTGCAGTAATCTTTGCGCCTAGAAATACAAAGTCTGTCACTGCCTCCACTTTTTCTCCCTCTATTTGCCAGTTATCAATCAAGCTGGTTGCCATAACCTTGGTTTTTTTGAGGTTTAACTGCAACCCAGCTTTTGCACTTTCTTCTTTCACTTTCGTCATAAGGCTCCTCAGCTCCTCCTCGCTTTCAGCCATCAAAGTGGTATCATCTGCATATCTAAGATTGTTAATGTTTCTTCCAGCGATTTTAACTCCAGCCTTGGATTCCTCAAGCCCAGCACGTTGCATGATGTGTTCTGTGTACAGGTTGAATAGGTAGGGTGAGAGTATACAGCCCTGCCGTACTCCTTTCCAAATCTTAAACCAGTCCGTTGTTCCATGCTCTGTTCTTACCATTGCTTCTTGGTCGTTATACAGATTCCTCAGGAGGCAGACAAGATGACTTGGTATCCCCATACCACCATGAACTTGCCACAATTTGTTTTGATCCACACAGTCAAAGGCTTTAGAATAGTCAATAAAACAGAAATAGATGTTTATCTGAAACTCCCTGGCTTTCTCCATTATCCAGCGGATATTGGCAATTTGGCCTCTAGTTCCCCTGCCTCTTCTAAACCCAGCTTGTACATCTGGCAATTCTCGCTCCATGAATTGCTGGAGTTTACCTTGCAAGATCTTGAGCATTACCTTACTGGCATGTGAAATAAGTGCCACTGTTCGATAGTTTGTACATTCTTTAGTGCTTCCCTTTTTTGGTATGGGGATATAAGTTGATTTTTTCCAATCTGATGGCCATTCTTGTGTTTTCCAGATTTGCTGGCATATGGCATGCATCACCTTGACAGCATCATCTTGCAAGATTTTAAACAGTTCAGCTGGGATACCGTCGTCTCCTGCTGCCTTGTTATTAGCAATGCTTCTTAAGGCCCATTCAACCTCACTCTTCAGGATGTCTGGCTCTATCTCACTGACCACACCGTCAAAGCTATCTCCAATATTATTATCCTCCCTATACAGATCTTCCGTATATTCTTGCCACCTTTTCTTGATCTCTTCTGCTTCTGTTAGGTCCTTACCATCTTTGTTTTTGATCATACCCATTTTTGCCTGGAATTTTTCTCCGATGTTTCTAATTTTCTGGAAGAGGTCTCTTGTCCTTCCTATTCTATTGTCTTCTTCCACTTCTGCACATTGCTTGTTTAAAAATAATTCCTTATCTCTTCTGGCTAACCTCTGGAATTTTGCATTTAATTGGGCATATCTCCCCTTATCACTGTTGCCTTTTGCTTTCCTTCTTTCTTGGGCTACTTCCAATGTCTCAGCAGACAGCCATCTTGCCTTCTTGGTTTTCTTTTTTTTTTTGGGACGTTTTTTGTTGCCACCTCCTGAACAATGTTGCGAACTTCTGTCCATAGTTCTTCCGGGACCCTATCTACTAAATCTAGTCCCTTAAATCTATTCTTCACCTCCACTGCATATTCCTTAGGAATATTAGTGAGCTCATATCTAACTGATCTGTGGGTCTTCCCTATTCTCTTTAGTCTGATTCTAAATTTTGCAATAAGAAGTTTGTGATCTGAACTACAGTCAGCTCCAGGTCTTGTTTTTACCGACTGTATAGATGTCCGCCACCTTTGGCTGCAAAGGATGAAGTCAATCTGATTTCGGTGTCGACCATCTGGTGAAGTCCATGTATAAAGTCGTCTTTTAGGTTGTTGGAAGAGAGTGTTTGTTATGCACAGTGAGGTGTCTTGGCAAAATTCTATCAGCCTATGTCCTGCTTCATTTTGTTCTCCCAGACCAGGCTTGCCTGTAATTCCAGGTGTCGTCTCACTACCCACCTTAGCATTCCAGTGTCCTGTAATGAAAATAACATCTCTTTTTTTTGTTTATTCTGCAGGAGGTGCTGCAGATCCTCATAGAACTGATCTACTTCTGCTTCTTCAGCATCTGTGGTTGGGGCGTATATTTGGATCACTGTGATGTTAAATGGCTTACCCTGAATTCGAATTGAGATCATTCTATCATTTTTTGGATTGTATCCAAGCACTGCTTTAGCCACTTTATTATTTATTATGAAGGCTACTCCATTTCTTCTGTGGTCCTCTTGTCCACAGTAGTAGATCTGGTGGTCATCTGATGTGAAGTGGCCCATTCCAGTCCATTTCAGTTCACTGACACCTAAAATGTCTATATTTAATCTTGACATCTCACCAATAACCACATCCAATTTGCCCTGGCTCATAGATCTTACATTCCAGGTTCCTATGGTGTGTTGACCTTTAGAACATCGGATTCGTCGTTCACCACCAGCACCGTCGGCCGCTAGCCATCCTTTCAGCTTTGAGCTAGCTTCGTCATCACATCTGCGGCTAGTTGAACGTATCCTCTGTTCCTCCCCAGTAGCATTTTGACCATCTTCCGACCTGGGAGTCCCATCTTCCGATGGTATACCGACATATCTCTGGTTGTACTGATCCATTTAGTTTTCACGGCAAGAATACTGGGGTGGGTTGCCGTTACCTTCCCCAGGGATCGTATTTAGTCTGACCTCTCTGCCACGACCTTCCCGTCTTGGGTGTCCCTTCACAGTTTAGCTCATGGTTTCATTGAGGTGCTCAAGCTCCAGCACCACGACAACGTAATGATCTCCTTTGCAAGAGAAGACTATAAATATGCTGGCATCCTGTCAGGGAGTCGCCTCGGAGCCGAAGACGAAGATCTCGAGGAGCCCGTGGATGGTGGCTGAGGACGGCGGCTGAGGATGACGGATCCCAATTAACAACTTCCGGGATGTCAGCAGCTGGTTCCGAAAGCAAGGCATTCTGGGGCTTGTAGTTCCAATGCCTGGAAAGAAGAGCCGGTTCCCTCACCCCCTCCCTAATTGCGCGGGTACTGTAATATATATGAGGTATAATTAAATGTATATGCAATTATGTTGTAAGCCGCCTAGAGTCCTCCATTAGGGAGGGGATAGGCGGGGTATAAATAAGATAAATAAAAATAAATAAATAGATAAATAGATTGTTTGTTTTGTATTTTGGTAGAGAAGGCCAGTTGGATTATTGTAGTCTTTCCTTTTATTTTTTATTTTTTTTATGATTGGACTGGTGCGATATAAGCTGGCATGAGAAACCTTGGAATTGTTTATTGTTTTCACCATTATTTTGTCTACAGTCTAGAAAAGTCTCTTTTTCTTTTTTATCTTCTGTTTTTACATATACATGGACTTTCGTATCTAATGGATTACAATTTGGTCACTATGGCAATTATTTTTAAAGGATTGCTTTTATTTTTTGCATTTTTTACTCCCTCCTTTTTTTAAACAACCATTACCCCATCCCTTTCTCCCTCTTCCCTCTCTCCTGTTGTTTTATTTCTTTTACAGGAATATTATCTACATTATGATGACTATGGCATTAAGGGCGAATAGAGACAGAGAGAAGGAAAACGAGACAGGAAGAATATCCACTGATTCTACAACAACCACAACAACAACAGAATCTTCACCATCAGAAATGAAAAAAATTCTGGATGCAATCACATTATTAGACAAGAAAATGGAAGATTCAATTGCCAACCTGGGTCAACAAGTTAATAAGCAGATGGAAAATATGAAAAAAGAACTAACCCAGGAGATAAAACAGGAATTTAAAAAGGAAGTGCAGATAGTCAAGGAGGCTGTGAACACTCTATCAGGGGAACTTAAAGACATGCAAGGACAGGTGCAAAAATTAGAGACTAAATCAGAAGTTGTCACTAAAGATATTGAACATAATTTAGATGCTATTGCACTAGCAGAAATGAGAGAGAAAGAACATATTTTGAGATTGAGAGCTGTTTTAGAACAACCAAATGAAAATGTAAGAGAAAGGATTGTTTCTGTTTTAGCCAAATTCCTAGAGATGAGGGAACAAAATTTTGATTTGGAAATAGATAAAATTTTTAGAGTAAATTCACGTTATGCTAGAGAAAAGAAAGTACCTAGAGACATATTGATATATTTTTTGAGAAAAGTTACAATACAGCAAATTTTGAAGAAACATTATAATACTGGATTAAATATAGAAGGGAAAGAAATAATTGTATTAAAAGAAATACCTTTGAGAATACTAAGAAAAGGGAAAGATTATTCTTTCTTTACAGATAAATTGAAGCAACATAATATCCCATTTAGATGGGAGAGATTAGAAGGTGTAACTTTTATGTTTAAAGGGCAAAGGTTCAGGATAACTTCTATTCCAAAAGCAAAAGCATTCCTAGAGAAATACAAGGCAGATATGTATGCTGCATCCAGAGATTTGGAAGTAAAAGAAGAGACATCAAAAGATAAAGAGATGAGTGAGGATCTATCTGAGATGGGAGCTGCAGGATTGGACTTGAAAAAGGGTTTTTAAATATCAAAACACCTATGGATTACAAATACTTAACATGGAACATTAATGGTATATATTCTCCGAAAAAAAAGAAGAAAAACATTTCATTTCCTAAAAAGCTGAGATTGGATATAATTTGTCTACAAGAGACTCGTATTTGTAAAAATGACATTAAGTATCTGATTCAAAAACAACTCAGAGAAGAATTTATTTCAGCTGGACTAAAAAAAACTAAGGGGGTAGTCTTATACATACAACCAAAGTTAAATCCAAAGTTGATATTGACTGATGATGAAGGAAGATATATTGCAGTAGAGATCAATATACAAGGAACTAAGACACTGATTGTTGGACTTTATGCACCAAATATGGACAAAAAAGTATTCTACAAAAACTTAATGGATAAACTTTTGGACATACCATATGAAAATTGGTGTTTTATCGGTGACTGGAATGGGGTAATTCATCCAACAGAGGATAGATATTCACAAAAAGAAGTGAAGTGTACACAGGGAAAATTACCACAAACATTTTTTGACTTGAAAGAAATGTTGGATTTACAAGACATTTGGAGACTTATGAATGGGAATTCCAGAGAATATACATATTATTCAGGGAGGTTTAAGTCATTTTCCAGAATAGACATGTTTTTGATTTCTAAAAGTTTAATGATGGACATTGGTAAAGTTGAAATATTACCTAAGAGTCTCTCAGACCATATTCCTGTAATGTTGACTTTTAAAGGAAAACGGAATATATTCTGATGGAGACTAAATGAGTCAATCCTTCAAAAAATGATATAGTTGATGCATGCAAAAAAAGCTAAGAGAATATTAATTATGTTTACCCTTATAGAAGACTATGAATTCGATTTTGGAAACAGGAACCATGTTGGAGACTTGGAAAGAAGCTCATATAACATTGATCCCAAAAGAAGAACAAGATTTGACTTCAACTAAGAATTATAGACCAATATCTTTATTGAACAATGACTATACGACATTTACAACGATATTGGCGGAAAGAATGAAAAATATTCTTAACAACTTTATTCATCAAGATCAAGCAGGATTTTTACATAAGAGACAAATCCGAGACAATGTTTGAAATATATTAGATGCATTGGAGTACTTGGAACAACACAATGAAAAACAAGCTGCCTTGATATTTATAGATGCTGAAAAAGCTTTTGACAATTTAAATTGGCCTTTTATGTTTAAAGTATTGGAGAATATGAATTTTGGAGGAAATTTTATTAAGTGGATTAAATCAATATATACTCCTCAATTCGCAAAAATAATTGTTAATGGAGAATTTAGTAAACCATGTGAAATACAAAAAGGTACAAGGCAAGGTGGCCCCCTGTCTCCACTTTTGTTTATATTGGTATTGGGGTTTTACTTAGAGATATTAGACAAGAAGATGGTATTCATGGCATCAGAGTTAAAAAAGAAGTTTATAAACTAAGAGCCTATGCAGATGACCTAGTCATTACTTTGGAGAATCCATTGGGTGGAATTGAGTTACTGATACAGAAATTGAAAGACTTTGGGTCGTTAGCAGGGTTCAAAGTGAATTTACAGAAAACAAAAGTTCTGACCAAAAATATGAATTACCACCCACAAGAGAAATTGAGAGAAATAACGGGATATTCAATGGAAGAAAAAGTAAAATATTTGGGAGTATATTTAACATCCAAAAATGTTAAATTATTTAAGAATAACTACATTCCACTTTGGACAGATATTAAAAAAGATTTAGATTGATGGGAAAAATTGCAATTATCATTGTTAGGTAGAATATCAGTGATTAAAATGAATATTTTGCCACAAATTTTATAACTTTTTCAAACATTACCTATATTGGCATCAGAAGTACCTTTCAAACAATGGAAGCAAGATCTTTCTAAGTTTATTTGGCAAGGGGAAAACCAAGAATAAAATATAAAGTTTTGCAAGATTCAAAGGAAAGAGGTGGCCTAGGTCTTCCGGATTTGAAATTATATTATGCAGCTTGTTGTTTGCATTTCATAGAACAGAAGTAAGAAATAATGATAAATGGCTGACTTACAAGGACTTTTTAAAAAAGGAACAAGGACACTACATAATTAAATCAAAAGAAGAACTTGCTTTAGAAGGACACACCTTTCAATGGCTTTCCTATATGCAACTTGTAGAAAAATTTAAATCAGATAAAAAAAAAATGAGTTTGAACAAACTGAATCGGAATTTGAGATACAATTATGTGAGACCGATGACCACTTAATTGCTAAAATGTATAAATTATTGTTAAAAGGAGAAATGGTAGAAGAACAAGTTAAAGATTGCATGATTAAATGGGCAAAAAATGTTGGCCATAATATACAAATGCAACAATGGGAAGATACAGTATGTGGAATAAAAAACTAAAATTTACTTTGTGCTACAACTTGAAGGAAAATTTTTATAAGATGATGTACCGATGGTATATGACCCCACAAAAGCTTACTAAAATGTATGGGAATGTTTTGGGTTGGAAATGTAAAAAACAAGAGGGTCTTTTTATCATATGTGATGGACATGCGAGGTGGCAAAGAAATATTGGACTCAAATACATTCATTGATGCAAAACATACTACAAATTCCATTTAAACCGGAATTATTTTTATTGGGAATATCAGAAGAACAAGTAGGAAAACAATTTACTAGAATTATACAATATATGGTCACAGCAGCAAGACTTCTGTATGCACAAAATTGGAAAAACCATACCTTACCAACGATACAAGACTGGATGTTAAAATTGATGGATATGGCAGAAAATGATAAATTGACATGTTTATTAAAAGAAAACTGAAATTGTTACTGTCTTAAAGACTGGAAACCATTGATGGACTATTTGCAAAAAGCAGGAGGGACAAAGCTTGCATGGGGTTTTGAAGATTAATATATATATAAATAGAATATATTAGACAGGAAATGTTTATGAATGTTATATAAAAAGCTAGCGTGTAAGATAAATTTTTACTTTTATGACCAGAGATAAATTGGAAGTTAAGCAATTTCTATGTCCTTTTTTTTCTCTTTCTTTTCTTTACTTTTCTACACTTTTACTCTTCTTTCTTTAATTTGTATTTCTATTTCTGTTTCATTTCTTACTTTTAACTATGTATTTTGAAAACCTTAATAAAATTTGATTAAAAAAAAAAGAAAGCATCAATTCTTCGGCACTCAGCCTTCCTTATGGTCCAACTCTCGCAGCCATACATTACTACTGGAAAAACCATAATTTTAACTATACGGACCTTTGTCGGCAAGGTGATGTCTCTGCTTTTTAATATGCTGTCTAGGTTTGCCATAGCTTTCCTCCCAAGGAGCAAGCGTCTTTTAATTTCATGGCTGCAGTCACTGTCTGCGGTGATCTTGGAGCCCAAGAAAATAAAATTTGTCACTGCTTCCATTTCTTCCCCTTCTATTTGCCAGGAAGTGATGGGACAAGATGCCATGAAATGGGTTTTTTTAATGTTGAGTTTCAAGCCAGCTTTTGCACTCTCCTCTTTCACCCTCATCAAGAGGCTCTTTAGTTCCTCTTCACTTTCCGCCATTAGGGTGGTATCGTCTGCATATCTGAGGTTGTTGATATTTCTCCCGGCAATCTTAACTCCGGCTTCTGATTCATCCAGCCCGGCATTTCTCATGATGCATTCTGCATATAAGTTAAATAAGCACGGTGATAATATACAGCCTTGTCGTACTCCTTTCCCAATTTTGAAGCAGTCGGTTGTTCCATGTCCGGTTCTAACTGTTGCTTCTTGAACTGCATAAAGGTTTCTCAGGAGACAGGTAAGGTGGCCTGGTACTCCCATCTCTTTAAGAATTTGCCACAGTTTGTTGTGATCCATGCAATCAAAAGCTTTAGTGTAGTTAATGAAGCAGAAGTAGATGTTTTTCTCGAACTCTCTTGCTTTTTCCATGATCCAGCGAATGTTGGCAATGTGATCTCTAGTTCCTCTGCCTCTTCAAAATCCAGCTTGCACTTCTGGTCTTTCTCGGTTCACATACTGCTGAAGCCTAGCTTGTAGGATTTTGAGCATAACCTTGCTAGCATGTGAAATGAGCGCAATTGTACGGTAGTTTGAACATTCTTTGGCATTGCCTTTCTTTGGAATTGGAACGTAAACTGACCTTTTCCAATCCTGTGGCCACTGTTGAGTTTTCCAAATTTGTTGGCATATTGACTATGAAGGTTCTCAGTCATCCAGGTGGAACAGTCTGTGGCTTGAATCATGTCAACTGAATTTCTATTTTCTTAGTGGAAACGTTTCACTCCTTATCCAAGGAGCTTCTTCAGACTGAAGAAGCTCCTTGGATAAGGAGTGAAACGTTTCCACTAAGAAAATAGAAATCCAGTTGACATGATTCAAGCCACAGTTGGCATATTGAGTGCAGCACTTTAATAGCATCATCTTTTCGGATTTTAAATAGCTCAGCTGGGATACTGTCTTCTCCGCTAGCTTTGTTGTTAGTAATGCTTCCTAAGGCCCACTTGACTTCACTCTCTAGGATGTCTGGCTCAAGTTCAGTGACCACACCATCATATTTATCAGGGATATTAACATCTTTCTTGTATAGTTCTTCTGTGTATTCTTGCCACCTCTTCTTAATCTCTTCTGCTTCTGTTAGGTCCCTGCCTTTTTTGTGCTTTATCATGCCCATCTTTGCACAAAACGTTCCCTTGTTACCTCCGATTTTCTTGAAGAGATCTCTAGTCTTCCCCATTCTATTGTTTTCCTCAATTTCTTTGCATTGTTCATTTAAGAAGGCCTTCTTATATCTCATTGCTATTCTCTGGAAATCTGCATTTAGTTGGTTATATCTTTCCCTTTCTCCCTTGCCTTTTGCTTCCCTTCTTTCCTCAACTAATTGTAAAGCCTCATCAGTCAGCCACTTTGCTTTCTTGCATTTCTTTTTCTTTGGGATGGTTTTAGTTGCTGCCTCATGTACAATGTTACGAACCTCCATCCATAGTTTGGCACTCTGTCTACCAGATCTAATCCTTTAAATCTATTCCTCACCTCCACTGTATATTCATAAGGGATATGATTTAGGTCATACCTGAGTGGTCTAGTGGTTTTCTCTATGTTCTTCAATTTAAGCCTAAATTTTGCAATAAGAAGCTCATGATCTGAGCCACAGTCAGCTCCAGGTCTTGTTTTTGCTGATTGTATAGAGCTTCTCCATCTTTGGCTGCAAAGTATATAATCAATCTGATTTCGGTATTGACCATCTGGTGATGTCCATGTGTAGAATCGTCTCTTGTGTTGTTGGAAAAGAGTGTTTGCTATGAGCAGCATGTTCTCTTGACAAAACTCTATTAGCCTTTGCCCTGCTTCATTTTGTACTCTGAGGCCGAACTTGCCTGTTATTCCAGTTATTTTTTCACTTCCTACTTTAGCATTCCAGTCCCCTATGATGAAAAGGACATCTTTTTTTGGTGTTAGTTCTAGAAGGTGTTGTAGGTCTTCATGGAACCTGTCAACTTCAGCTTCTTCGGCATCAGTGGTTGGGGCATAAACTTGGATCACTGTGATGTTGAATGGTTTGCCTTGGATTCGAACTGAAAGCATTCTGTCGTTTTTGAGGTTGTACCCCAGTACTGCCTTTCCCACTCTTTTATTGACTATGAGAGCTACTCCATTTCTTCTAAGGGATTCTTGCCCACAGTAGTTTATATAATGGTCTCCTGAATTAAATTCGCCCGTTCCTGTCCAGTTTAGTTTGCTGATTCCCAAGATGTCGATGTTCAATCTTGTCATCTCATGTTTGACCACATCCAGCTTACCTTGATTCATAGATCTTACATTCCAGGTTCCT
Organism: Charina bottae; assembly: GCA_023362775.1. Lineage (NCBI taxonomy): Eukaryota > Metazoa > Chordata > Lepidosauria > Squamata > Charinaidae > Charina > Charina bottae. Next base: position 34,807,795 of record JALMGJ010000011.1, read on the forward strand.
ATGCAATATTGTTCTTTACAGCATTGGACTTTCCTTCCACTTGCAGACACATCCACAACTGAGCGTCCTTTTGGCTTTGGCCCAGCCGCTTCACTCTTTCTGGAGCTACTCAGAATTGCCCTCTGCTCTTCCCCAGTAGCATTTTGGACAATTTCTGACCTGAGGGGCTCATCTTCCTCTGTCATATCTTTTAGCCTTTTGATACTGTCCATGGGTTTTCTTGGCAAGAATACTGGAGTGGTTTGCCATTTCCTCCTCCAGTGGACCACATTTTGTCAGAACTCTCTATCATGACCTTTCCGTCTTGACCTGACTTCATTGAGTTACGCAAGCCCCTTCACCACAACAAGGCAGTGATCCATGAAGGGGGTCCTGAGCCATACTGATTTGTAATTATCCTTGATAAGGAAAGAACCCAAACCTATAGGAAAAAAACGTAGTTTCAACCAATGTGCTGTAATGCAAGTCCATGCACCTGTTTCAACTTTAGACAACCCTGCTTCCCTTCTTAATACTACATTTGGGATTCAAGGGGCTACCTGTAATATGCCCCTTAAGAAATTGGATTGAACCCTTTCCAGGGGTGTAAAGGAAGTATATGGTCCTAACTGGGCACCAAAGAGTAATTGTATGCGAGCTTTGGCTGAATATAACTTCAGTGCTGCTGGAATAAACTGTGCTCCCCTGGAAAAATGGAAAGATTGGAATGCAGCTACTGTTTTTTGAGCGTTTTGTATAACATAGCTTTGGTGCACACTGTGTTTAGTGGAGCTATGGAAAACCATACCCAAATATTTAAAGGATTTAACTTGTTCAATTTTTTGGCCATTTATCCTCCAGATGTGCAATTTAGTTCTCTTTGCAAAGACCAAAATTTTTGTCTTGCTATAATTGATTTTGAGAGCTTCATCAGAGCAGTAGCTGGCCAGAGCACTCATAGCTTGTTTTAGTCCAATTTGAGATTGTGATAGAAGTACTATGTCAGTTGCGATATGCCTATTTGCCAGTTTTGGAGGATGATATCTTAACTGATTTATTTTGGCCACGAGTGGATTTATATACAGATTAAACAGCAGAGGAGCTATAATAAAAACTTGCCTCACTCCTTTGTAGGTTGGAATCTCTCTTGTGTAATGGCCTTGCATGCTACAACGAACTTTGATTCTAGAATTCTTATAAAGATTATGTATGAGCAACAATAGCCTTCGATCAATAGTAGTGTATATAAGCCTAGACCGAAGCCTTACTCTAGAAACCAGATCAAATGCAGACCTAAAATCTATAAAAGCAGTTTAGAATGTTGAACCTGTTTTATATGTATATTTTTCAGCCAGATGTTGAAGTATTAGGGTGTGTCCGTAGATAGAATATCCAGACCTAAAGCCTGCCTGCTCATCCGCCAATATATGCTCTGAGTCAATCCAGTCAACTAGTTTATTAGTCTGGCATAGAGCTTACTTATTATACTTAGCAGGCTAATGGGCCTATAGTTAGCAGGCAGGTCTTGGCTGCCGTTTTTATAAAAAGGGTCCTCTCTCTCTGATTCTTTATTCTTTATTCTTTATCTTATTGTGTTCTAATTCCTTTTTATGTCTTTCCAAAAAATCCTTTGCTTTTTGTATTGAGTTTAATTTGTACCTTCTTTCTTGAAAAGTAAAGCTTACCCCCTTTAATTTTTCCCAGCAAAATGAGATATTGTTTTTTTTCAGTATCTCTGTTAAACCTGCATATTCTTTTCTTTTTCTCAAAATTCTTATAGGTATTTCTTTAAGAAGAATGATATCTCTACCTTTAATTCTAATTCTATTTTCAGAATGAGTTTGTAAAATCATTTCTTTAGTTTTTCTCCTTGAAAATTCTATCAAAATATCTCTAGGCTTTTTATGAATTTGTGCATATTTTGAGTTAATGCGAAACATCCTTTCAATTTCTTCTGCCATTCTTTCCTCTTCCCAATTTAGTTAATTTGCTGGTGTTCGTATTATCATTTCTTCTATTTCTTCCTCCTTTCCTTCTAGTATGCCTCTAAACCTTAAACTATATTCCTTATCTCTTAGTTCTAATAATGCTATTCTATCAAGTTCATTTTCTCTCTCCATTTCTAATTCTTCTACGCTTTCAGTCACTTTTTTAATCTCCCCTTCCATTTTCTCACTTATTTTGTCTAATTTTTGTTCCAACCTCTTTTCAAAGCCCTCAAAACTTCTCTCCAACATTATATTCACATTCTGAAGAATTGTCTGTGAAGTCTTTGAGGAGAACTCCTTGAACATAGCTCGTATTCCATCATTTTCTCCTGCCCCCGATTCTCTTCTAGTTTTCTTCCTAGTGTTCATTGTCCTTATTTTCATTTAACATACAGCGTAGTTTTAAAAATTATGTCCACCACGTTGTAGGAAAGGAATATAATTATTTTATAGTTTACTTCCACCACGTTGTGGGAAGAAAGTTCAGTCTCTAGAAAATGGCTTCTTTATATTAATAATTAAGTCCAGTTTCTGTCAATCTAATTGTCCTTTAAATCTTTTTGCAAATCATCCATCTATTTCTTTCTTCTTCTTTTTTTTGAAATCGTGGCAGTTTATTGTATCCTTTTTTCTTTTTTATAAATTTTATTAAGATTTTCAAATATACAAAGTTAAAAATTGAAAATGAAACAGAAATAGAAATACAAATCAAAAAGAAAAGAAAAGAAAAGAAAAGTGTAGTAAAGTAAAAGAAAGAAAGAAAAGACAAACATAGAAATTAGATAACTTCCGATCTATCTATGGTCATAAGAATAGAAAAGATAATTTGTTCTTACATGCTGGGTATTCATATAACATTCATATACATTTCTTCTCTAATATATACTATTTATATATAATCTAATTATCAAAACCCCATGCTAGCTTTACTCCTCCAGCTTTTTGCAAATAGTCCATCAAAGGCTTCCACTCTTTAAGAAAATAACGATTTGGATTTTCTTTTAATAAGCATGTCAATTTGTCATTTTCTGCCATATCTAATAATTTCAACATCCATTCCTGTATTGTTGGTACTCTTTGATTTTTCCAGTTTTGTGCATATAAAAGTCTTGCTGCCGTAATCATATATTGTATTATTCTAAAAAAATGTTTTTCTATTTGTACATCCCAAATTCCAAGTAAAAAGAATTCTGGTTTAAATGGTATTCGTATCTGTAGTATATTTTGCATCAATGAATGTATCTCAATCCAAAATTTCTTTGCTATTTTACATGTCCACCACATATGATAAAAAAACCCCTCTTGTTTTTTACATTTCCAACATAAGTTGGATATATTCCCATACATTTTTGAAAGTTTTTCTGGGGTCATATACCATCGGTACATCATCTTGTAAAAGTTTTCTTTTAAATTATAGCACAAGGTAAATTTTAATCCTTTAGTCCACATATCTTCCCATTGTTGAAGTTGTATATTGTGGCCAATATTTTTTGCCCATTGAATCATACAGTCTTTAACTTGTTCCTCCACCATTTCTCCTTTTAACAATAATTTATACATTTTCGCAATTAAGTGTTCATCAGTTTCACATAGTTGTATTTCAAATTCTGATTTAGTTTGTTCAAATTCCAATTTTTTTAATCTAACTTAAATTTCTCCATAAGTTGCATATAGGAAAGCCATTGAAAAGTATATCCTTCTTGAGCAAGTTCTTCTTTTGATTTTGTTACATAATGCCCTTGTTCTTTTTTTAAAAAGTCCTTATATGTCAACCACTTGTCCTTATTTCTTATTTCTGTTCTATAGAATGCTTCTTGCGTAGAAATCCATAAAGGTCTCTTATAACATAAAGTTGATATATATTTATTCCAAATTCTCAACAAAGATCTTCTAATATAATGATTTTTAAAGTCCACATTAACTGTAGCTTTATCATACCACAGATATCCATGCCATCCAAATCTTAATTCATATCCTTCCAAATTTAATAATTTTTCATTTTTCAAAACAATCCATTCCTTAAGCCATACCAAACCACAGGCTGCATGATATAATTTCAAATCCGGGAGTCCTAGACCTCCTCTTTCTTTTGAATCTTGCAAGACCTTATATTTTATTCTTGGTTTTTTCCCTTGCCAGATAAATTTAGAAATATCTTTCTGCCACTGTTTAAACGGTTCCTCTGATGTCAATATAGGTAGTGTTTGAAAAAGGTATAGAATTTGTGGTAATATATTCATTTTAATCACTGATATTCTACCCAATAATGATAATTGTAACTTTCCCCATCGATCAAAATCTTTTTTAATGTCTGTCCAAAGTGGAGTATAGTTATTTTGAAATAGTTTAACATTCTTCGATGTTAAGTAAACTCCCAAATATTTTACTTTTTTCTCCATAGAGTATCCCGTCATTTCTCTCAGTTTCTCTTGTTGATGATAATTCATATTCTTGGTCAAAACTTTTGTTCTCTTTAAGTTAACTTTGAACCCTGCTAATGACCTAAAGTCTTTCAGTTTCTGCATCAATAATTCAATTCCATCCAGTGGATTCTCTAAGGTAATGACTAGATCGTCAGCAAAGGCTCTTAATTTATAAACTTCCTTTTTAACTCTAATGCTGTGGATACCATTATCTTGTCTAATATCTCTAAGTAAAACTTCTAAAACCAATATAAACAGGAGTGGAAATAAAGGACATCCTTGTCTTGAACCTTTTTGTATTTCACATGGTTTACTAAATTCTCCGTTAACAATTATTTTTGCATGTTGAGGTGTACATATTGATTTAATCCACTTAATAAAATTTCCTCCAAAATTCAGTCTCCAATACTTTAAACATAAAGGACCAGTTTAAGTTGTCAAATGCTTTTTCCGCATCTATGAATATCAAAGCAGCTTGTTTTTCATTATGTTTTTCTAAGTACTCCAGGACATACAAAACATTTCTAATATTGTCTCTAATTTGTCTTTTAGGTAAAAATCCTGCTTGATCTTGATGAATAAAATTTGCAAGAATATTTTTAAATCTTTCGGCCAATATTCGGCAAATCATCCATCTATTTCGAAATAAAGTAACTCACCAAGAGCTTCTAAGTCTCTATAGCTATGTTTAGCCTCTTCTTCTTTCTTCTTTGTTTGTTTTCGTAGTTAATCAAGGAGATGGGATAGTCGAAGGTATTGTCTTTTAACCAGACGGCGTCTGCTGTATAAAAAGAAAGCATTTCCCAGCTGATTGTTGGCTTCACTGAAAATGGAGCCGGCAGCTCTCTTTATCAGCTGTCCGGAAGACACTTTTGCTTTCATTTTCCCAATTGCTTCTTCTTATTTCAGAAGTTGCTTTTAACCCTGGGAAGATTTTCCAGGAGGTCTTTTTATATCCGTGCTGAGAGTTCTACCTAAGAAACTTCGGTAGAGCTTAACACATCGCCATTTTCCCGCACCGGAAACCAGCCGTCTGACAGTCATTTTAATACATTTCTAGGATAATCTAGAAAATTAAAAGGAATTGCAATTGATTCTAACATCAATATTTGGGATATTGGTAAAATATACAGAATTTAAAAAGGTTTAATAATGTTTTTCCCTTTCCTTGGATGAAGGGATAGGGGAAAGTTAGGAGGTATCAAAATAATGGGTGAGAGTTGAGATTGTTAATGGTAACCTTAAATAAAGACATCCTGAAGTGACCAGCAAGAGCAGCATGTGACAAAAAGTAAGACTGGAATTTTGAATTATCCAGTGCCTCAAGATCTAATTTATTTCCTTCACATTTGGCATCAAGAAATTATTAGACTTCTCAATGTGAAGACATAGATATCTATAACTTGTTGGAAAGATATGTTGATAAAATATTCAGGGGAAACAATTGAAGTAACACTTGAGTATTTTTCTAAAATGTTTCAATGTCTGAAATTGTATTAGGGGCTTTGGAAACAAGGAGCTGATCTTTGTGGCTGCATTACAGTGACAATGTCAGAAAGAAATTTAGGTACAGTACATAGAGAAAGACTATATTTCTAAGCATGTAAAGCAGAATAGATTAAAGGCTGAAATTAAAAAAGAAAAAAAATTGAAAATGAACATCAACATCTAAAACAATTAATGTTTGAGGTTCTAAAAGCAAGCTCAGGATTGACATTTTTGTTTTATCAAGTAGGTGAGATTAAGCATGATGTAAGCATGTGAAGTGACTAGAATGTTACAGTTGATCCAAAGGCTAATATGTATCCATACAGGAATATGAATGAATCATCAGGACTGATTGTCACATCACCTCTTGGGGTGATAATGTTAGAAAGAAAATTAAGTACAGTTCAGACAGAAAGGATATAATTATAAGGAGGGAAACCAGAATAGACTTAGGCTGAGGCCTAAAAAATAAAATAAAATAGATAATGAATATCCACAGGGAAATCATTAAATATCTTCAATATCACCCGAACCCACAGTTGGTAAGACACACGATGCAGCCTATGGAAAGGTCATATCTTTAAGTTTTCCTGCTGATAAACTGTTCTCTTTTGTTCAGTTCAGGCCTCAGCAGAATAATGTAGCATTTGGGAGCAAAGATGCAACCCAGCAATCCGGCACTGGAGGATAAGATACAGAAGACCTCTACAGTGACCATGTCTTTTCCTTTGGTGCTCATGTAAGTTGGAACAAAAGTCAGCCACACACTGCAAAACACCAACATGCTAAAAGTGATGAATTTGGCTTCATTAAAGGTGTCTGGCAACTTCCGAGCAAAGAAGGCTACAGTAAAGCTGGCCATGGCCAGTAAGCCCATGTAGCTCAAAACACAATAAAACATGATGGGTGATGACTCATTACATTGGAGGACAACTGCTTCACTCATGGAAACCATGTCAGTATCTGGGAAGGGGGGAGACGTTGAGAGCCACAGAAGGCAGATGCCTACTTGAAGAAAAGTACAAGAAAAAACAATGGAGCTGGCTAGTCTTCTCCCGGTCCACTTCTTTATCGTGGATCCTGGCTGGGTGGCCATGAAAGCCAGAAGGACAATAAGGGTTTTTGCCAACACGCAAGAAACTGCCATGGTGAAGATGACCCCAAAGGTAGGTTGGCGGAGGAGACATGTGATTGTTACTGGTCTGCCAAGGAAGAACAATGAACAAAGGAAACAGAGCAGAAGTGAGAAGAGAAGAACGTAGGAAAGGTCCCGATTGTTTGCTTTCACAATGTGGGTGTTGTGATGCTTCCAAAATGTTGTTATGGTCAGAACTGTGATAGCAGACAACAAGAGTGCACAACCTGCTATTCCGATACCTAATGGTTCTTCAAAAGACAAGTAGCTTATGATCTTGGGAATGCATACTTTCCGTTCCTTATTCGCATACCGATCTTGTGGGCATTTGAAACAGTCATCCACATCTGCAAAATTTTCCAAAATAAGTAGGAATAATGTAGTTTTTTTATTGAAAACAAACTCAGAAATACTATACAGGATCACGAAAAGCACTTTGAATAATTATATTAATGAACATCAGTGTGATAGAAATACATAATCAAGCAGAACCAAGGCTTCATGGAATAATACCAATTGTTACCAATCGAAGAGATTATAATAAGAAATATCAATTGTACTTCTTTTTTGACAGACAAGCATGATAGGAGCTACCCTACAAAAATGAGTCAGCACTGCCAGGCATTATAGTTCAAGGAGATTCATAACTGGAAGGTGGGCGAAGGCCTCCTGGCCACAACTTCCACATGTTGCTTGTGCTGGATCCTAGAATCTAGGTGTGGAGCACAACCTTGGGAATAATATTGTTGGATTACCCAAATAATCTAAATAGATTTTCTCATAATCTTAATTAAGAGATGATTCAAATGTGTGAAAAAATATTTTGCTGTAGAATGCATTTTTTTCTGCACACAGGTGTATAAAGAAGTAGGATGTGGTTTTTCATATAAGAAAGGTAGGAAATATAGACAATCATGTTATATTAGTAGCCATTCCTTTTGTTTTTGTTCATTCTCTTTATACCTTAATTACCAGCTCACCTGTTTTGTTCGATATCCACCCATTTGGACAAGGAACACAATTATAGCAACAAAACGGTTCTCCCTCCTTTGTTTCCTTCCGATAACCAGGATGACAATTGGCATTACACATAGAAGTAGGTTGTGTCTGTTGGCAATATAAGATGAAAGGTGTCATCCTTAAAGGTATGATCCTGGAATCATGAATGTTTGGGCCAGAACATGGCATGCAATGAAATTTTTCTACTCTCAAAGTAAAATGACTGTTACAGCAACTTTCACGAAGAGGAATGAGAAGAAAAGTTTTAATATTAAATTATTATTATTGGTGTTGTTATATGAAAATTGAATTAAGGCTGCAGTCCTATAGCTTTGGGAACAACATCTTCAAAGCCTTTGGACTGATTGAACTGAGATTGTTGCTGTTCAGGTAGAAGCTGCAGTCTTGTGGCAGGGAGAGAATCCTACATCAGAAAATGTTTTGGACACTGTTGACCATTGACCAAGGAAAAAATTAAGAGCAGTTGATAAAGTGTTCCAAATCCTTTTATTCAACTGACTGCACGTAGAGGTCAATTTGGAGAACTATAAGAAGGAAGCTATTATATCTATCTATGCCCCCACCACACTCTTTCTGTCTCATCTCATGGCGTCGAGTTGGGATACTTGTATGGATTGGGTTCTTCTGCTGCTTGGAGGATTGTGACTGTGAGTTCTAGTCCTGCCTTAGGCATGAAAACCAGCTGGGTGACCTTAGGCCAGTCACTCCCTCTCAGCCCAACTCAACTCACAGGGTTGTTGTGGAATAAATAGGAGGAGGAAGGAGTATTAGGTATGTTCACTGCCTTGATTTATTTAGGAAAATAATAGAGGCTGTGTAGAAAACAAACAAACAAACAAACAAATAAATAAAGTGGGTGGGTGGAGGTATTAAGTTTTGGACTTAATGGTCTTAAGTCTTCTGAGTGCTCTGCAGAAGTGTGTCTGGGTTAGGAGGCCCTTGGTTTGCTGTTTGATAGTTGTACGAGTAATATGGTTGTGTGAGTAAGGTGGGGGGGCCTGGGCATAGGGACCCGTTTCTTGGTTAACTTGGTGATTACGATGTGTGGTTTAATCTTGGCTGTTATGTATTTTAATTTGTCTATAATTGTAATTGTAATTGTTTTGATATTTTAATTTTGTTAACCACCCAGAGTCACTTGGTGGGAAGGGTGGCCATACAAATTGAATCAATCAATCAATCAATCAACCTTCTTCAAAAGAATTGATATTGGAACAATATGAGGAAGGGTTTGTATTTCAATTTATATCACTGGAATTAATGTTATGAATATAATCAAGGAATCACATAGCTCAACTGTTTCCAACAGATACTAATAAGCTTCTAGCTACCTGGTTATATGCCCTGTGCCATGCTATCTCCTCTTCCTTAATGGTGAGTTCTTTATGTGGAGGTGCCCATGGATCCATCCTACCAACTTTCACTCCGATGAAAGATTGGTTTGGGAATGTGACCCAATTTATGATGTCAAACCCTGCAAGCAGATAGCCATCCGGGTCAAAGGAAACTCTGTCTCCAGCACTGTTGTTAAACGATGATGATCTCAGGTGATAAGAAAGCTGAATTGAAAAGAAATGGACAAATGTGACTGAGGTTCTGTTGGCTCCAATTCTGGATTGAGGGAGATTGCACAAGAGGCTCACCTGACATCAAAGAGGTCATTTCAGCATCACAACAGGATTCTATATTTGTTAAAGCTCCTTACACCTTTAATTTTCTTGGGAAGTTTTTCAATAGTTGCTTGTCATTGCCTTCCTCCTAGTGCTGAGAGAGAGTGACTGGCCCAAGGTCACCAAGCATGCTTTGTGGCTAAGGCAGGACAGAAACTCCAGTCTCCCGGTTTCTAGTGTCATGCCTTAAAAGCTACACCACAGCGGCACATCAAATAGAATAATAATAAGGGAATGATGCTTCTATTCAAAATTAAGTCTATAGTTGTAGACTTTTCTACTTCTGACTTTCCTCATTGCTAGATCTGCTGAATTGAACAAAAAGAGACAAACCTGACAGAGATTCTCTTGGCTCCAATTCTGGATTGAGGGAGATAGCAAAGGAGGCTCACCTGACATTAAAAGAGGTCATTTAGGTACCACAATATATTTATTTCTTAAATCTTCTTACACCTCTAATTTTCTGAATCTTTTTTCAAAATTTTTTGTTCAATTTGGCTTTGAAACAAAATAATGAAAATTTTGAAAAAAAATATGAAATAGAGAGTTAAATCCTCTATTTTTAAAGTCATTGTCTATAGTACAATTTTAATCTCCAGTTTCCTTTATTTCTTCACTGACGGCAGTTTTCTTTCTATGGATTTGTGTTTGTTTGTTTTTTGGACCTTCAAGTCAATGTTGACTACTAGGATACTCCCACTCAAGATGGGGACAGAGTGACAGCTCTCTAATGAACTCCCAAATTTCTATTCATTTTAGTTCCTTTCTCAAGTTCTAATCAAGTAGTTTTAGTATTTTAACTGGTATTATTCAATTTCTTATCTCCTGTTTATTTTTATTTGATTTTTTTTAAAAAAATTAGTAATTTGAAAGATTTTATTTTCATTTTTTAGTAAACAGAACAGAACAGAACAGAACAGAACAGAACAGAATAGAATAGAATAGAATAGAATAGAATAGAATAGAATAGAATACTTTATTGGCCAAGTATGACTAAACATACAAGTAATTTGTCTTCGGTGCAAGAGCTCTCAATAATAAATTATACAATCAAGAAAAGAAAAATTAAGAAAAAATAATGCTACAGCTATTTAACTAAAAATACTCATATTTAAGGGAGAATTAAGGGACAATAATACTGCATCTTTTATCTAGCATATGTTCACATATAACAGAGCATTACTGGTTTTTTAGTAATTAGAAATAAAATTTACTTGTATCCTAGAGTGTTGCACACAATTCCAACTGCTAATCGAGGATGCAAAATAATAAAGCCTGAAGAACAAAGAACCTAAAAAGAAAGATTACAGGGAAACCCAAGCCTGAGAGGAAATCCCAATCAAGACACGGCTGCGATGGCTTCTAGGCAAGCAAAGATAAAGGCCTTATTCCAGCTGAAGGACACTGCATGTAAGTCTCCCTCTCCTTCTCCCCTTGAAACCTCTGTTAATAACCCTGATCACTCATTAGACTGGGAAGTGGATGATTGTCCTTCCTCTGAAGATGAGGCTCCAATAGGAGATAGAGGGAAGGATGCTGTCTATACTAGGAGTAATTTAAATGGAGGCATGGACTTGGTTACTCATATTGCCTTTTAACAGCTCAATCAGTCATTGCTATATCCGATCAGCTTCCGGATGCCAATAAAAAAATTAGATGAATTAAAGACTGTGGGGCGTTGCTGGCTATTGGGGTTCCAGGTGCAGAGTAATCCAAACAATGTGTTTTAAGGCTAACAATATCTTTATTGATAGCATAAGGCAATAATGGATGTATGGTGCATTACTGCAAAAAGGAAAAAACAAAGCATACGCAGAGTTCCATCACCAGAAGTGAGGAAAGAAAAAATCATGGTCTGTGCAAAGACCAGGCGTAGTTACAGTTCAGATACAAAGTACATGTAGATAGCAGTCAAAAGAAGCATAGGAAAAAGCATGAGTGAGATGAGTACCCATAGTTCATAGTTGAATTATACCCATGGTTCAACATTTTGATTGGCTAGGCCATTTTTCACCTTAAAATTTTAGTAACAGTTGTACTTACTATAAACCGCCATGGGATGGTGGTGTTGCATATTGGCTTTCCCTCGGGATGCTGTTCTCATGGGAAAAGGCTGTTATCACTACCATTGTTTTGACTAGCGAAAAGCACATCTGTTGTTTACTGCTTTTTGTTATGGGAAAGTGCTTACAGCAGGGAAATGGAAAAAACCCAATTAACAGTGTAGGAATCCATTCGTTCCCTACGTAGAATAACTTTAACAAATAACTTTAACACCCCTTCCGGATGGATTTCGAAACGCTTTGGGGAAAAACTGTCATTTTACAAGCACACAGAGACACAAATGATTTTATTGCAAAAACATTTGCTCTAGTCCCAACTTGGTAACCATGGTAGCATGTTTCTCATGAGGTAGAAGATATCAGCTACATTCAGTTCAGAAGGACAATATTCTAACTGGATAAACCCTTCCTGAATTGCATGTCTTATATTTTTGAATTTCAAATCGACATATTTTGTCCGGCCTCTGAGATTTTCAGAGAGAGCAAGCGAAATGCACGATTGTGAGTCTTCATTCACTGTAATTGGTGAGGTTTTATCTGCGGAAAGATCTCCAAATAGTTGTTTACACCAGTGTAACTCATTTATTACCTCTCTGAGGGCGCTGTACTCTGCCTCACAGGTTGAAACGGCAATTGAACTTTGCTTTCTCACCCGCCAGGCGATGGCTGTATTGGCAAATAAGCAAATAAAACCACTCACTGACTTCCTGTCTCCCTCTTCTGCAAAAGAGCTGTCAACATAAATCACAGGCATTTCGGCTTTAGTAGCTGATACTTTAAGACAAAAATCAGCTGTGCCTTTAAGGTAACCTAGGACCCTTTTTAACCCTTGCCAATCTCGCATGGATGGTTTGGCAACCTTACGACTGAGTACTCCAACTGAGTAAGCTAAGTCAGGACGCGTCCATTGTGTTAGGTGTAGCAAGCTTCCTACAGCAGAGTGATACAATTCAGGTTGAGGACAAGGTTGCTCACATGTGTCACCCTTTAGGAAATCAAGAGTCATTGGTGTTCTGGTAGGTTTTGCATTTGACATTTCAAGTTGATTCAACAATTGATCAATTTTTCTCTTCTGACACAGATAGAATTCACCACTCTGAGCTCTAGTGACTTCAACACCTAGATAGTATTTCAGCTCACCTAGGTCTTTTAATTGAAAGTACTGTCTTAATTGTTTTGCAAACTCTTGTACAAGGTGCGAAGAACCAGTTGCGAGGCAAAAATCATCAACATACATTAGCAACACCGTGTAGATACTTCCAGAACCTCTTATGTACACACAAGGATCAGCAATTGACTTTTTAAATTTTAGCTCCATCAAAGCCTTATCTAAACATTGATGCCAACAGCGACCAGCCTGCTTTAATCCATAAAGCGCCTTGCACAGCCTGTACACCTTCTGGGAATTGCCACAAGCATAGCCAGGAGCCTGCTTCATGTACACTGTTTCAGGGAGCTCTGCATTCAGATATGCTGTGTCAACATCAAAATGATGGACAACGAGTCCATGCTGTGCAGCCAGAGAAAGTATCATACGTAAAGACTCTGGTCTAGCTGTGGGTGCATATGTGAGATCATAGTTCAAAAACCTCTCTTGTGAAAACCCCTGAGCAACAAGCCTGGCTTTGTACTGCACTGTATTATCAGGAAGAAGCTTCTTTCTGAAAACCCATCTGGAACCTACAGCTTTCTGGGATGGGGGCAAGTCAGTGACTTCAAACACCTTTTGATTCACTAATGCCTCAAACTCCTTATCCATCGCTGTGTTCCACTTCTCCTGCTCTTCAACAGGCAGAAGCAACACCTCCTGGAAAGACTGAGGTTCACAGGTAATCTGACACACTCTCACCTGCTGAATCACAAACCTGTCAGGCTTCACACCCTTTGTGGAACGTGCAGACCTACGAGGAATTACCACTGCCTCTTCCTCATCACTGTCCTCTGTCTTTTCACTACCTGATTCCCCCTTCAGGTCCTGAACCTGCTCAGGTGAAATTTCCTCTTCCTTCACCTGAGGGGACCCTCTCACCACACTAGGAGACTGGAAACCAGAAGGCAGCTGAACTGGTTGTTGTCCAGCCACAGGAGCATGGACAGTTGGCTGTGCACTAGATTGCAACAATACCTCTGAACTAGCATTCAACCTATCCCAACCAGTAGGGTGCTCAAAATTAGCACTTCTGGACACTACCACATGACCATAGCCTACTTGATAGCCATAGTTTCTCTCCACCATTGCAACAAACTCCTTAAAGCGAGCAAAGGCTTCCGCTTTAGATTTGAGCAAATAACAAAACGTAAAGCGAGTATGGTCATCCACCAAAAGAAACATGAAACGTGCCCCCCCTTCACTAGGAGCATTGGGGCCGGCTACGTCTCCATGAACCAACTGAAAAGGCCTAGTTGACACCCTGCCACTTTTCCTAGCAACAGGCGCAGCCTTAATTTTAGATTGTTTGCACACAGTACAATCAAGAAAGTCATCACACTTTTTAGATCCTAGTTCAGGATACACCTTGGCCATTTGGGACAAACTTCCCCACCCGGGACGTCCCAGAACTCTGTGATAATAGTGAATGCATTTGTTTTGTGGGGGAACATTGGAAATACAATTTCCTGACACAATCCCCTGTTTAGGAAGCATTTCATACAATTGATTCACTAACTTCCCCCTAGCACATTCAATTCCATCTTTTTCAATAGAACATCCAGTACCCTTGAACACAACAGTGTATCCAGATTTCACCAGGGCTGGAACGCTAAGGAGGGAAAAGTCAAGTTTAGGAACACACAACACATTTTGTACACTTATCCCCAAACATGGAATGTATACTTCACCCTGAAAAGACACATCAGCCATGGATCCATCAGCTAGAGCAACTTTTTGGATTTTAGGCCTGTTCTTTGGTAATAGCAACTGTTCATTGTTTACAATGATTTGGCTACAAGCTGAGTCCAAAAGCCAAGTCTCTGGGGAACGTTTACTCACAGCCGTGAGCAAAGCAGACACTTGGGTACATTGTCTAGGTGGTTGTTTCCCCTTCTTTCGCACGAACCTCTTTCCACTGGCACTACCGGCTGGGCGAGGTGGCTGGGGACAATCTCTCATGAAGTGTTGACTCGAGTTGCACCGAAAGCATCTTCTTACAGCACACGCAGCCTCTGTTCCAGCTGGAAAACGCTGTGCAGAAGTCTCAGGAACAGCAACAGATGGCTTACCCTGCATCTTCTCCAGGTCACGAGCTTGCTGGATTTCTTGCAGCCGATTTGTAAGATAGTCCACAGTTAGGTCTTGGGGTCTCAACGTCTGAGTTGCCTCGATGAGCATGTCAAAGCTCTTGTCCAGGCTTGATAGGATGACACAAGCTCTCTGGGTATCAGGGATCACAACATCCCACTCCTCAAGTTCAAGAAACAAAGTCTTGAGTTTATGGAGGTGGGTCATCACGTTTCCACCGGGCTGCAGCTTCAGGTTGTAAAGCTGATGTGATAGACCAACGATGGCAGCAGAGGTTTGCTTGGAATAAAGGGCTTTGAGAGCCTCCCAACATGCATGTGCAGTGTCTAGATTTCTGATATGCAGTAGCTGCGATGATTCCAGTCCCAGAATCAAATTGCCATAAGCATGATCCAAACACAACTGCACTTCATCAGTAATAACACCAGTTGGAGGTGGGTCTTTCACATACTTCCACAAACCTTCTTTTAGGAAGAAAGACTTGATCTTCACACACCAGGTCTGATAGTTTGTGCCATTCAAATGCTCAAAAGGCAGACTAGTTATCCCTGCAGCAGCCATGCTGACCACTCAAAAAAAACATGTTCACTCCAAAATGCAGCCTCAAAAACAAACCCCTTTGTTACAGCCAGATCCAGCGCAGCAGACCATCCAGACTGGGCCCATAACCTGTGGGGTGTTGCTGGCTATTGGGGTTCCAGGCGCAGAGTAATCCAAACAATGTGTTTTAAGGCTAACAATATCTTTATTGATAGCATAAGGCAATAATGGATGTATGGTGCATTATTGCAAAAACGAAAAAAACAAAGCATATGCAGAGTTCCATCACCAGAAATGAGGAAAGAAAAAATCATGGTCTGTGCAAAGACCAGGCGTAGTTACAGTTCAGATACAAAGTACATGTAGATAGCAGTCAAAAGAAGCATAGGAAAAAGCATGAGTGAGATGAGTACCCATAGTTCATAGTTGAATTATACCCATGGTTCAACATTTTGATTGGCTAGGCCATTTTTCACCTTAAAACTATACTATAAACCCCCATGGGATGGTGGTGTTGCATATTGGCTTTCCCTCGGGACGCTGTTCTCATGGGAAAAGGCTGTTATCACTACCATTGTTTTGACTAGCGAAAAGCACATCTGTTGTTTACTGCTTTTTGTTATGGGAAAGTGCTTACAGCAGGGAGATGGAAAAAACCCAATTAACAGTGTAGGAATCCATTTGTTCCCTACATAGAATAACTTTAACAAATAACTTTAACAAAGACTTAAATGGAAAACTGTATTTCGGAATCAGTTATGGAACCAAATAGCAACTCATATGTTTGAAAACTTACCTCTAAACCATGGACTGTACAGACTTAACCAATATTTCCAGTTAAAGAAGCCTCTGAGGAGAAATGAAATTTGAAGGAGGTTTTACATTCTGCCAATACATGTTTTTTTATAACAGCTGTATCCATCCCTTGTTAAAGTCTGGAAGGAAAGCCAAGCCAGTGGGGGAGGATGGTTCAATTTCTATAGGTCCTAATATCAACCATCCACTATCTCTAACAAGGAGAACTCCTTTAACATCAAGCTCAAAACAAGATAAACACAGGGAAAAAATGCCATAGATTTAATTAAAGGAAAGATATAGGCTTTAGATGATTTTCTGGAAGATGAGGAAGATTTAGCTCAGCTGTTTGCCACTCTTCTCCCCACCCCCACCCCCGCCCTCCCAGGAACAACAATTGAACTTAAGCAAGCTTGAAACAGTTCTATCTTTGCTGCATTCAGCCACCGCTGCAACTGAGTCTCTTAACACCTTACTTCCTTCTAGTTGCTCCTCTCTGGAAATGCTGCTAAGTCCAGCCTCTGAAAGCACAAAATCCCTAATAAATAAAAAAGATGTTCCAGTCCAAAGCAAAACTATACAGAGGAAAAGAACACCTAGCTCGTCAAACTCGCACAAACTTCATATAACTATTTGGAGGACAAGTCTGTAGTTGATGACCAATCACAACTGGCTCCCAAGGATCAGTCTGAACAAACTACAGAAATGTTCCCATCAGCTGTGCCCAGAATAGATGCTCCACCCTCACTTTGCCATTCATTACTGCAAACCAACTCTACCCACAGGAGCCCTAAATTGGGGCAGATTTCTGCTATCAGCCCTCAATCTGATGCTACTTTCCCTCAAGCCCTGCAATTAGAAAATGAGAGGGATGGACTAAGTTTCTTGCCACTAGCAGTAGCTGCTGGGCCTACAGATACAGAGTCTCCAGTACCAGATTGGAGTTTGCTGAATACTGAATCCCATGATAAAGAAGAAAAACAATTCAATTTAGGGAGAGGAAAGCTGAATTTTGTAAAAACTGTATGTGTGTGTGTGTGTTTCTTTACAAGAAACCTGGTTAGCAGTAGAGGATAACCCAGCATAACTCCCTGATTATTAGATCATAAACCCCTGCCCAAAAATTAAAGAATATAAGGTGACCTCGGAGGGTTTATGCATTGTTATTAAGAAAGAATGGCAATATTATATAACGGGGATAATCTGTCTCATATACTGGCTGTAAAATTCAGTTCTACTTGGTATCACAGACTTATTAATGTAACCTTCAAATTCTGGAAGTCAAGGATAATAACTATGTGTACCCACACCCCTTCCACTCAGGCCACTTGAGCAGTATGTCAGATCTCAATTGTGTATCCAAAAGTAAAGCCAACCTCTTTTCAGAGGTCATTGTCTATCCAAGAGGAGAAAGTGATCATCAGCCAGCGAGTGTGTAATTCCCAGGCCATTCAGACTTAAGATTATATAACATGCCGAAATCAGAGGTGAGGCAAATAAAAGGTTAATATGGTCCAAAGTAGATACCAAGGCAATACCAAATAGCCTCAGATCAGAGAATGCACTTAGCTGGGCCTTAACAGTCCAGTCAACCAATTGTGCCAGATGTTGAAGAAACCCCTAATAACTAGATCCTCCTCCAAATGTTTCCCTATAGTTAAATCTCCCTGGTTTGACAATGAACGTCATTTGATGAAAAAAAAAAAGGAAGGTAGCTGTGAGGTTTGCTCAGAGACATTCCTCTGTATACTGTATATACAGCCTAAGATGCTGCCTCTAGGAAGAGAATATAAGAAACTCATTAAATCAAAGAAAAATGCTGCTTCAATTTGGTCAGGACTTGAGCTGTCAGCACAAAGTCATAATTTAGCTATATTTTCACACTCTAGCTGGAATTATGAAAGAACAGAGATTTGCATTTGAGATACCAATCTCTGCTGGTCATCACTTGTTCGCTCTCTTGTAACCTGTTGAGAAACAATTCCTTAGTAGTGATCTACCACCCACTGGAGCCTCACCCCTGTGGCCACCAGTATCAAAAAATGAGACCAAATCTATCATAAAAGGTTGAAGAGCAATAAATTGGATTTCCTACTGCCTGAGCTATACAAAAAATGGCCTGAATGGTGGGCCCCTCTCTTGTTGGGTTTCTTCACACATATAAATGATACCTGTCATATCCCAGTTGGGTGGAAGATGGCAATAGTATTTCCTATATTCAAAAAAGGGAATAAAATGGACCCTAGCATTTAGAGGCCAATCAGTCAAATAGATATTATGGCTAAAATATAAGCCAGGCTCCTCTTGAGTCGTTTTGATTGCTGGGTAGCTGTGTGTTCTCGCTGCAGAACAAGCTGGCTTTAGACAGAGTTGATCCACTATCGACATTTGCTTTGTCTTGAACCATCTAGTTACAACATATGTCAATAAGGGGAAGCAACTGTTTGCTGCCTTTATAGACCTTAGTGCAGCATTAAGGCACAGTAAACAGATAAATATTATGGAGGAAATTGACTGTTCTCAATATGGAACCCAGAGTGCTGGAACTCATCAAACCCCTTTACACAAATACCTGCTTGAGAGTGCAGTTTGGGCTTAATGGAGCCATGAAATGTAGGATCGATACAAACAAGGGAGTAAGACAAGGGTGCATTCTTGCACCACTGCTATTCAGTCTATACATTGATTAACATCTTACCAGGACTGATGAAGGATCCTGAACTACACATGCCTAAGGCACTCAACACTCCTTGGAACACCTTACTATATGCTGGTGATAAGATTTTACTATCACATTCAAAAGTTGGGTTGCGAAGATTGATAAGAAGACTTGGATCCTATTGTCATAATAATTCTCTGACTATTAATATTTGTTGTTTATTCATTCAGTTGCTTCCGACTCTTCGTGACTTCATGGACCAGCCCACGCCAGAGCTTCCTGTCGGCAGTCACCATCCCCAGCTCCCCCATGGTTGAGTCTGTCACCTCCAGAATATCATCCATCCATCTTGCCCTTGGTCGGCCCCTCTTCCTTTTGCCTTCCACTTTCCCTAGCATATATCAAAGTAAAAAATCATGGTTTTTGTAAACAACATCCAGCCGTAGATGCAGTTAGAGTTGAATTGGGAATTTCTACAATTTTTTCTTGGTTTAAAATCAGGGCCTACAATTAATGGCGCAAAATAAATGCTATGGAAACTGACAGACTCCCAAAACTGTGTCTGTTAAAACAGACAAAATCTCAAATACAGCACTCTTGGATTGTACAACTGACATATCAGGAGCTGTGGTCTCCCTGTTTATCCTCCATCTGTCTCTGGAAAACAATTTAAAAAGATTGCTGCAGAAAGAATTTTGGATGTTGAAGCTCAGAGAGATACAGCCACCCTCAGTAAGGCTAGCACATTGAAATGGATGAGCCACTATAAAAGTACCTTCCAAATTGCCAAGTACTGAAACACAGAAATGCCCAAACATCTTATGGGGGTATTTACTCAAGCAAGATTTGAGAAGCTGGACACAATGGATAAATATGGAAGGTTTAACCAAGTCCCTTATAATGAACGTACTTGTATTTGTGGAGCCCCAGTGGTAGAAGGCATAACACATATATTACTTGAATGTCAATTGTATAAGAAATAGAGATGGGCCACACATTAGATGAGTGGCCTATTGGGATCCTTGTATCAAATAAACATATTTCATGAGCAGTCAAAAACCAAAAATTCCACATAATACAGCCCTTTACTAGAACAAAACAGTACAGTTGAGAAGTGAATATGTGGATCTTATTGGGGTAAATTGTAAGGGTGATAAGGAAATATGAATTGATTTAGATTAATGTATTAGACTTCTCGACCGCCCAACTCATACAGGACAACTCTGGGCGGTTCAAAACAATAAAAACAACATCTCATTAAAATACAAAGTACATATAAATATAAATATGTATAAATAAGATATACATAAAAAAGTACAAATATGATGTATATATACCAGATGGCAAATTGAGATCTTACTGTTGGCAGTATCATGGAGCCAACCACCCCCATGCATGGCTATCACCCCTCCCACCCCAAACCATGTGGCATAGCCAGGTTTTAACTCTCTTCGTGAAGGCCAGGAGCATGGGGGCTTATCTTACCTCTGGGGGTAGCTTATTCCAAAGAGCGGGCACGATGCCAAAAGGCCCTCCTCCTGGAACCCGCCAATCAGCAATCCCTCATGGACAGGTTCCATAGCATGTGCTTTCTGTCTGACCGGGTGGGATGGGTCAATGTCACAGGGGTGAGGCGGTCCCTCAGGTAACTTGGACCTATGCCATGTAGGACTTTAAAGGTGATAACCAACACCTTGAATTGGACCAGGAAGTAAACTGGCACCCAATGCAGCTCTCACAGCAAAGGTGTTACGTGTGCCCTCCTTGGGACTCCTAAGACTGCACATGCAGCCACATTCTACACCAGCTGTAGCTTCTGGATACCCCTCAGGAGTAGCCCCATGTAGAGCGCATTACAGTAGTCTAGGGCATGAGTGACTGACTGGAGGGACTCTCGATCCAGGAAAGGGTGGAGCTGGTGCACAACACAAAGCTGCACAAGGGCTTCCCTGGCCACAGCTGCCACCTCCTCTTTGAGCAGGAGCCGCGAGTCCAGGAGAACCCCCAGGTTCTGCACCAGATCTGTCTGGGTCAGTGCAACCCTATCTAGAGTAAAAGACGATAATTTCCTGGATACCCGGGAACCCTCAACCCACAGCTACTCCATCTTACCAGGGTTCAGCTGAAGTCTGTTGTTCCCCATCCATACCACTACAGCCTCCAGGCACCGAGAGAGGGTGGTCACAGCCTCATTTATGTCACCCGGGGCAGAGATGTATATTTGAGTATCATCAGCATAATGATGATATCTAATGATGATGTTTGTAATTTTATCTATATATTTTAACTATTGTTATCCTGTAAACCGCCCAGAGTCCCTATTCCGGGAGATGGGCGGGGATAAATTTAAATAATAAATAAATTAATTAATTAATTAAATAAATCTCACCCAATGGCGACAAATGATCTCACCCAGCAGTTTCATGTAAATGTTAGAAAGGAGCAGAGAGAGTGCCGAGCACTGTGGCACCCCACAGAGTAGGGGCTGTGGGCTGGATCTCTTGCTTCCTATCAACACCGATTGGGACCAGCCCTGGAGTAAGGAGGTGAACCAGCGCAGAACCACGCCACCCACCCCCAACTCCCTGAGCCGACCCAAAAGGATACCATGGTTGATGGCATCGAAAGTCGCTGAGAGGTCAAGAAGAGCCAGGATTGATGGATTGCCACCATCCCACTCCCTCCAGAGATCATCCATAAGTGTGACCAAGGCTGTTTCCATCCTATATCCGGGCCTGAAACCCTACTGAAAGGTTCCAGATAATCCATTTCATCCAGGACCCTCAGGATCTGCAACACCACCACTTTCTCAACCACCTTCCCTAAAAAGGGGAGGTGGGAGACTAGACAAAAATTATCCAGGATGGTGGGCTCCAGTGATGGTTTCTTGAGGAGGGGATGCACCAGCACCTCTTTGAAGGCCGCTGGGAACACTCCTTCCCATTAGGATGAATTCACCATCACCTGGACCCATCCTCATGTCACCTCCCATGATGCCTTCACCAGCCAGGAAGGACAGAGATCTAATTGACAAGTGGTGGCATTTACAGACCCGAGAACCCTGTTCACTTACATGGGCCCAACAGGATCAAACTGTTCCCACATAATCAGCTAAGCATGTTCCCCAGGCATCTCCCCAGACCCTGCTACATGTTTGGCATCCAACTGGGAGCGAATCCGACATACTTAATCCTCCAGATGCTTAGAAAACTCCTCCGCACGGCCCTGTAGGTCGGTTTCTAAATCCACCTTCCCCAAAAGAGATCGGGTGATCTTAAACAGGGCCATCGGGAGGCATTCTGCGGATGCAATAATAGTAGAGAAATATTGATGTTTCGCCGCTCTTACCGCCACAAGGTAGGCCTTAACAGCGGCTCTATCTTGAGTTCAGTCAGGTTCAGTCCTTGTTTTCCTCCAATGGCCCTCTAGACGTTTCTTAATCCTCTTCAGAACCCTCAGCTCCTCCGTAAACCATGGGGAGTGTTGGGTTTGATGGATCAAGAGAGGTCACACAGGTGCAATCCAGTCCAAGGCCCCGGCTGCCTCCGTATTCGAGGCTGCAGCCAGGGTCCCCACTGGACTGTGCAGCAGATCCTCAGGTGTAACCCAAGCTTCCTCGGAAACCCTGCTGGGTCCATCAGTCACTAGGGGGGACCAATTTAATGGGTCCTGCCTCCAAGCGGAGGGGGGTGGCATAGGAAAATCTCAAGGTCACCAGGGCGTGATCTGACCATGACAATGGGGACAGATGTAATTCTTCCCTCAGATCACATTGCCAATACTCTGACAAGAAAACCAAGTCCAGTGTGAGGCCACTGTCATGAGTCGGGTCCTGAATAGTCTGGGACAGGCCCATGGCCGACATGGTGGCCATGAACTCCAGAGCCACCTCTGAGGCATGCCCCAGGGATGGCAGGTTGAAGTCTCCAAGAACCATAAGATTGGGATCTCCACGACCAACCCCAAGACAGCCTCCAGCACATCAGGCAGGGAGTCTGTGGCTTGAATCATGTCAACTGGATTTCTATTTTCTTAGTGGAAACGTTTCACTCCTTATCCAAGGAGCTTCTTCAGTCTGAGTAAAGTTAGTAAGGGAATCCTTAAATATGTTTCTAGGCTGGCTGTGTGACCTTGCACCTGGGGCTAGGTCATGGTTATTTTTGAGATGTTTGTTACTAAGTCCCTTTATCATCTAAAGGAGGATCGTTAAGATTACCCTGCTGCTGTTGAGCTTGTGAAATGGTCTTAATCTTCCTAGGCACAGAAGACAAAGCAGGAAGGAAGATAGGGGAAAGGTTATGCCTGAGGCCCCCACCTCTATTCAAGGAAGGATTTTCCAAGTTGGCATGAATGGATTCCTTGACCCCTCTCTCAAACCACCTATCTTCTCTGTCTAAAATGTGAACATTAATGTCCTCAAATGAGTGTCCTTTTTCCTTTAGATGAAGATAAACTGCTGACTCTGGTCCTGTGGTGTTACTTCTCCTGTGTTGGGCCATCCTCCTGTACAAAGGTTGTTTGGTTTCTCCAATGTAGAGTTCAGAGCACTCCTCACTGCACTGGATTGCATACACTACATTGCTTTCCTTGTGTTTTGGAGTTTGATCTTTGGGGTGTACAAGCCTCTGTCTCAGTGTGTTGGTGGGTTTGAAATATACAGGTATGTGGTGTTTGCCAAATATCCGTTTGATCTTTTCAGACACGCCAGCCATGTAAGGAATGACCAGGTTCTTCCGTTTACTCTGAGTCTCAGCCCTATCTGTCGCTGTTTTAGGTCTGGTAGACTTAGATTTGGTGAAGGCCCAATTTGGATATCCACAGGCCTGCAGAGCTGTTCTCAGATGCTGCTTTTCATTCTTTTTGGAATCCATGGAGGTGGGGATGGTTTCTGCTCTGTGTGACAATGTCCTGATGACTCCTAGTTTGTGCTGCAGTGGATGGTGGGAGTCAAACATCAGGTATTGATCTGTGTGTGTGGGTTTCCTGTAGATCCCTATCTCTAGCTTGCCACCGGTCCCAATGAGGACTTCACAGTCTAGGAATGCCAGTCTGTTGTCCTTGGTGTCTTCTCTGGTGAAGCTAATGTTGGCATCTATAGTGTTTATATGGTCCGTGAAGGCCTGTACTTCCTGGGCCTTGATTTTGACCCAGGTGTCATCCACATACCTAAACCAGTGGGTGGGCACCGTTCCCTGGAATGTGTTGAGTGCTTTCTTCTCCACTTCTTCCATGTATAAATTGGCCACAATGGGTGACACAGGAGAACCCATGGCACAGCCGTGTTTTTGTCTGTAAAAGTCACCTCTGTATGTGAAATAAGTGGTGTTAAGACACAGGTCCAGAAGATGGCAGATCTGGTTTGGGTTGAGATGGCTTCTCCTTTCCAGGGTGCTGTCCTCTTCTAGTCTCTTCCTGACAGCGGATAGAGCATGAGTGGTGGGGATGCTGGTGAAAAGGGAGGACACATCAAAGGAGACCATAGTTTCATCTGTATCCAGTTTCAGGATCTTTGCTTTGGAAACAAATTCTTCCGAATTATGGATGTGGTGTTCAGAGTGTCCAACTAGAGGTGCTAGTATGGTAGAGAGGTGTTTGGCAATGTTGTATGTTACCGAATTGATGCTGCTGACTATGGGTCGGAGGGGTGTTCCTTCCTTGTGGATCTTAGGAAGTCCGTAGATGCAGGGGATGGCTTCTCCAGGATACAGACGGTGGTAGGTAATCCTATCGATGGAGCCATCATGTTCCAATTGTTTCAAACTGTCTATTGCCTTTTTCTTGTAATTGTTGGTGGGGTCTCTTTTCAGTTTTTCATATGTATGGTGATCCTCCAAAAGTGAGGTAATTTTATTGTGGTAGTCTGCAGTGTTTAGAACCACTGTACATCTTCCTTTGTCAGCAGGTAAAATGGTGATGGTTTCATCTTTGCTGAGGGCTGTCAGGGCTCTCCTCTCTTGGACGGTAAGGTTGGGGGGAGGAGGTTGAGCACTGGACAGAGCTGCAGATATTTTAAGCCGGAGTTGTTCTGCTTCTTCAAAAGGTAGGTGGTTGTTGTGGATGGCAGATTCTGTGGCTGTAATGAGCTCCACAACCGGAACTTGCTTGGGAGTGATGGCAAAATTAAGACCTTTGGCTAGGACATCTCTCTCTGGTTGGGTAAGTTCTCTGTCTGAGAGATTTTTCACCCACATGTTCTTTTTGTCCTCTGTGGTCCTGTTGTTGTTGTTCCTCCCAGCGGTTTCTCCAGTTCCTTGTTTCTGCTTGCTGCGAGAAAGAAGAATGTCAAATTTCTTAGTTTGCCTCTCCTTTGTCTTGTGATGCTGGGCCAGCTGTACTTTATTGCCAAGCTGAATAACTCTATCCAGGATTGGGTCAGGAAGGGTGGCTGTGAGTTCCTGGTGAAGGTTTTCAAAATTGTATTGCAGGGCATCAATGGTGAAGTGGACTTGCCTTATTCTTTCATTTAGAAGATGTCTTTGAGCCTGCTGCAGGATCTGATCTGCTCTGTGACCCTTAACTGTAGATTGCAGGCGTAGGCTTGTCGGGATGAGTCTCTGTTGTCTGCATCTGAGGTTAAAACGTAGGTGGTTTCTATAGTCTGCCACCTTTCTTGCTGTCTTCTCGAATTTCCTTACCAACTTCAGGGTTTCAT
Organism: Charina bottae; assembly: GCA_023362775.1. Classification (NCBI taxonomy): domain Eukaryota; kingdom Metazoa; phylum Chordata; class Lepidosauria; order Squamata; family Charinaidae; genus Charina; species Charina bottae. The sequence continues at coordinate 34,833,445 of JALMGJ010000011.1, forward strand.
CCCCAAAATGTATGGCAATATGTCTATGAAGGTTCTCAGTCATCCAGGTGGAACAGTCTGTGGCTTGAATCACAAGACAAAGGAGAGGCAAACTAAGAAATTTGACATTCTTCTTTCTCGCAGCAAGCAGAAACAAGGAACTGGAGAAACCGCTGGGAGGAACAACAACAACAGGACCACAGAGGACAAAAAGAACATGTGGGTGAAAAATCTCTCAGACAGAGAACTTACCCAACCAGAGAGAGATGTCCTAGCCAAAGGTCTTAATTTTGCCATCACTCCCAAGCAAGTTCCGGTTGTGGAGCTCATTACAGCCACAGAATCTGCCATCCACAACAACCACCTACCTTTTGAAGAAGCAGAACAACTCCGGCTTAAAATATCTGCAGCTCTGTCCAGTGCTCAACCTCCTCCCCCCAACCTTACCGTCCAAGAGAGGAGAGCCCTGACAGCCCTCAGCAAAGATGAAACCATCACCATTTTACCTGCTGACAAAGGAAGATGTACAGTGGTTCTAAACACTGCAGACTACCACAATAAAATTACCTCACTTTTGGAGGATCACCATACATATGAAAAACTGAAAAGAGACCCCACCAACAATTACAAGAAAAAGGCAATAGACAGTTTGAAACAATTGGAACATGATGGCTCCATCGATAGGATTACCTACCACCGTCTGTATCCTGGAGAAGCCATCCCCTGCATCTACGGACTTCCTAAGATCCACAAGGAAGGAACACCCCTCCGACCCATAGTCAGCAGCATCAATTCGGTAACATACAACATTGCCAAACACCTCTCTACCATACTAGCACCTCTAGTTGGACACTCTGAACACCACATCCATAATTCGGAAGAATTTGTTTCCAAAGCAAAGATCCTGAAACTGGATACAGATGAAACTATGGTCTCCTTTGATGTGTCCTCCCTTTTCACCAGCATCCCCACCACTCATGCTCTATCCGCTGTCAGGAAGAGACTAGAAGAGGACAGCACCCTGGAAAGGAGAAGCCATCTCAACCCAAACCAGATCTGCCATCTTCTGGACCTGTGTCTTAACACCACTTATTTCACATACAGAGGTGACTTTTACAGACAAAAACACGGCTGTGCCATGGGTTCTCCTGTGTCACCCATTGTGGCCAATTTATACATGGAAGAAGTGGAGAAGAAAGCACTCAACACATTCCAGGGAACGGTGCCCACCCACTGGTTTAGGTATGTGGATGACACCTGGGTCAAAATCAAGGCCCAGGAAGTACAGGCCTTCACGGACCATATAAACACTATAGATGCCAACATTAGCTTCACCAGAGAAGACACCAAGGACAACAGACTGGCATTCCTAGACTGTGAAGTCCTCATTGGGACCGGTGGCAAGCTAGAGATAGGGATCTACAGGAAACCCACACACACAGATCAATACCTGATGTTTGACTCCCACCATCCACTGCAGCACAAACTAGGAGTCATCAGGACATTGTCACACAGAGCAGAAACCATCCCCACCTCCATGGATTCCAAAAAGAATGAAAAGCAGCATCTGAGAACAGCTCTGCAGGCCTGTGGATATCCAAATTGGGCCTTCACCAAATCTAAGTCTACCAGACCTAAAACAGCGACAGATAGGGCTGAGACTCAGAGTAAACGGAAGAACCTGGTCATTCCTTACATGGCTGGCGTGTCTGAAAAGATCAAACGGATATTTGGCAAACACCACATACCTGTATATTTCAAACCCACCAACACACTGAGACAGAGGCTTGTACACCCCAAAGATCAAACTCCAAAACACAAGGAAAGCAATGTAGTGTATGCAATCCAGTGCAGTGAGGAGTGCTCTGAACTCTACATTGGAGAAACCAAACAACCTTTGTACAGGAGGATGGCCCAACACAGGAGAAGTAACACCACAGGACCAGAGTCAGCAGTTTATCTTCATCTAAAGGAAAAAGGACACTCATTTGAGGACATTAATGTTCACATTTTAGACAGAGAAGATAGGTGGTTTGAGAGAGGGGTCAAGGAATCCATTCATGCCAACTTGGAAAATCCTTCCTTGAATAGAGGTGGGGGCCTCAGGCATAACCTTTCCCCTATCTTCCTTCCTGCTTTGTCTTCTGTGCCTAGGAAGATTAAGACCATTTCACAAGCTCAACAGCAGCAGGGTAATCTTAACGATCCTCCTTTAGATGATAAAGGGACTTAGTAACAAACATCTCAAAAATAACCATGACCTAGCCCCAGGTGCAAGGTCACACAGCCAGCCTAGAAACATATTTAAGGATTCCCTTACTAACTTTACTCAGACTGAAGAAGCTCCTTGGATAAGGAGTGAAACGTTTCCACTAAGAAAATAGAAATCCAGTTGACATGATTCAAGCCACAGACTGTTCCACCTGGATGACTGAGAACCTTCATAGACATCAGGCAGGGAGGTTGCTCTGCACCAAGGAGGCTGGTACAGTAGCAGCACTCCCAACTGCTCTCGGGAATCCAACTTGAAATTACCATCTCTGCTATTTAATTATGGAGTTTATTACCTGCCAGAGCTGCTGATTGAGAAGCACCCTTCTCTCTCTTTCATCCACTGCCTTGTGTCTGGAGATTGATGAATAGATGGCATGGAAGGCATGAGCCACAGCATGAACAGCATTGTAGATGCTATAGCTTTGTCCCGTGATCCTCATTGGAAAGACGTGCTCAGGAAGATTCCCCAGCTTCTCCATTCCTGTACAGGCATCCCTATTCTTATGATGGAACCTAGAGTGCTGGAATGGACAGTCAAATGCCTGAGCCCAGAAATCTTTGATGAAACCATCTCCTTCTGAGTTCAAAGGGTTTCTGTTCTGCAGAAATTGCTGGAATCCCAGGACTTCTTTGGAATGAACTGTAAAGGATAAAGCACCATGGAATTCTTGTATATACCAGTTATGTTTTCCAATAAATGTTTTCAGCTCCATCCCAGCAGTCAGAAGCCAAACATGGCCTTTGGGTTTTTGTGTTGATGTCTTGATCATTTGTTGAACATCAGAAGAGAGCAACCATCTCAAAAATAACATGGAACGCATGTCTCCACTGAAAACCAGAACATTGGCTTTGCTGTTTGTGACTTGATAGTAAAATTTTGCTGCACATTTTTTAATGTCTACATAGTAACATAACATGAATGTATCTTCCTTTGTAGTACAGATACCATTTTTTGAAAATTCTGGAATGACGACATGCATGACGCTCTCTAAATGCATCCCATTGGCAACAAAGAATCCAATCCAATTCCAGTTGAAATGCTGGAGTAATTTCATAATCCCTCTGTACTGATAAAGAGCATTTGGAACCATCTGATAGTAGTAAAGGTGATGATTGTTTTCTTTTACCACCATTCCAGACCCATACATGAACTGAAAATAGATTGAGATAAGAAATAACATGTTTTTCAAAAGGTCATGAGTGTCCACTGCTTGAATAATCAAGAGAAAGTGGACTTATTCAGTAGTACAATTTTATAAGATAATTTTCTGATTGAATTTTTTTACATTTATTACAATCCTTGGAGTTTAACAGTTCCACTTTATTGAAACCCTTTTTACTTAAACAGATTTTTATCATTCAATTAGAAAAGTCTTTTCTTGGTTTCCAATTTCTACATTTTAGGGAAACATGTTTTTAGTGAAAACCGTGAAATTCACTCCTATTTTCCAATAATGTAGCACTCAGAAAAAGATAATCCAGAGCAAAATACAGTGCTCACGTCTAAAACAGACGTGTATCCTAAATATAAAACAAAGCAAAATAATACATAGTATATATAGTATTTGAAGTTGCTGTAAATCTCTAGCAGCAATTAATATATTAGCATTTTTTTAAAGTGGAGGTTAAACCTAATTATTATAAATGTATTCTGAAATCAGTCTAATATTATCTAGTGGATCAGTTAGTTAAAGTGTTGTGAACTTTGATGATCTATAGTATGATGTAAAATAGTTGTCCTATAACTGATATTGAAAAGATGGAAAAATTTTGTAACCAAGAGCTACTTTCTGAACTTTCTTTAAAAGGTGAGGACTAGAGCCTTGATGGGGGCCATATCATATATAAAAGCAAAGCATGTCTTTATCCTCTAACAGAGATTTTATTCACAACCTCTGTTGATGACTTGGATGATGCAGCAGTACTGCCATTCACTAATTTTTATCTGAGACCCCTCCTCCTCCTCCTCCTCCTCCTCCCTGTCAATAGCAACTGCAATGAATATGTGTTAGTATGAAAACTCCCATGCAGTTTCTACCTTATTCTCTAATAACACATCCTACCTGTGGAATCTTGTAGATGCCCAAAATATTAGGTTTCCAATGGGAACGTTCTGAGGTCAGATCCTCAGAAACTGCCAATAAAGCATCTTGGATGCCACACTTGTAGTTGGGCACAAGGCTGTTGTTGGATGAGAGAAATTGTATTGCAGCATGATAGGTCCACTTGGAACTTAAATAGCTGTCATAAATATTGAATCCAAGTGTAATATTGGGTAGCATCTTGGGGCTTTCGTTGATTTCCTTTATAGCAAAGGCCAAAGCTAAGATGTGCTGATAATTCTCCATCACTACACTGCAAAAAGGTTTCAATTATATATTGTCAGCATTTGACAGGTTTTCTCTGCACCATTTTACCGTCAGCCTCTAAAGATTGCTCATTACAGTTTTGTTTGTTGTTCATTAAAATGTTTTGAGATGTTGATTAAGAAGGCAGTCTTTTATTATTTAGCACATTTAAGAAGGAAATTTTCCTAATATGAGACCAGTTTTATCTTCCATTAAGAGCAAGGTGACTAGCCTAGGTTTCCTTAAACAGACAGTTTTTAAATGACCACTGTAAAAAGGTGGAAACATGTGTAGTTTTGGGAATATAAGTGGGAATATGATGGACTGCCTTAGTAAGCTGGTTTACAGTATACACATACAGTATTTGGGGGTGTATGTGTGAGTGGAACAGCTCACTTTCTAGTGATTTTAGACAGATGACTTAGCCGAATACTACTAAGGAATGTGAGAAATAGGTATAATGGAGGAGAAATTATTACAGAAGATATTTATAAATTTGTGGAGATTTGAAATGAAAATAATTTAAGCAAGCAATTTCAGACAATATTGTAAGGACATTTGAAAACAGCAGCATATTCACGTATATACTGTACATGTTGACATTTCATCTTTGTGGCAATGATGCGAATAGCAGGTTAAGAGCTAATATACTATTGAAATTCAGCTATCCACCATATGGGGAATATTCCCATATACCAGATCCGAATGACAGACACTCTTCCCTTCAGTATAATTGTGACAAAATCTACTTCTAACTACCTTTGTCCAAAGGGTCACATTCAAAAACAGCTTAACATACAGTATGTGTCTCAGAAGTAAGTTAGAAGGACTTTCCATAATCCCTGAATTAAAAATTAGTAACCATGATATATACTGTAGTACAGCTATAGTAACCATAATGACAACAAACCAAACTAGATATACACATATTACTTGTTGGAAAATTTCTATATAGTAGTATTTTATCAAAAAAAGGAGAAGCTTTTTGAAATCTCCTGTTGATTTGTTAAAATTTTCTGCAAAAGAAACCGGTCACGGCTTGAATGCAGAATCTGTTTCACACAGAACATGACTATCCCAGACATTTCCCCTTTCCCTGGTTGGAGGGAATGGAAATGTTGTGTAAGGAGTGCTAGATATGATTTCTACATGTTTGGTCCTACCAAGTATGAGATATTAAGTAGGGAAGATACTAACTTCTGAGATAAGTCATGTTCAGTAGGAAGTTGGTTGAAGAAAATTTGCTTGATAAAGAACATAGCCAAGAAAACAACACCTCCATAGTTGAAGTTCAAATCTGCCCTGCCAAGGTTGGCTCCTCTTTACCCCCCCCCCCCCATGTTCTGAATTATCATGAGAATGTCTGATTCCTGTACAACACTTTGTAGTTTTATTGTTAGTCACTATAACCACAGGGAGGATTTTACAAGTAGAATTATTCTGGTCCCTTTGGGGTGAAAATCTTGTGTTCCTGTGGCAAACCTAAATAGCAGGTACTCTATCAGTAATAACAGCACAGCTTTTCTTCTTACTAATTAAACAGTAATGTTACTGGAGTTCTTCCCCTTCAGTTCTGTCCAAAAAATCCCAATTTCCCTTATATTAATTATTTCTCATTAGTATTTAATTAGTGGATAGAGGAAGGCCAATATTTGGGAAGGAAGAACAGGGGATTTACTGCATTCATGCATGGTGCATATTTTTATGAGGGTACCTAAGGACTCCAGAGAGTGATTGGATGACATGGCTGGAAACTACCTTCCTTCCTTCCTTCCTTCCTTCCTTCCTTCCTTCCTTCCTTCCTTCCTTCCCTCCCTCCCTCCCTCCCTCCCTCCCTGAAATATGCTTGCCTGTGAGTGTAGAAAAAAATAAAACTTTGTCTTCTATGAAAAAAAGTAATAGGAAATGGAATTGGGGGTGTTTAGAAAAAAATTTGGGAAAATGGTCCTTCTGAATCAGTTACTCCACCAGTCATTGAGAATGAAATATGGTACGATGACATAATTTCCATCTACCAATTACTGGGAATTTATTGATTTGTTTCTTTCTTTCATTTATAAAATTTACAGTATATAGCCACCCATCACACAAAAAGTGACTCTGGGCAGCATACAACAATTAATTAAAACAATAAATATATTAAATTGGCATTATTAAAATGTAAAAAACCACAAGGTACAGGAGAGAGTGAATGTGAACCGTGGAGGCATCTCAGGTTTCACCAGTCCCCTGGAACCCCCATGCCTGATGACCTAGCCAGGTCTTGATGAACTTCTGGAATATTTACAGGAATTGAGCTAACCCGACTTCAGGGGGGAGAATGTTCCATAAGGCTGGTGCCATAGCAGAAAATGCCCACCTCCTGGGATCCACCAGCTGTAGTTCCCAAGCAGATACAGTAAGATGTCAATTCTAATATTTGCCTATCCAGTAATCTCAATAGATAATCAGGGCTGATTGTAACCTTGCTGACTTAGATATCAGAAACTGTTTTACAGTGAGAATATTGTGAAGAAAATTAGGTACAGTACATAGAGAAAGACTATATGTTTAACCAGGAAAGCCAGAATAGACTATATGTTAAAATTAAAAAAAATCTAAAACAAATAGATAATAAACATCAACAGCTAAATCACATAAATATCTGTGATATCACCCCAACCCACTCCTAGTAAGATGCATTATGCAACAACGGCAAAGGTCCCTTAGTCAGCTTGTTTAGAGTAAACACTTATTTCAGGGGGGTTATATGTGAGTGATATAGCTCACTTTCTAGTGATGTTAGACAGGTGACTTACCCCATTGCAACAAAGAACTATGAGAAAAAGGTACGATGGAGGAAAAACTATTTCAGAAGGTACAGTACCTATAATTTGGTCATGATTTGAAATGAAAATAATCTAAGCAGGCAATCTCACCCAATATTGTGAGGACATATTTGAAAATAGCAGCCTATCCATCTATATACATCGTGGCATTGCATCTTTGTGGTAATGATGTGAATAGCACCTTCAGAGCTAAAATGCTATTGAAATTTGGGTATCCACCAGTTTTCCCATATTCCAGATCTGAATGAGACACACACTTCTCTGCAGTATAATCATGATAAAATCTACTTCTAATTATCTTTGTCCAACTGTCCAGCATTTAAAACAACTTTAAAATTCAATTTCAAAATCCAACTTGCAATAATAATAATAATATTGACAACAACAACAACAACAAAAATAACCCAAACCTGATGTACAGAGAGAGCCACTTTTGTGCAGTGGTTAAGCAACCTGGCCAGGAAGCAGGAGACCACGAGTTCCAGCCGCAGCTTACTTGGGCACGGGTGAACTTGGGCACATCACTGTCTCTCAGCCCTAGCAAGAAGGCAATGGCAAGAAAACTGCAGAGACTCGTTTCCTACATGTTTGGTCCTACCAAGTATGAGATATAAGTAGGGAAGAGGAAAAAAGGAAGGAATACTAACATCTCAGATAAGTCAGGGTCAGGAGGAAGTTGATTGATGACAAATTGCTTGGTAAGGGGGATGGTCAAGAAAGCGATACCTCCAAAGATGAAGTCCCCTGACTGTGAATATCTGTGAACTCTTGGTGGGGAATGCCATACCTTACATTTAGCAACCTGGGTTTGGCTCACTGTGTGAGGAAGGAGTAGCAGCAGGAGTATTAATATCAGCATCCTGAATTCCAATCTGCCCTGTGAAGGTAGATTCCTTTTTCTCCCATTTCCTGAATTATCAAGAGAGTCTCTTTCAGCAGTTTTGTTATTGATCCAGAGAGGATTTTACATGTAGAATTATTCTGGTCACTTTGGAATTAAAACCTTGTATTCCCTGTGGCATGAGTCAATAGCAGTTATCAGTAATAACAGTACAGAAACCATATATCCATTTTAATTTAAATGTAATATTTCCGGAGTTCTTCTCCCCTGTGTTCTGTTCCTTAAATCCCCATTTCCCTTTTCTTCTTCTTCTTATTTATTTATTTATTTATTTATTTATTTATTTATTACATTTTTAACACCACAGATATCCCCCTCAAGGAGCCACCATGGGTGGTATTTTGGCATTGTTATTTAATTAGTGGAGAAAAAAAGGACAAGGTTTGGGGTAAAAAGGAACAGGGGATTTAATGGTGGATTAAATCATTGTGGATAATTTTTGGGATGTCCAAAGACTCCAGTGTCCAATATTCCCAATGTCTTTTTAAGACATTAACCATCCTTCATTCCTCCCTCCCTCCTTCCCTTAGTGAAGGAAAACATGTACTTCCTGACCTCCAGCACAGTTAATGAGACCTGGCCATCTTAACAAGGAATGACTGAATGTTTAATGGAGAGAAGCCCTGTGTTGCTCTGATATGACCAGTGATAGTTTAGATTTCTTTTATATTGGAATATGTTGAGGGCAAATTATAGGTATAAAGTGTAAAGACAATTATGAATGGCTATAACTGGAGCCCATGTTCTCGTAGCTAGAGGGCTTGCATTGGTGATCAGTAACCGCTTCAGCCTGAGCCCAATTCCACTGCCTAAGGCCATCAGCACATTGATCACTGCCATTGCCACACCACCAGCCATGGTCCACAGAACAGCAAGCCATTCTCTACCACAGCAATGCTGTCTACAATGCCACAACCTCGGGTACAGATTTCAATCAAGGAAAAGGCCTTTTGTCTACTGGAGGCCAGTCTCTTCGTCATGATTCCATCCTTGCAACTGAGATCTTTCACATGATTTTGGTTTTTTTTTCTTCTTTTCTTTACCAACATTCTGTCTCAAATATCCTTCTCATCATGCAGTCAAAGTGACACTTCATCAATAGCTTTTTCTGCAACAACAGTAAGGCAAGACACATGCCTCCAGCAGACCTGCTACCAGCCCACACCCTCTGCTATCAGCTCCCCAGAGTCATTCTGCAGTTTGATGGCACCACAAAGAGTTGAGTTGAGTTGAGTTGAGTTGAGTTGAGTTGAGTTGAGTTGAGTTGAGTAGAGTAGAGTAGAGTAGAGTAGAGTAGAGTTGAAGTAATCAGCCTGGACCACTGTGAAACAGGTGATTATGAATTCCTTGAAGAATGCTAGTGTCCCAGACAATAATTTTTTTCTTGAATAGTTAATACTTATACTTGAGATGAATAGAACTGTGTTGTGGGAATACCTTTCCAATCCAAATTAATTTAAATCTCCAGGGCCAGGTTATGGTTTGGATATGACTCTATGTATTATTTTTTAGAAATCTTGGGGAATGGGTGAAAGACAAGATGACTGAAAGAGAGCCAATGTTGATCCTTTGAAGACAGATCAAAGAAATGGGAACATTTAGCATTGGTAAGCAAACATGGAGAGCCAGTTAGGCCTAGTGGTTAAGGCATCAGGGTAGATACTGGGACACCATGAGTTCAAGTCCTGTGTTAGTCATGAAAGTTGGGTGGCCTGAGGCCAGTCACATTATCTCAGCCCTAGGAAGGAGGCAATGGCCCAATGACCCTGACACAAATGTCCAAAAGAAAAAAAAGCAATCATGAAAGGGTATATATTATTACATTACAAATACTGGATCTTCAGCTTCAAGTCTTGATGCCAATTTCTGGAACATTTTATTTTTGTGAACTACAATATTAATATTTTAGTGAGTTTCAGCATAATATCAAAAAGAATTTCCAGGTAACCTCATCTTCCTACAGTGACTCTGCAGGCTTGGATCTCTAAAAATAGGGGGGGAAATGCAAAAAAAAAATAAAAGACATGTACATCCAGGACAAAGAATTCAATACATCAGAGGAGGCCGGACAGAGATATAACAGCCACCTTAACCTCTGGAAGCACAGCCAGGTTTTCAGGGACGTGTTGATGTTGGGTAAACGCTGGCTTATAGGGAAAAATCAAATAATAATTTAATAATAATAAAATATATTATTATAAAATAAAAATAAAATAATTTAATAATAATTAAAAGATAATGTTCCTTATCTATGTTGGATGTTATGGGAAAGCTACAGACAGTATAGAAAACAATTTGCTATTCACAAGGGAACTCTGAAAGTTGAACAGCAGCAGGGTGGAGCTGTACAGATCTCTGGGGGAACGATTCCATCTGGCATATACGTATATCTCTGGGATATACGCTGGCTTAAAGGGGAAAAACCCGAGGCTTGAGAATAAACAGACAAGAGTGCACCTTTAGGGCTAAAAGTATTTTACTTGTAGCATAAGGCAATAATGCAGATACAGTACATTATCGCAAAAAGGAAAAAGTTGAATATACATGGTACAGCATTGTAAAAGAAAAACAAAAAGACACTTATAAGCAGAGTTCCGTGTATTGATCCCAGGGCCAGAGCTCCTGCCAAGGCCTATACCTAAGGCCAGGCATAGCTCACTGCCCAGCCCTCAGAAGTAGAATACACGTGAAGAACTACATGGCTAAAGACACAAAAAATCAAGAAGCATAGAACACCATTTTGCATGGTTAGATATCTAGTTCTTCTAGCTTTCTGATTGGCTGGAAGTTAGCTGTGACACACACTAGGCTCAAAGCATTAGGCCTAAAGCACATAGCAGGACCTGCTATTGGGTAGCAGTGCTGCATCTAAGCGAGCACATGATTTCCTCCCTCCTCTGCTCCCTCCCTGGAGCAGGCTTCCCACGGAAGGATTCAGGAGACCTTGTTCCCATGCAATCTAGCCAAAACAATACACATGTGACAGTTGTTATCTTGCACCTGCACTTCACGTCACCATGAGAAGCCTTTGCTTTGTAAAGGATGCAATTTGCCAAAAACACTTTTGCTTTGTAGAGAAACCCAATTTACCAATTTCATATGAGAAATCTGACACCCTTCCAAATTGGATTTCGACACAATGCAAACAATGATGGAAGTTGTTCAAAGCTGTAAAATACATTTGTACAGAAACAGAAACAACAATGGTTAGTACATGTATCACACTATTCAAGTTACAGTTTTTACAACCAATAGGCATCCAGAAACTAGAAATGGTTTAAAAACACTTGTTACACATATGTATAATGCACAATATACACTTCATGCAATGTTTTATTCAGATACATACAAATACATAATACAAATTATGCAGTAACAGAAACATAGTACATAGAAACAGAAAAAAATTGCCCACGTTCTGTCCCCTCCTTTACAAATATGCAGCTTGCATAGATAAGCAGACCTTGCTGTTAGCTGATTGTGTTTGAAGCAAAGGGTCTGTTTTGATTTTAAGAAAAACCGCAGGACTTTCTTCAACCCTTTTGCAAGCTCGCAGGCTTGTATTTTTACCTGAGCACACTAGGTAAACTAACTTAGGGTGTATCCACTGTGTTATTGCAGAGTGATATACAACAAAGTAAGGATAAGTTTTCCTTTACAAAAATGACACTCTGTAACACTCTGTCATTTGACACTCTCAAGAACCATAGGATTCTCTGTTCTGGGCCTTTGTAACTTCAATACCAAGATAAACGTTTGAATTTGTGCCTAACTCTCTCAGCCGGAAAGCACTGCCTCAGCTGACTGACAAATTCTTATATAAGGTGGTAAGATTCGGTTTCTAAGCAGACAAACAACTACATAAGTACGAAGTCCTACACAAACTTCTACACTTTCTAAGGTACACACAGAAAACAGCACGTGACTGTTCTACACATCCAAGTTAGCATCTGCACTGTGCTACCAATGACTGGCCTGCTTTAAAATCCATAAAGCACCCTGTTAAGTCAATGGACTGTCTGGGAATTGTCACACATGTAGAGCCACAAGCTTGCCTTACACACACTGTTTCAGGGAGATCTATATTCAAATATGCTGTGTCAACATCACAATATGTAAATGGACACCTGTTTCCACGCTACGCAACCAGAAAACGCACCACACGTCAACATTCTGGCCTAGCTGTGGGTGCATACATTAGATTCACAGTTCACAAACTCTTTTTGTGCAACAAATCCCTGCGCAACAAATCTGGCTTTACATTGCAGAGTATTATCAGGAAGAAATGTCTTTCTCAACACTCATCTGGAACCTACAGCTTACTAAAACAAAGGACAGGTTGGTTACTTTTAACACTTCACGAAAACTCAAACAGACTATCCTCAGCTGTGTTCCATGTTCTTCTTGCCTCTCAAAAGGCAGGAGCAACACATCTTGAAAAGACTGGGTTTTTTCAGGTAACTTGTCACCTGCTAAATCTCAAATCTGTCAGGCTTCACACCCTTGTGGAATAAGAGGACCCATGAGGAATGACCACTGTACTTCCTCATCACCGTCTTCTTTCCTCCCACTACCTGACTCCCTCTCCAGGCCCTGCAACTGCTCAGGTGAAATTTCCACTCCATTCACCTGAGGGGCCCTTTTAACACACTAGGAGACTTGGGGAACAGAAGAAACCTGAACTGGTTTTTGCCCATCTACTGAACTATGGACAGTAGGTTTTACACTAGCAATGCAGCAACACTTCTGCAACCTTAGCATACAACCTTTCCCAACCAGTAGGCTGCTTAAAAATAAAGCACTTCTGGAGATTTGGATTTGACCATGGCCTAATGAAACACCGATAAGCCTTGGATTTTAATTAACAACCAACAACCAACAACCAACAACCTGAAGCACTGTGCTTTTGGTTGGTTCTTCCTTCTCTGTGACCTGGGGTTGTGAACACATGCAAATGTTCCACAGACACGCAGGAACTTCAGTGAAGGGCGCTTGCCATACCAAAGAAAAACAATGAACTTCTTTTTACAGTTGAATTCTACTACCTGTTAGTTAGAAACACACTGCAATCAAGGTAGCCTCTCCCCAGACATGGGATGGCACCTTAGCAACTAAAATCAGGCTATTGTTAATGGTATTCACAACACCAACACTCAGCTAGAATTCCAACATTGGCAAGTCTTTGGGAGAATACTTTCCTACAAAGCCAATTCTAGAACACATGGCTCAGGAACTCTCCACTACAATCAGACTGGAACTGACCTACTAGATAACCATATTTTCTTCCTACTTTTGCTACATACACTTCAAAGCGAGCACAGACCTTTGCTTTAGACTTCAACAAGTAGCAACAACACAAGCAGGTATGATCATCAACCAGAAGGAACATGAAACTCGCACCCCACCATTACTTGGGACATGGGGGCTAACTAGGTCTCTATGAACCAACTGAAATGGTCTAGTTAACATTCTGTCAATTGGGTCCTAAAGGAGAATGGCTATTCCAAGAATGAAATAAAAAGAGCCATCAAACCAAGAAAACAACATCCAACTGAAGAAAAACAGCCCCACACAAACAAAGTATTCCTGCCCTACATCAAAGGAGTCACTGACCGCATGGGAAAACTGATGGAAAAACACAACTTTCAAACAGTCTTCAGACCCACCAGAAAAATACAACAAATGCTAAAATCAGCTAAAGACAAAAGGGACCCCCGCATTGCTGCAGGAGTATAACGCATACCATGCAGCTGCGGACAAGTATACATCGAAACCACAAAACGAAGCATTCACACCAGGATAAAAGAACACGAAAGACACTGCAGACTACAGCAACTGGAAAAATCTTCAGTAGCTGAACATGCTCTCAAGCAAACAGGACACAAAATCCTATTTGAAAACACAGAAATACTGGACAACACCAAAAGCCACTACACCAGATTATACAGAGAAGCCATTGAAATTCACAAACACCAGCACAGTTACAATAAAAAAGAAGAAAGTCTAAAAATTAGCAAAACCTGGCTACCAGTCCTGAAAAACACAGCCTGCAAAAGGTCAACGAACTCAGTCCAACCACCAGGTCATGGGAATACTTCTCACAATGAACATTCTAATCACGCTCATCAGCCACTCGTTAACATTTCAACACAACAAAAAAACCCACCTAATCTCCTATAATTTAGCTCTATAAATAGAACATTGCCACTCTACCTGGGCACAGAGATTTTGCTTCTATCTGTGCTCCTGCCCTCTGAAGATGCTGGCCACAGATGCTGGCGAAACGTTAGGAACCACAACTTCCAGAACATGGCCACACAGCCCGGAAGTCCCACAACAGCCATCGAACTCTGGCCATGAAAGCCTTCGACAATACATTAACATTCTGTCACTTTGCCTAGCAACAGATACAGTCCTGATATTAGATTGTTTACACACAGTTTACACAAAACACAATCAAGAAACCTTTGTACATTTCCTGGGTTCTAACTCAGAATGCATTTGGCTATCTGAGACACACTCTCCCATCCCGGGATACCCCAGTACTTTGTGAAAACTTTATGGATGCATTTATGATGTGGGGAAACATTAAACACACAATGTCCTGTCCACACAATCTCCTTCTTAGGAAGCATCTCACACACTTGATTTTACAGGTTTTTCTCTAACACACTCAGCCTCATCTCTTTCAATGAAACATCCAGCACCTTTGAACACAACAAGTACACGCAGACTTGACCAGGGCTGGAACACTGAGGAGAGAAAAAACAAGTGTACACATACACATTTCACACACTTATCACAGAAATATCAGCTAAAATGACTTGCTGAACTCAAGGCTTGCAGTTCGTGTTTACAAACTTTTACTGCACGCCGAATTCAAGATTACGCCGAGATATGCTTACACATAGCAGTCAGCAGAGCAGAAAACTTGGATTCATTGTTTAGCTGACTTCTGGCTTCTGGCTTCCCCTCCATTCGTAAATCAGGCTTCTTGCACTGACAGCATCCGCTGGACGACGAGGCAGGGAACAGCCTTGTAGTGATTTCAGCAAACCACGGCAAATGTAGATTCCATTCCAGGTTTCACTTCAGCTGGAACGCTTTGTTTGGAAATCTCAGGAACAACAACACCAGATGGCTTGTAATGTAGCTTCTTGAGGTGGCTTGTAAAATAATCCACAGTAAGGTCGCAGGGAGATAGCATCTTTGCTTTCTCGACCAGTAGACCAAAACTACTGTCCAAGTTTGGCAAAATCACACATGCTTTTTCACAGTCCCGGAAAAACATGCCTTCTTGTTCAAATGCAGCAAACAATGTCTTGAGCTCACCAAAGTGGGTCATCACATTCTCAGCCGGTTGCAGCTTCAAACTATAAAGCTGTCTTAATAGACCACCAAGGGCAACAGAGTTCTACTTTGTATTGAAGGCTCCAAAGCTGCTCAGCACCCATTACACAGTCCGTGAGTGGCTGATATAACGTTCAGAGGATTTGATTCCCAAAAGCAAAAATGCCATAAGCACAGTCCAAACACAGTCCAAACACGCTTGCACTTTTTCAGAGGGATCCTCTGGAGGTGGATTTGCCACATACTGCCACAAATCTTCTTCTTGCAAAAAGAATGATTTCATCTCCACACACCAGGTCAGATAGTTTGTGCCATCTAAAGCCTCAAATGGCAGACTGACCAGACACTGTTCAGCCATTGCTGACCACTCAAAGAAAACATGTTTACTCTGAAACCAGCCTCTAAAAACAAACTCCCTTTTACAGCCACATCCAATGCAGCAAAGAAAATGCAAATTTCTCTCTGGGCAACATAACCTGATGGGAAACCCGAGGCTTGAGGATAAACAGACAAGAGTGCACCTTTAGGGCTAAAAGTATTTTACTTGTAGCATAAGGCAATAATGCAGATACAGTACATTATCGCAAAAAGGAAAAAGTTGAATATACATGGTACAGCATTGTAAAAGAAAAACAAAAACACACTTATAAGCAGAGTTCCATGTATTGATCCCAGGGCCAGAGCTCCTGCCACGGCCTATACCCAAGGCCAGGCATAGCTCACTGCCCAGCCCTCAGAAGTAGAATACACGTGAAGAACTACATGGCTAAAGACACAAAAAATCAAGAAGCATAGAACACCATTTTGCATGGTTAGATATCCAGTTCTTCTAGCTTTCTGATTGGCTGGAAGTTAGCTGTGACACACACTAGGCCCAAAGCATTAGGCCTAAAGCACATAGCAGGACCTGCTATTGGGTAGCAGTGCTGCATCTAAGCGAGCACGTGATTTCCTCCCCCCTCTGCTCCCTCCCTGGAGCAGGCTTCCCACGGAAGGATTCAGGAGACCTTGTTCCCATGCAATCTAGCCAAAACAATACACACGTGACAGTTGTTATCTTGCACCTGCACTTCACATCACCATGAGAAGCCTTTGCTTTGTAAAGGATGCAATTTGCCAAAACACTTTTGCTTTGTAGAGAGACCCAATTTCCCAATTTCATATGAGAAATCTGACAGTGCTTTGGCATAGAAGTGTTCCTATTCCCCACTGTATGATATTCTTTAATTGAAAATATATCATTCATGCCCATGCTGCCCAATCTTACTGGTTAGGATGAAACTATTGGAGCAACCATTTAATTGGATAAATAAATAAATAACCAGCACCTTCAATGGTCCCCATAGTAACCTATGGCTCTGAGAGCTGGACCATAAGGAAGGCTGAGCGAAGGAACATAGATGCATTTCAACTGTGGTGTTGGAGGAAAATTCTGAGAGTGCCTTGGACTGCAAGAAGTTCAAACCAGTCCATACTCCAGGAAATAAAGCCAGACTGCTCACTTGAGGGAATGATATTAAAGGCAAAACTGAAGGACTTTGGCCACATAATGAGAAGACAGGATACCCCGGAGAAGATGTTGATGCTAGGGAAAATGGAAGGCAAAAGGAAGAGGGGCCGACCAAGGGCAAGATGGATGGTGATATTCTGGAGGTGACGGACTCGACCGTGGGGGAGCTGGGGATGGTGATGGCCAACAAGAAACTCTGGCGTGGGCTGGTCCATGAAGTCACGAAGTCGGAAGTGACTGAATGAATAAACAACAAAACCTTCAAACAACAAATACTAATAAAATCATGTTGCGTTTTAAAAGTGATTTGGTTGGTTTACGTCAGCCAGGTTTTGCCCACAACAGATGTGTGCCACAAAGGTGAGCAATGAGTGGTCATATAAATATTGAATGAAAGAATGAATGAAAGAAATAAAGAATGAATGAATGAAATAATTTATCAAGTTAACTTTGTTCAGTACTTCTTAAAGAGAGTCATAAAAATTGGTTACTCTTATTTTTTTAACTTGAGGTGTTCATTAATAGTATGGAAAGCTTTGAAGAGTTGGGACTTCTGGTGGGGACATGGCAGACTGAACAGCTGTGCCCGGGGGCTCAGCAGGCAGAACTGACAATGCCACAGTTTTTTTGGGCTAAGGCAGGTTTTTCCTGAAGCCCAGGAGTGTTTTTCTGGAAAAAGGAAAACCCTCGGAATCACCCCATCTGTTCTCCGGATGGCTGCTTACAGCCAGAAGATCGCAAACAGCATTCGCGTTCGAATGGTAAGTGCAGCTGGGAGGCTGGGACATCATTTTCCAAGCTGCACCGTAGCCTTAAAGGGACACTAAGACTGGCCAACCCATTTCTAAATCATCCAATTTATATATTTTTTAAGTATGCGTACCCTAAGAGAGGCTATCTACAGCAAGGAGAAGTGGGCTCTCTTGGTGCTTATTGTTATTTTTGGGATTAATTTTTCGACTTCGCTTTCCATCCAAATATTAAGGAGGATTGAGAGTAAATGATTGTCGGGCAGAACGTTGACTCTAGCTTAGCTCCACAGCTAGAATCACAGCATGGTGTTTTTCTGGTGGCTCACATAAGATTTGAGCCCTGAAATATTCCCTGGAGTAAAGGGGAATTTGGAGAATTACCCCTCAAATCTTCTGGACAGCTGCAGCTTGCTGGAAGGTCATGAAATCAGCGATCAAATGGTGAGTGAACAGCTGAGAAGTGGGGGTTTCATCTTCCCAAGCCACTGCTGAAGCCTTTTAAACGGACACTAATTCCCCCCCCCCATCTTTTAAATCAACACCTTTTTTTGTCTTAAATTTATTGCTTTCTAAGAGGTTATCTCTAATACATAAAAATATCTTCTCTTGGTTATTTTTTCATTATTTTTGGGATTCTTTTTTGCTTATATATCTTACTTATTTTAATGGATTATAATTACAGGAAGCAATTTACAAGTTGTATTGTTTTACTGAAGTTTTTATTTTTTAAAGTGGAAAAAGACTGTTCTCTATTTTTTTTATGGGAAAATGTTTTTTTAGTTAAATAAGACTTGTTAGATTTGAGGATAAAGTTATTTTTGGACTGTGAGAGAATTTTTGTTGTGACTAGCTTTTAAAATTTTGATTGGATACTGTTTCAAAACATCATATGAAGCTTTCTGTTTCAACTCAAGGCTTGTAATTGGAAACCTCCTTATCTCTCGGGGTTTTTTTCCTCTCTTTTTCTTATTTTTTCTCTGTATATTTACTAGGATTGGACACTAGAGGGAGCTAAAGTATTACAATTCAAGTATTGGCTTTTTAAAAAGGTATTGAACTATTGGATTTTAACCAAATTAAGAAAAAAATTATGGCTACTAGAAAACAAGTTAGGCGTGGTTCTGTTGAATTGGACCCTATAAAAGCGATGTTTGAAGATTTCATATTACAGACTAAACAATCTATTGCTCAAACTTTTGAAGAACTGGAGAAAAAGAGGGAAAAAAGGGAAGATAAAACATTTGCTGAATTTGAAAAAAGATTAGATCAGAAATTAGAAAAAATGGAAGCGAGACTGGAAGGAGGAATTAAAAAATTGGATGATAGAGTAGATGTATTGGAGAAAGAACGGGAAAATGAACTTGACAGAATTGCATTATTGGAATTAAGAGATAAGGAGTTTTGTTTAAGGCTCAGGGGTATCCCTGAAGCCAAAGAAGAAAATCTAAAAGATAAGATTATACAAGCCTTGTTGTGTCTGATTGATTGGGAAGAAGATAAGATGATAGAAGAAACAGAAAAAGTTTTTAGGATTAATTCAAAATATGCAGCTATGACCAAGAATCCTAGAGATATTTTAGTTCAATTTGCTAGGAGGAAAACCAGAGATTTAGTTCTTCAAGCTCAATTTGAATCTAAACTTAATATTGATAATGTGGACATAATAGTACTGAAATAAATTCCTGTGAGGATATTAAGAAAGAGAAAAGAATATACTTTTTTGACAGATGCTTTGAAGAGGAATAAGATTCCTTTTCTTTGGGAAAAATTGGAGGGAGGGAGTTTCACTTTTCAACAAAAAGTAAAGCAGTTATGAGGGGACATTTTATTTACCATAATTGCAACATTAAAAAAACATCTCAACAAAAAGTACAAATGATTTTGGAACAGATCACATTAAAAGAAATTGAATTACAGAAAAAACCATCAGATAACAACATTGTATATCAAATCAAATTATTATATCAACAAATATCTATGATGACTGTGAAAGAAATTGAAACAAAGTTGAAATATGCAAAACAAAAACATTTTGAATTTGCTAATAAACCAGGAAGATGGTCAGCATATAAATTAAGGAAGGAAAGAGAGAAGAAAATGATTTTAAAGATCAAAGAAGGTAATGTGGAATTTTTGGACAATAAAAAGATTAAAAAAAGCATTCTATAGCTTTTTTCCTAATTTATATAAAAAACAAGAAGTACCTTTGGAGAAGATAAATGAATATCTGAATAAACAAGATTTACCAAAACTTACACAGTCACAGAAATTAATATTGAACAGTCCAATAACTACTTTTGAAATAGCTGAGGCTATAAAAAGAATGAAATTGGGGAAAGCACCAGGACCTGATGGTTTGTCTGCATTATATTATAGATTTTTTGAAGATCAGATTCTTTTGCCTCTCAAAAGATTGATGAATTCTATTTTGTTGGGGTCATCAATGCCAGATTCATGGAAACAAGCTAATATTGTTCTTATACCAAAGGAACATCAAGATCCTTCTTTAGTTAAAAATTATAGACCAATTTCATTGTTGAATAATGATTATAAGATATTTGCATCAATATTGGCAGAAAGAATGAAAAATTTTTTGCAAGTATTTATTCATTATGATCAATGTGGATTTCTACCAAAGAGACAGTTAAAAGACAATGTAAGAGTTGTTTTGGATGTTATAGAATATTTACAATGTCATAACGAATGTCAAACAGCTCTTATTTTTTTAGATGCAGAAAAAGCCTTCGAGAATTTGAATTGGAGTTTTGTGTTCAAAGTTTTGGAAATTATGGACTTTGGGGAACATTTGATCCAGGCAATTAAGACTATTTATAAAACACAACAAGCAAATATTATTGTGAATGAAGAATTAACTGAATTGTGTTATATACAGAAAAGAACAAGACAAGGATGTCCTTTGTCTCCTCTGCTTTTTATTCTGGTATTGGAAGTTTTTAATAGAGACATTAGAAGAGATGAACAAATAAAGGGCTTAAAGATCAAACAAGAAGTTTTTAAGTTGAGGGCTTTTGCTGATGATTTAGTTTTGATTTTACAGGACCCATTGGATACTGCGGAACATCTGATGAGGAAATTGAAAGAGTTTGGGTCACTGGTGGGTTTGAAAGTAAATAAACACAAAGCAAAAATGTTAATTAAAAATATGACCATGTCTGACCAAGAACTACTGATGGGTAAGATGGGTTTTAAGATTGAAAAAAAGGTTAGATATTTGGGGGTGATCCTGTCAACTAAGAATAGTATGTTGTTTAAAAATAATTATGTAAAAATTTGGAATGATGTGAAAAATGACTTGTTAAGATGGGGAAAATTACAATTGTCTCCTATGGGAAGAATATCTGTGATTAAGATTTATTTATTTATTTATTATTTAGATTTATCCCCGCCCATCTCTGCCATGGCAGACTCTGGGTGGTTTACAATCAAAATATAAACGATAAAACCTAGACATTTAAAACTACTATAAAAATAAAAAGCAGAAATCCAGAAGATGGTCTGTTCTTACAAGGAGGAAACCACTAAACCAACCACCCCCAGGAGGAACTATCCTTTCCTTCACTCCAGGCAAGGCGGCAGAGCCAGGTCTTCAAGGACTTCCTAAAGGCTAGGAGCGAGGGTGCCAGTCTCACCTCAGGGGGCAAGTTATCCCACAGGGCGGGTGCTACTACAGAGAAGGCACGCCTCCTGGACCCCGCCAGACGGAATTCTTTTAATGAAGGGATCTGAAGCATGCCCTCCCTGCATGATTGGGTGGGGCGGGCGGACATGGTCGGGACAAGACGGTCCCTCAGATACCCTGGTCCCATGCCATGTAGGGCTTTAAAGGTGATAACCAACACCTTGAATTGGATCCGGAAGCAAACTGGTACCCAATGCAGCTCATGGAGTAGCGGTGTTACATGTGCGGATCTCCTAGCACCCAGAACTACCCGTGCAGCTGCATTCTGGACCAGCTGAAGCTTCCAGATACTCTTCAAGGGTAGCCCCATGTAGAAGGCGTTGCAATAATCTATATGGGAGATGACAAGGGCATGAGTGACTTTTCGGAGGGCCTCCTGATCCAGGAAGGGGCGCAACTGGCGCACAACCCGAAGCTGTGCAAAGGCCCTCCTGGCCACGACTGCCACCTGCTCCTCGAGCAGGAGTCGTGAGTCCAAGAGGACCCCCAAGTTCCGTACTGAATCTGAACGGGGTAGTGCAACCCCATCCAGAGTTAAAGATGACAACTTCCTGGAAATCGAGAGGCCATCAATCCACAGCCACTCCGTCTTACCAGGGTTCAGCTGAAGCCTGTTGTGCCCCATCCAGGCCCCTACAGCCTCCAGACACTGAGAAAGGGTGTCGACTGCAACACTTACTTCACCTGGGATGGAGATGTACAACTGGGTATCATCAGCGTACTGGTGATACCTCATCCCATGGTGACGGATGATCTTGCCCAGAGGCTGCATATAGATGTTAAATAGGAGAGGAGAGAGAACCGAACCCTGTGGCACCCCACATAATAGGGGCCGAGGGTCAGATCTCTCCTCTCCTATTACCACCGATAGGTAATGGTCCTGGAGAAAGGAGGCGAACCAGCGTAAAACAACGCCGCCCACCCCAATTCCCTGAGCCGCCCCAAAAGGATACCGTGGTCGACGGTATCAAAAGCCGCTGAGAGGTCCAAGAGAGCGAGAATGGATGCACTCCTTCCATCTCGCTCCCGCCAAAGATCATCCATAAGCGCAACCAATGCCGTCTCTGTCCCATATCCCGGCCTGAAACCTGACTGAAAGGGGTCTAGATAATCCGTTTCATCCAGAATCCTCTGGAGTTGCAGCGCCACCACCTTCTCAACCACCTTTCCCAAAAAGGGAAGGTGGGAGACAGGACGGAAGTTATTTAAAACAGTTGGGTCCAGGGAAGGCTTCTTGAGGAGGGGGTGCACCAACGCCTTCTTAAAGACCGTCGGAAACACCCCCTCTCCCAAAGATGTATTAATCATCGCCTGGACCCAACCACATGTGACCTCCCAGGCTGATTTAACCAGCCAGGAGGGACACGGGTCTAGATGGCATGTGGTGGCGTTTACAATCTGGAGGATCCTGTCTACTTCATCAGGCCCAACAGGGTCAAACTGTTCCCAGATAACAGGGTAAGCACGCTCCTCTGGCATCTCCCCAGATCTTGTCTCACGCTTGGAGTCCAACTTGGAATGAATCTGAGCGATTTTGTCCTGCAGATGCTCAGCAAAATCTTCCGACCGGCCCTGTAAATGGGTCACCAGATCCGTCTGACCCAAAAGAGATCTAGTAATCTTAAACAGGGCTGTCGGACGGCATGAGACCACTGTCTCGGGTCGGGTCCCGAATAATCTGCGACAGGCCCATGGCTGCCATGGTAGTCATGAACTCCCGGGCCGCTTCCGAGGACCGTCCCAGGGACGGCAGATTGAAATCCCCAGAACCATAAGTCTGGGGAATTCCACTGCCAACCCCGAGACAGCCTCTAGCAGCTCGGGCAGAGAGGTTGCTATGCAGCAGGGAGGCTGGTACAGTAGCAACACTCCCAAATGTGCTTGGGAGCCCAACCTGAAAAACAGGGTCTCACAACCAGTCACGTGTGGAGCAGCGCCCCTGGAGGCCATAAGAGAGTCTCGGATGACAACTGCCACCTCGCCTCCCCTGCCCTGTTGTCTCGGCTGATGCCATACTCGAAACCCGGCTGGACACATTTCCGAAAGGGCAACCCCTCCTTCTGGGCCCAGCCAGGTCTCTGTTATACATGCCAGGTCTGCCCCCTCCTCCGTGAGTAAATCGCAGATGAGGGGAGCCTTGTTATTCACAGACCTGGCATTAAGGAGCAGCAGCCGGACCTTGGGGGCCTCAAAGATCTGCTTACCAGGGCCTGGGTATGAGCTTGGAGGGCCAGAACACGCCACCGGTAACAAACACCGGGGGCGCCTTCCCCAACGATGGCCTGCCCTCCAGCTCCCGTCATAACGTCCCTTACCCGTCACCACCTCGATCAAATTCCCCGCCCCGCAGCCCCCAGAGTCCCCTGGCTCAGACGCCTCCACTCCTGAGTCCTTGGAGAACCTGGGTTTGGGCAAAGGTCCCCTTCTCCATACATCCATCCTCTCACCCCAATCTCTCCTGGGTAAATGGCAGGGGCCCCAGCACACCAGCTCACGCTCTCGGCGCTGGTAAGCCCCAACCACCCCACACAACTCAACCACTCTCACTGCTCCCTCCTGGGCCTCTCTCACTAGCCACAGCAAGGGACTCAAACACTCCTACCTACCCTGCCTCTCACTCAAGGGTAGGTACTCTCTCATAACTCATACAGTCTTAGTCCCCCCCTTGCCACTCTCACTTACAAGGGGGGCACCACACTCACACAAAGGGACCTCACAGCCTTCTGCCGCCCTAATAAACTGGGGGTGGTCGATCCTCCACTGAGGAATGTTTTGCCTAGGATGTTGTTTCTATTTCAGACTTTACCAATTTTGACGACAGATTTACCATTTAAAGAATGGCAGAAAGATATTTCGAAATTTGTTTGGCAAGGCAAGAAACCAAGAATTAAGTATAAATTGTTGCAAGATGCTAACGAATGAGGAGGTTTGGGCTTGCCTAATTTAAAACTATTTTTTGATGCTTGTTGTCTGCTTTGGATGAAGGAATGGATTACTTTGGAGAACAAGAAACTATAACAGCTTTAAGGAAATGAATTAAGATTCGGGTGGCACTCCTATTTGTGGTATGATAAAGTTAAAGTTAATAAGGATTTTAGAAATCATTTTGTTAGGAGTGCCATACTAAGGATCTGGAACAAATATAAGGTAAGATTGTCTCCTAATGTACCATTGTGGTTGTCACCTCAAGAAGCATTTGTTAGAAGAGAAAATGTGGGAGGAATAAGTTGGTTAAAATATAAAGATTTGTTGAATTTTGAAGGAAGTGAACCAAAGTTTAAAACAAGGGAATTGTTAGAGTTGGAAGGTTTTACATGTTACTGGTTTACCAATATGCAATTGTCAGAATGCTTTAAAATGGATAAAAATAACTTTAAATTTGTTAATGAAATAACTAAGTTTGAAATGGAACTTTCTATGAATGATGAACATGTTATTACTAAAATGTACAAAATGTTGTTACATATGAATTTGGAAGATGAACAGGTAAAAGAATGTATGATTGAATGGGATAAGAATTTTGGATATAATATTATGCTTGAACAATGGGAAAATATGTGGAATAAAGGTTTGAAATTCACCTTAAATTATAACTTAAAAGAGAACTTTTATAAGATGATGTATCATTGGTATCTAACCCCTGATAAACTATCAAATATGTATAATGGTGTAACTAATGTTTGTTGGAAGTGTTTACAGGGAGAAGGAACTTTTTATCATCTCTGGTGGACCTGTGAGAAAGCCAAAAAAATTTGGGATCAAATATGTATTATTATTCAAAAGATTTTAAAAGTGAATATACAAAGAAAAGCCAGAAGTTTTCCTTTTGGGTTTGATGGAAAAGGAGCTGGAGAAATAATATGGAGTTTTACTTTTATATATGATCACAGCTGCAAGACTTTTATATGCACAGAGATGGAAAGATCCACAGATACCTACGGTTGAAGATTGGATTGTTAAATTAATGGATCTGGCCGAGATAGCTAAATTGACAGCATTAATTAGAGAACATTCAGTTTCTGGATTTATATCTGTTTGGCAACCACTTCTAGAGTACTTGCTTGTGGTAGAAAAAAATGATGTTTTGATTTTGGGTTTTAATGATTAATTGGTTTATCTTAATAGAAATAATGTTACTATGGTTTAATCATTGGTAAGAGATAATTTTTGTAAATTTATCTATATCTGTATCGGAGAAAGTCGGAAGTCACTTTTTGTCTTTTTTTTTTTTCTGTCTATTTGCACCTTATAGTTTTTTCTTTTTTCTTTTAGTTCTATTTTCATGCTTTTCTGTAGTTTCTATTTTGTATTTTATCTATACTTTGAAAATCAATAAAGTTTAAATAAAAAAGAGAGAGTAAATTATTGTCTCCCTGTTATTATTTTTGTACTAAATTTGAAGATATTAGCAGTTTCCTACACTTTGAATCAGCTGTTTTGAACTTTAAGCTTTCAGCTTCTACTTTTCCTGGGGAACTGTCTGCATATCTCACTTTTGCTTGTGTAAACACCTTCCGTAATTCTTTCATATCTTCGACTTTTGCTGGTTAAGCTCCTAGGGGTCGTCATAATCTACAGCGTGAGACATGGAGGATTTTAAATAGACATTCTCTCACTTCCATTGGGATTTTAAACAGATTCTTTCTGATTCTTACCATGTTTTTATGCTAGGCCTTCAGGATAATGTGGGAAATATGAGGTCTAAAATCTGTCATGTGGTTGGGGATGTCATGGATGAAACTGAGGAATTTAACAGCAACAGAAATGTCTCTTCTAAGAGTGAGATCAGGACTTTTGTTGAAATGCTACTGAATAAAAATTTAAGCTATCTTTATTTCTCTTCAACTAACTAATGTGTGAAGACTGTTTTATTTCTGAACATTAGTTAAGCTGTATGTGCAAGTCTTTTCTGGGTGTCAGGGAGACACAAGAGAGTGGAGAAGAGGGCCGGGCCGGGAGAGATAAGTGGGCACGCAGCTCGGAGTGCCTGGCCTATTTTCCCAAACGTCAGAAGAAGGCTCCGCCCTAGGTTGGACTGGTATGCTTGGGAATCTGTAGGCATCGTTAGTTTAGCAGGATTCATGTATGTAGGTATGCAATAAACACTAGAGACTAGATTCCCAGCCTCGGCGTGTTATTTCTGCACCTGCACACGACATCAATCCTGCTAAACCACAACTCCCAGCAGAAGAGGGAGGAAAAAACGAACCAGGAGAATGGCTTCTCAGACACAGGAATTGCAACAGGCAATAATTCAGCTTGCGGCAGCATTAACACAACACCAACAGCAAGTAGATGACCAGATTAACAATTTGCAAGCAGCAATGATACAACAAATGCAGCAACCAGCTCCAGTCGTCCAGCAGCCGGCACCAGCAGCACCACCACCACCGGTCGTTCTGCAATCCCCAGGGTGTTTGCCAGAGAAATTTGGGGGAGAGACAGCGCAGCTCAGGAATTTCGTCGCCCAGTGCACCATGTTTTTCGACAGCAGACCAGCCGAGTTCCCAACGGAGAGGTCCAGAGTTACCTTCATTTTAAGTCTGCTGAAAGGCTCAGCCGCAAGATGGTCCATCCCCATGGTGGAAGCTAACGACCCAATTCTGGACAACTACCAGAATTTTATGGCCCGTTTCAGAGCCCATTTTGATGATCCAATCAGAGAAGTCACTGCCAGCCGAGAGATCCGACGGCTCTGACAGGGGAACAGGAGAGTAGGAGCGTACATCGCAGATTTCAAACTGCTGGCAGGAGATTTAGGTTGGAATGAGGTGGCATTGAAGGATAAGTTTAAACAAGGACTGGACAAAGAGATTAAGATGGAATTAGTGTGGCAGGGCACGCCAGCTACATTGGAAGGCCTATACCAGTTAACAGTCATCATTGATGCTTGATTGGAAGAGTTAAAGCAGCTCCGGCCAGGGAGAAACAGGGCAGGAACCCGACCGGCGTTTCCAGGTTTTGCTACCCCCTCTAACTCGTTTGTTCCCCTGAGCGCAGAGGAACCTATGCAGATAGGGGCCACACGAAGGGGGGTCTCTGAAGCCGAGAGACAAAGGAGAAGGGAGATTGCACTTTGTTTCTATTGCGGGGGGCCAGGGCACATCGCAAGGGCTTGCCTGGCCAGACGCCAGGCAGCTCCAGTAAGATTTACAACCCAAAGCACAGAGCAGGCCCACATACCAGCCGCTTCTTCCCAGGAGTTAAACTTCAACGGCCCCCCTTGCCAGAGCCCCGCAGGGAGGCCATCCAGCAATTAAGAAGGGCTCCGGCAGCAGAGTACAGCCAAGATGTTTACATTGTTCCAGCCACGCTGACTACAGATTCCAAACACCTATTACCGGTAAACGTAATGATCGATTCCAGTGCGACAACCAATTTTATAGATGGGGAAGCGGTGGAAAAGTTTCAGATTCCAACAATTGTGCTGCCAAACCCCATGCAGGTTGAAACCATCGACGGGCAACCTCTCAAGGCAGGTGCCATTACACACTGCACCCAGCCAATTCAACTATCCATCGCAGATCACACGGAGTGGATCCAACTGTACGTTACTGCTTTCTTGCAAGTCCCGGTCATCCTCGGGGCACCTTGGTTGAAACTTCACAACCCCCATTTGGACTGGATGACTGGAGCAGTTTCTTTTCCTTCTCAGGACTGTCTACATCACAAATTACAGGGCATTACCTGATCCCAACCGGCAGCTGCAAGCCGGGAAGCAGGGAGGGCTCTCCTACCAACAAAGTATGGAGACTATGCAGACATCTTCGGAGAGCAAGAGGCCATGGTATTGCCCCCCAATAGACCTTTCGACTGCACAGTAGATTTAAAGCCTGGAGCCAAGATCCCAGCGGCAAGGCATTATGCAATGTCTCCAAAGGAGCTAGCTATCTTAAAGGAATATTTGGATACCAACCTCAAGAAGGGTTTCATTCGGCCATCGACATCACCTGCATCTGCCCCTACCTTCTTCATGCCTAAAAAGCCCGATCCTTTTGCCTCAGCGGCACAGGCTGGCGATAAGGGACCCCCTATGCGCACGGTGCATGACTACAGCGCACTCAATGCAGTCACCGTTAGAGACCACTACCTTCTTCCAGTTATATCGGAATTGCTAGATCGCCTGCAAAAGGCCCGCATTTTTACCAAGCTAGACCTCAGGAACGCCTACAATTTGATCAGAATAAAACCAGGCCATGAATATTTGACGGCCTTTAACACCAGATATGGTAAGTTTTAATATCTAGTCATGCCTTTTGGACTAAGTAATTGTGGGGCAGTATTTTCCAGATTTATGAACCATATTTTCTCAGACTTGTTAGACAAATATGTAATCGTGTATCTCGATGACATTCTGATTTTTTCTGAGGACCCCACCTCCCACATAACTCATGTGTGAAACGTTCTGCAGAGGCTGAGGGAGAACAAGCTTTTTGCCAAGCTAGAGAAGTGTGCCTTTGACTTAACTCAATTAGACTATCTGGGATACAGGATTTCCACAGAAGGCATAGCCATGGATCCTGCAAAGGTCCAAGCAATTCTGTCCTGGAAGCCTCCATGTAACGTCAAAGAGGTCCAGCAATTTCTGGGGTATGCGAATTTCTTTCACAAATTTATTGCTGGATATGCGGAGAAAGCGCGTCCCCTTACTCAGCTTTTAAAGAAAGACAAACGCTTTTGCTGGGGGGAACAGTAGCAAGCTGCTTTCCAGGAATTTAAACAGCTGTTTGCATCCCCACCACTCCTGAGGCACCCCAACCCTCTAAAACAGTTCCACGTCCATTGTGATGCATCTAACTTCACCGTCGCCGCCATTTTGCTCCAAGCGGCGGACAAAAGAGGGGAAGCTTTGTTACCTTTTGCCTATTTCTCTCGCACGCTCTCACCGGCAGAGAGGAATTACCATGTTTTCAACAAAGAATTGCTTGCCATAAAGTCAGTCTTTCAAGAATGGAGGCATTGGTTAGAGGGAGCGGCATTCCCAGTCAAAGTTTACACAGACCATAAAAACTTGGCTCTTTTGCAGAGCTCGGGATCCCTCACCCCCCATCAGGTCAGATGGAGTCAATTTTTTTCACGCTTCAATTTTGTCATCTCGTACTTGCCAGGCAAACAAAACAAGCTGGCTGATGCCTTGTCTAGGCAGCTGCAGGACATTGCAGAACCTGACCAAACCACCCAAGCCACAATCTTGCAGCCTCAAAATTTTGAGGAGTCTCCCGAGGGGGACCAAGTAGAGATCTTGGCAGCAGTCAGGCTAGCAGACGATCTCCTTGTACGAATCAAGGCTCAGCAGAGACAAGACCCCTATGCACGGGCTAGGCTGGAGGACCTAGAAGGGGTCCAGAGCGGAACAACGTCCCCGTTCACAGTGGAGGCAGGGACCCTTTGGCATAGTGGGCGGCTTTATGTTTCCAAAGCCCTGAGGGAAGAAGTTCTACAGTTATGTCATGATAGCCCAACAGCAGGACACGGGGTGTGTGTGTGTTCAAGACACTGCACAGAACACTCAGAGATTACTGGTGGCCCAAGATGGCAGCGCACATAAAGACTTACGTGGCCTCTTGCCACGTATGTAGACTAGCTAAAACTGTTGCAGGGAAACCAGCAGGCCTTTTGCAACCCCTACCCATGCCTCCCCAACCTTGGGACACTGTCTCCATGGATTTCATCACTGACTTGCCACAGGCACAAGGCTTCACTTCCATCCTGGTGGTGGTGGACTGTTTTACAAAGATGGCACATTTTATTCCCTGCAAGGGCCTTCCAACAGCGCAAGCTACAGCACAGCTCTTTTTGGACAATGTCTTCCGATATAGAGGTATGGTTAACCACTTGATCTCAGATCGAGGTTCCCAGTTTACTTCCAGGTTCTGGGGGGCGCTTTTTCAGACATTGGGGGTCAAGATACACTTATCCTCTGCGAATCATCCTTGCAGTAATGGCGAAGCTGAGAAAACTAACCAATTATTGCAGCAATATCTCAGATGTTACATTAACTACCGCCAGGACAATTGGCCAGAACTCCTCCCAATGGCAGAGTTTGCTTACAACAATTCAGTACATTCCTCAACCAAGATGTCCCCTTTCCAGGCACTCTATGGCACAGACCCGAGAGTGTTGCCTCTTTCCTCCCAGCAAACACCCGTTCCTGCAGCCACGGATTTCCTGGCAGAAAGGCAGGCAGCTCATCAGCTGTTAACGGAGGAGCTTGATCTGGCGAAAGCAGCCTATAAAAAGAATGCAGATGAACACAGACAGGAAGGACCTTCCATCTCACTGGGAGACAAGGTCTGGCTCTCTACTAAGTTTTTGCAATCTAACAGGCCTTGCAAGAAATTGGATGCTAAGTTTATTGGCCCTTTTCCAGTGCTACAGCAAATAAATCCTGTGGCTTATCGTTTGCAGATTCCCCACTCCATGAAGATTCACCCAGTGTTTCACAAGTCCTTGTTAGTCAAAGATTCCCCTCCAAGCGCCTTGCGGACGCATGCCACCCCCCCACCTCCGATACTTGTCGAAGGGGAACCTGAGTACGAAGTGCAAGAAACTTTGGATTCCAGAAGGAGGGGCAGGGGAATTCAGTATTTAATACACTGGAAGGGGTATTCTCAGACAGAGCGCTCCTGGGAAAATGCCAAAGACGTTCATGCCCCCTTGCTGGTTCATAAGTTTCATCAGCTTTTCCCTCACAAGCCTCAACCAGCTCAACTCCCAGAGCTACAGCCCCCAGCTGGAGACGAGGAAGCCAGCCAGCCTGAGGTGGTAGTAAGTTGCCAGCAGCCATTTCTGCTCCCTCCACCGGAGCCAGCGAGTGGGGAGGAGGGGGATTCTCGCCCGTCCACCTCTGGTTTCCAGTTCTCAGGCGAGGGGAGGGAGAGCCCTGCTAATGATTTAGCTGTTTTTCAGGAACAGACAGCTGCATCTGAGCTATCTGATCAAACAGAAGGAGAGGATGACTCCCTGGACATTCCTTTCGTAGACGACCTCCCTTCTCTGTCCAGCTCCCAGGAGGGGGAGGAGGAGATGGACACTTATTCACACGGGATCGTACCTGACGCCAAGGACAAAGGAGGGGAGGGGGTTGTTTTGGAGTTTTTGGCTGGAGAGGGAGGTGGTGTCAGGGAGACACAAGAGAGTGGAGAAGAGGGCCGGGCCGGGAGAGATAAGCGGGCACGCAGCTCGGAGTGCCTGGCCTATTTTCCCAAATGTCAGAAGAAGGTTCCGCCCTAGGTTGGAC
The DNA here is from genome assembly GCA_023362775.1 of Charina bottae. Lineage (NCBI taxonomy): Eukaryota > Metazoa > Chordata > Lepidosauria > Squamata > Charinaidae > Charina > Charina bottae. Next base: position 34,865,327 of record JALMGJ010000011.1, read on the forward strand.
TGGTATGCTTGGGAATCTGTAGGCATCGTTAGTTTAGCAGGATTCATGTATGTAGGTATGCAATAAACACTAGAGACTAGATTCCCAGCCTTGGTGTGTTATTTCTGCACCTGCACACGACACTGGCCGCTTCTACTCTGCAAGATTGTCTTTAGCTGCTTTGAGTGTTTTTCTAACATTCTAGACACTAATAAAGGGTTATGGGCCCAGATCAGTCCAGGACAAGACCAGTACAAGCCAGTACAAACCAGTGCAGCTTGGCAGACTGAGAACTGATTTTGAAAAATGCTTTTGTTTTGGTTTCACGGCCAGAAAGCTGCCTGCACATTTTAAAAGGCTAAGTTCAGGGGAAAAAAATCCTTATCTCTGAACAATGGAGAAGGAGAAGGGAGCTCCCCCCATACCAAGGTTGACTGGGGATAATGACTCAGCATATCTATTAAGATTAAAAATGCAATTAGATTTTGAAGAATGTTTAGATGCTTTGGAATTGCCTTAGCCAAAACCAGAAGATACTGAGGAAACCAAGAAACAATGGGACAAGAAATATATGAGAGCCAAAATCCTCATTGCTAGATCACTACCAGATCACAGATTAGCAGAGATTAAAAATATTTCTATTGCTAAGGAAATGATTGAGAATTTGTGCACTCTATGTTCAGAGGCTGATGATCTGAAAGTGATCTCTCTGTTAAGAGAACTGCATGCATGTCATTTGGAAGACAATGGAGATGTAAATAAGCATCTAATAAGAATGCAAACTATATTTGACAAACTGAACACTGTTCAGAAACTTATGAGCAAAAAAATAAAAATGTTTTTGTTGCTGAGCTCACTACCAGATAGATTTTTTTCCATTTGTTGCCACTCAAAACCTAAAAGGGAAGAATTTTTCTCAACTGCTAGGAGCAATAAGGTCAGAGTACCGCAGGCAGCAAAAATTGTATTTCAATAAACAGCCCAGCAGAGATATGGTTTACCTGGCAACGAAGGACAAGCATGAGCCAGGACCATTTGTGACTCGTTACAAAAAAAAAAAAGCCCATTGTGTGCTATGTCTGCAACAAGCCAGGGCATTCTGCTAAGTTTTGTAAAGTCAGTGGCGAAAAGAATTTTTTCAAGGGAAAATGTTCTAAAAATGAGAAATCCTTACACACTGTCTTTAAGGCTGATAATATCCCTGAAACTGATATAAATAAATGTTCCAGAAGATTGGTAATTGACTCAGGGGCTAGTAAACATTTATGTGGAAATAAAAGTGACTTCCATGAACTTGGTGAAAAACCAGAAGGAAGCATAACCCTAGCAGATGGAAAAATTATTTTTATCCAAGGGAAAGGGACTGTACCATTAAGATGCTTCAATAACAATTATTACAAAGATCTTATGGCGACAGATATTTTTTACGTCCCAGGCCTGGAGGGTAATTTGCTGAGTGTACGAGAACTGAATAATAAAGGTTTCAATGTGACTTTTAATGCCAATGGACTATGTAAAGTCACCAGTGGAGGAGAATCTTACAGGTTTTCAAAAGGATGGCATCCACCAGGTGAACTGCAAGCAGCCACCACCAGATGTCAGCCTCACCTGTCAGCAGCAAAAGGAGGACAACAGTGCCACCATCTGGCACAGGCATTTTGCTCACCGTGACTTTGATGCAATTTTGAGAATGAAAAATGAAGGCATGGTAAGAGATTTTGAAATAAGCAACTATGTAAGATGCCAATCAAAGTTTCTGATATGCATCAAAGGTAAAGCAACAAATTATTTTTTTATTCCAAACTATACCAATCGTAATAACGCAAAAGACTTTTCAGAACTGGCAACAAGAATTGGCAAAATTTATTTGGCAAGGCAGAAAGCCAAGAATAAAATTTAAATTCTTACAAGATACTAAAGAAAATGGTGGTCTTGATCTTCCTAACTTAAAATTATATTATGAGGCATGTATTCTTTGGTGGCTTCAAGATTGGATAAGATTGGAAGACAAAAAACTACTAAATCTAGAAGGACACGATCTAAAATTTGGTTGGCATGGATACCTATGGTATAACAAAATTAAAGCTAATATAGCATTCAATCACCATCCCATTAGAAAATCAATCCTAAGAATTTGGAACAAATATAAAAATACTATTTTACCAAATATACCTCTTTGGATATCACCATATGAGGCCTTTACATGGCATGGAAACTTAAACATAGGAAATTGGATTACATATAAAAATCTATTGTCTTTTGAAGGATCAAATTATAATTTAAAATCAAGAGAAAATTTATTAAATGAGGGAATAAACTGCAATTGGTTCTCTTATGCTCAAATCAAAGAACAGTTTAGAGTAGATAGTAAAAATTTTAAATTTAAAGAAAGTCTAAAAAATTGGGACATCATCCTATGGAAAGACAAAGATCATTTGATTTCAAAAACATATAAGATATTAATTTCAAATAATTCGGTAAATACACAAAAAAAGAAATGCATGAGTAATTGGGGAAAAAATTTAGGTCACAAGATACAATTTGAAATATGGGAAGATATGTGGTTATAAATAAAGAAGAAGTCTTGTAAAGAAACAAAAAAAATATTGGATAAAAATACATCAAATAATATGTGAAATATTGGATGAAGATTTAACAATTATACCAGATATGTATTTACTAGGATTCTTAAAACCGGAAATACATAAAAAATATGGAAAATTATTATTTTATTTAATAACAGTGGCTAGAATTATATTTGCCAAACATTGGAAAGAGGATGGTATACCCGCAATTGAGGAATGGTTATTAAAAACAATGGATCTAATCCAGATGGCAAAATTAACAGATTTATTAAATGACAAAAATCAAGAAGAATTTAAGTTATGTTGGGACCCATTTTATAGATATATAGAAAAAACACAAAAAATACAAATAGTAAATTTAATGTAAACAAGATATTGTATTATATATAAATTGTATAAAGAGTAAATAAGAAGTAACCATATAATATACAGAATTCATTATAGAAATGATGTATAGATATTTTGATGAGAAAGTAGGAAGTCCATTTTAGTTTGTCTTTGTTGTTTTCTGTTATGTGTTGTTTAAATGTTGTGTGAGTACAGAGAAAATACAAGAAAGAAAGAAAAAATAGAAAGAAAGAAAAGAGGAAGGTGGGTTTACAGAAAGAGGAGAAGGTTGGAGTAAGTAGAAAAATGGAAAGAAGAGACCTTAGAAGGTACAAGTATGTTGAGAGGAGTAGGAGAAAAAGGACTAAAGATTGCAGGTTAAAAATAACAGAATGTTTTGGATGTGTTGAAGAAGATGGAGGCACAGAAGGTAGAAAAGATACTGATTGATATATATTATATGTTTATATGTTTATATATGGTATTGTATTATTGTTGATTTATGTGTATAAATAAAATTTATAATAAAAAAAACAAACAAAGGTAAAGCAACAAGACCAGCCATACCCAAACAAAGGGAAAGGAGGGCAACTAAGCCACTCAAACTTATCCACACTGATTTGTGTGGGCCACTTCAAGAGTCAGCAGGAAAAAAATAAATATGTTTTGTGCTTTATAGATGATTTTTCCAGGTTCTGTGTGACCTACCTACTGAAGGAGAAGTCTCAAGCAGCGGATATGCTGAAAATGCATGTAGCCATGGTGACCAACAAATTCAACAGAACCTCTCAAGCCCTGCAGAGTGACCGAGGATGTGAGTTCATTTCACAAACCATGCAAACATACCTAACACAGGCATAAAACACAGTCTGACCCCTCCATACATGCCAGAGCATAGTGGGGTGGCAGAGAGGAAAAATAGATCATTAATGGACATGGTAAGATGTATGCTTCTAGAAGCAGATCTCTCTGACAAATACTGGGGAGATGCTGTTATGACAGCTACATATTTACAAAATGGACTGCCAACCAAAGTCAACAAGGTAATACCTTTCGAGCTTTGGCATTACTGCAAACCAAGTGTGAAGTATCTGAGAGTGTTTGGATTCAAGGCATATGCACACGTTCCAAAAGAAAGTAGATCCAAACTAGACCTCACAGCTGAAGAAGGCATCATGATTGGATATTCTCCAGGAAGGAAGGGACACAGAATCCTGAACCCAAAGACAGGAAGAGTAAACACATGCAGAGTGGTGTACTTCGATGAAAGGGAGAGAGGCTGCCAGAGGCATGCTGATGATGACTGCACAGAAACCAGCAGAAGCAGTTAGCAGCTCAAGTTGTGCAGCCCAATACCCGAAGACACAATCACCACACCGACCCAGATGAAGATAGAAGCCCAGGCAGAAACTCCACCAGAGTCAGATGATGAGGCCGACGGTGCAGAAGTGGCTGAACCACCAAGTGCCACTCTTGAATCTACTCCAAGATGTTCATCACAACCCAACAGAGGAGTTCTAGCTGAGAAACTCAGCTCCCTCGCAAGGCCGTCACTACCAAAAGAACCTGCTTCATGGAACAATGTGCTACATGTGCCAGCAGATGAAGCAAGCAAGTGGAAGAAAGCAGCACAGGAGGAGCTAGAAGCTCTACACAAGAACAAAACTTGGACTTTGACAAAACTACCAAAAGGCAAGAAAGCCAGTGGTTGCAAATGGGTTTTCAAAGCCAAGCAAGATGAGAATGGAGAAGTACAATGATATAAATCGAGACTAGTTGCAAAAGGCTATTCAAAGAAATATGGACTTGATTATGATGAATGTTTTTCTCCTATTGTAAACCACACCACAATTAGATTGCTCCTAACCTAGCGGCTTCCAGGAACATGAATGTTGAGCACCTAGATGTAAAGACTGCATTTCTGCATGGGGAGATAGAACAGGAACTGTACGTGCTACAACCTCCAGGCTTCGCCAGTCCCAATACACAGCACCTTGTTTACAAACTTCAGAAAGGGATTTATGGTCTGAAGCAAGCAGCCAGAGAGTGGAACAAGACATTAAACCAAATAATTCTTGACCAGGGTTTTGTTCAAGGAAAGGCTGATCCCTGTCTATGCACAAGACACAGAAATGGCAGAGAGGTGTACATTCTTTGTTATGTGGATGATTTAATGAACTGCCATAATAACAAAGGGGACTTTGATGAAATTGTATCCCACCTAAACAGAGAAGTAGAAGCCAAACATCTGGGCAATGCCAGCTACTACTTAGGAATACAGATCGAGAAGGAAGAAAATGGAAGCTTTCTTCTAAGCCAGAAGCAGAACATCCTAGAACAGTTGGAGAGCCTAGGACTGCAAAATGCTAATCCTATGCCAAAACCAATGGAAACAGGTTTCCACAAACAACATGAACTTAGTGAACTCTTACCAGAGAACAACGACTATAGAAGTTCCATAGGTAAGGTACTGTATCTAGCCACCACCACTAGGCCAGACAGCAGCTGCAGTAGGCATTCTATGTAGAAAAACCAGCACACCCACACAGAGAGACTGGACTGGTATTAAGCGGGTGGGAAGGTACCTGAAAGGGACTACACACCTGAAACTAAAGCTGCCAACCACTGAGAATCAAAAACTAGTGGGGTTAACAGATGCAGATTGGCCAGAAAACATTGCTGACCATAAATCCATTAGTGGGTATGTATTTTTCTATGGGGGTGGAGCAGTAAGCTTGGGAAGCCATAAGCAAGTCACAGTTGCGCAGTCATCCATAGAGGCAGAATATGTGTCAGCAGCAGAAACATGCAATGAGGTTGTATGGCTCAAGCTGCTGCTTGAAGACATGGGAATAGAGGAACCAATCCCTATTCAGAATTTTGAAGACAACCAAAATTGTATTAGACTCTCACAATCAGAAAAGATTAATAGGAGGACTAAACACATTGACGTTAAGCATCATGCAGTGAGAGAACTGCAACAATGAGGGATAGTCAGACTTGACTATTGTCGCACAAGGAACATGACAGCGGACATTCTCATAAAGCCATTGCCCAGAAGCAGTTTCCAAGAACTGCAGGAGAAGGTGAACCTTGTGGAAACTGAGACATGCTAAGTTGAAGAAGGTATGTTAGGATTATCGGAAGTCAACTCAGCACTGTCTCACAAACATAGGGGAGGACTTTTCTACTGAAGCGTATCTCTACTGTGTTTGTGGGAGGTGCCTGGGTCACCGGACTTCCTGTTTCCTGCTGCTTCTTGGGTCTTTTTGGACCATTTCTCTATCTTCCCTTCTTCCTCAGCACACATAAACACAGGGGGGCCACATGGCTATGAGGGTCTTGTCCAAAATATCTTGCTTGCATGCAGACTGGAGATGATTAAGCCTTTCTACCATGAAACTGCTTGTAATCAAGATCTACTAAATAAAAATGTAAGCTATCTTTATTTCTCTTCAACTAACTAATGTGTGAAGACTGTTTTATTTCTGAACATTAATTAAGCTGTATGTGCAAGTCTTTTCTGGGTGCTTCTACTCTGCAAGATTATCGTTAGCTGCTTGTAGTCTTTTCCTAACCTTCCAGAGTCCAACATTTCTTTTAATATAAGGGGAGGAATCAAATGTATTTAGTGATTTTATAATGTGCCAATGGAATGATTTATAGAAATAATGTGATTTTGGTTTAATATAGAGTAAGAAATTGATTATGGAAAATTGTTTTATATCCTTGCTGTTAAAAGTCGGAAGTCACCTCTTTTTGTAATTTTATATATATATATATATATATATATATATATATATATATATATATATATATATTGTGTTCCCACACTTTTTTATTTTTTTCTTTGTAGTATTTTTGTTTTTCTATAGCTTTTATCTTTGTTTGAAACATAATAAAATTCTGTTATAAAAAAAGAAAGCTTTGAAGAGGTGATTTGATTTGATGATCAACTCACTTCATGAGAGAAGATCTGTGAATTGAAGCAGGAGCCTGCACTGGAGCAAGAGATAACCTTGATAATTCCTGAACCACTTTGGAGATTCTCTTTTCTCCTAAGTTAGAATTCTTACAGACTATACGCAACTTTAATTTGATGCATAAATATACATGAACAATTTAGATATCATTTATGTGAGGTTTTTAACAGAGCAACTTTGTTGTCTCTTGTATTAATGACCATTACATTTACATTGTGCTGTTGTCAAAACAACTAGGATTTAGCTGTGAGCTGAAGATTAAGACTTAACAGAAATCCTGCATGATTGGGATATGTTAAGATCACTGGTCTGATGTTAAAAGAAAAGCACACAATTTTTTTTAAAACCATGAGCTTTCATGAGTTACAGCTTGAGATTGTGCCTTTTCATGAAATTAATGAAATAAAATTTGTTAGTCAGAAAAGCTGTTACCAAACACATTTTGATATTTTGCTACTATTAGTAAAATATATAGGATTTCATGTCTAGGGTACAAAATTGATGTCCAACATTGCTGGATATGATCCTAGGGCATTAAAGTTGACAGGGCCTATCAGTATGTGGGCTAGCAAAAATATCATAACTTCCATGATGTTGTGTGGTAATAATTGCATATGTTGCCAAGTTGAATCAGATGTGATTTCTTTGCAGCATTTTGAAACATGGAAAAACATCCATTGTATGTCACTTTTTGCAGAATCCTCCTTAATGTCCCCTCTGCTTCATGGGTTTTTGAACCTAATCAAAGAATCCAATATAGCCAAACATTTATTGACACCATGAATCCAGAATCAATGCAATTTATTACTTATTTTAGACTAACGGCACAGAGAAGAGTCAAATCATCACTACCATCATCATAAATACAAGAATTGTTTCACAATTTTTCAGGAACTGAGTGCAATGAATACTTAATGTCCAGGTGCTATAAGGCAATCAAAGAAGCAATTAAGAATCAGTGAGAACTTACTACTTTGAATTCATGAAAGGAAGATGGTATTAAAAGAAAGCTGGGGAAGCAGAGGATTTTGAAAGAAGTTTCAGGGAAATGAAGAGTATTGAAATGAAAGTGGACGTTTAAAGCTTCTTTCTACAGCAAAGAAAGAACAAAGGCCTACAGCAACTCATCATACCAAAAAAAAGGAAGACATTTAAGATAGAATATGAAGTATCTGTGTAAAGGAGGCACTTATAAAGTACAATAAAGGATAGAACACATAATTTGGAAATAAAGAGATAGACCTCTTGGTAAGGAAAAAGGAAAACATTTTTTTAACAGGGATGGAAAAGAGAGGGGAAAAATCCAATCTTTTATTTTATCTTTATTTTATTTTCCTTTTTTCAAAAATGAAAATTACATGGCAATGCTTGTAACCAATGCTGTGGTTCTAAAACCAAGTTCAGTATTTGCGATTTTATTTTCATAAAATGGTGAGATTAGCATGATGTAAGTGCCTGGAATGTTAGAGTAGGATCCCAGTTCTAATATTTGCCCATTCAGGAATATCATTGAATAACAAAGGCTGATTGTTCCCATGCAGACTTAGCTATCAAAAACAGCGTTCACAGTAAAAACACCAGGAAGAAATTTATGTACAGTACATAGAGAAAGACGATATGTTTAATCAGGAAATACAGAATAGACTAGATCTTAAATCGAAGAGAATATTTGTAGCTCAGGGTTGAACTGTGGAGTCCTTGGTGCTCTTTGAGCCTTGTTGTTTTCTTGCAGACATTTCAACTGAAGATGTTGCCTAGCCTGGCAATGAAATGTCTGCAAGAAAACAACAAGGCTCAGAGAGCACCAAGGACTCCATAGATCTTAAATTTTTGAAAAAAAATTCTGAAAGAAATAGAAAATGAAAATCCACAGTTAAATCACATAAATATCTTTGATATCACTCCAACACACTCCTGGTAAGATGCACAATGCAACCACTGCAAAGGTGACAACTTTAAGTTTTCCTGCTGATTAACTTCTCTCTTTTATTCAGTTCAGGCCTCAACAGAATAATGAAGCATTTGGGAACAAAGATGCAACCCAGCAATGCAGCACTGGAGGATAAGATAGAGAAGATCTCCACAATGACCATATTTTTTCCTTTTGTGCTCATGTAAGTTGGAACAAAAGTTAACCACACACAGCAAAACACCAACATGCTAAAAGTGATGAATTTGGCTTCATTAAAGGTGTCTGGCAACTTCCGAGCAAAGAAGGCTACGGTGAAGCTGGCAATGGCCAGTAAGCCCGTGTAGCTCAAAACACAATAAAACATGATGGGTGATGACTCATTACATTGGAGGACAACTTCTTCACTCATGGAGAGCATGTCAGTATCTGGGAAGGGGGGAGAAGTAGCGAGCCACAGAAGACAGATGCCTACTTGAAGAAAAGTACAAGAAAAAACAATGGAGCCGGCCAGTCTTCTCCCCGTCCACTTCTTCATCGTGGATCCTGGCTGGGTGGCCATGAAAGCCAGAATGACAATCAGGGTTTTTGCCAACACGCAAGAAACCGCCATGGCGAAGGTGACCCCAAAGGTAGTTTGGCGGAGGAGACATGTGATTGTTATTGGTCTGCCAAGGAAGAGTAATGAACAAAGGAAACAGAGCAGAAGTGAGAAGAGGAGAATGTAGGAAAGGTCCCGATTGTTTGCTTTCACAATGTGGGTGTTGTGATGCTTCCAAAATGTCATTAATATCAGAACTGTGATAGCAGATAAAAAGAGTACACAACCTGCTACTCCAATACCTAATGGTTCTTCATATGACAAGTAGGTTATGATTTTGGGAATGCATAGGTTCTGTTCCTTGTTCGCGTACTGCTCTTCTGGGCATTTGAAACAATCGGCCATATCTGCAAAATTTTCCAAGATTAATAGGAAAAAATTATAATGTGGGGTTTTTAATTCATTCTATTAGTAGTAGTAGTATAGGAATAGTACTTAGAGTAGAACATGTAATGAGATTTTTTTTTCCAGAGTTCAAGGGGAAAAGACCCTTGAATTTTATCACAGGTACAGATTCTTCGTTATCTTCAAAGTCAGTCCCACATACAGTGTCATGGATAAGTCCAATTGGATGGGCAATAAAAGAATGGTTTACCATTGCTGGGCATTATGGTTCAAATATGTGGGTAAATGGAACACTAGCTGAAAGTTATAGAACTTCAACATTTTGCTTGACCTGGAGCCTTTAATCTAGGTGGGCAGTGCAAACCTTACCCATATTAATAGATTTATTTCTAATCTTAATTAAGAGACAATCCAAGTCTATCAAACAAAATTGTTTTGCTGTCCATTGCATTTTTTCTGCAGACATGTAGGACACTGTATAGAGAAGTAGTAGAAGAAGAAAGGTCCCTGAGTCATTTCTGACCCTTGCAGGATGCTGCTTTTGTGACATTTTCTTTGCAGACTATAGAGCGGGATGGTTTGCCATTGCCTTCCCCAGCCATAATTACCTTTCCCCCATCAAACTGGGTGCTCATTTTACTGACCTCGGATGGATGGAAGATTGAGTTGACCTTCAGCTGGCTACCTGAGAAATCAACTTCTGGTGAGATCGAACTCAGGTCATGGATAAATATAGGAAATAGCTATAAAATCATGTTGTATTAGCAGCCTTCTTTTGTTCAATCTCTTTATATTTTAGGTACCAGCTCACCTTTTTTGTTAGATATCCACCCATTTGGACAAGGAACACAATTGTAACAACAAAATGGTTCTCCCTTCTTTGTTTCCTTCTGATAACCAGGCTGACATTCGGCATTGCACAGAGAAATAGGTTGTGTCTGTTGGCAATATAAGATGAGAGGTGTCATCTTCAAAGGTATGGTCTTGGAATCATTAATGTTTAGGCCAGAACATGTCATGCAAAGAGATTTTCTACTCTCAAAGTAGAATGACTATTAAAGAAGAAGAAGAAGAAGAAGAAGAAGAAGAAGAAGAAGAAGAAGAAGAAGAAGAAGAAGAAGAAGAAGAAGAAGAAGAAGAAGAAGAAGTTCTTTTAATATTAAGTTGTTGTTTTTGTTGTTGTAGATGAATTAAAGCTCCAGTCCTATAGCTTTTGGGATAACAGCTCCAAGGCCATTGGATTGATTTAACTGAGATTGCTGTAGTTAAGGAAAAAGCTGCAGTGTTGTAACAGGTTGACAATCCCATGTCAGGAAGCTTTTAAGTTTTTGCTACCATTGACCAAGGAAAAAATTAAGAGCAATTGATAAAATGGTCTAAATCCTTTCGTCAGTTAGCTGCACTTAGAGGTCAATCTAGAAAACTAAAAGCAGGGACACTTTATCTCTATCACCCCTCCTTTCTCTCTCATCTTATGGTGCTGAATTCGGATGCTTGTATGGGTTGGGTGCTTCTTCTGCTTGGAGGATTTTATTTATTTATTCAATTTTTATAGCCGCCCAACTCAAACCAGTGTCTCTGGGCGTCTTATAATAATTAAAACAATCAGACAATAAAAACGATACAAAAAATTAAATATAAATATAGCTGAGAGATCTTAAAAGCCATTGGTGTTTGCACAATCATGTAACAGGGCCCTTTGCCCACTTGGGGCCCCAGGGCACAAAGCCAGGTCTTCAAGGTTTTCTGAAACGCCAAAATGGTAGGGGTCATCCTAATCTCTGGAGGAAGGATGTTCCAGAGGGTAGGTGCCACACACATAAAACAACACACATTCTAAAACAACATTTAAAAACAACATTTGAAAACAATATTTTACCATGTTGCGGATGGTTGGAGGTATTATGTTTTATACTAGATGGTGGAGAAGTCTTCTAGGATTTTTTCCCAACCAGACCATGCTGGATTGGCATCTATCTGGCCCACATGGTTTGTAACTCTTGCCAGCCCTTCTCCAGTTTGGGAGTCAACTGTGCAGAGCACCCAGTGCTCACTCCCATACCTGGGTCATTCTTTGGAGGACCAATTTTATGGGACTGCCAGGTGCGCAGATCAGCCGCCTCATGCTGAGAATTCTCTGTACATGTTGTAGTGATTGGAAACATGGTGGTAGAAAGAAGCCTGGCGGAGGTGGTGATGGAGGAGGCCCTCTATCAGTTTACAGAGGGGATATGTGCTATGGAGTGAGATGAAGGTGCTATTGGAGAGCAGATGGGAGCTACCTTTGTGTTTCATTGTGGATGTAAGGAGGTGGGGATTTTGTTGTGGCAGAGGCAGGGCTGGGTCAGGACTGTTATGGCTACCCAGCCCTGCAGCTGCAACTTCTATCCCCCCATGCGGTAGCATAGCCATCTTGTCACCTTACTGGCTGGGCGCTGGAAGGGACCTTGTAGAGCCATTTTAGTGTGGGCTGCTCTCAAGTGAAAGTCATTATGTCTTAAGAGGACTTTGTAAGGATTTTGATTAGAAATTGGACTGGTCATCAAATAGGAAAAGACCATGAATTGTAGCCTGTGATTCTGCTTACCTTTCCACGGGTGAGAGCTGGGAGAGAGGGGGCTTTGGATCACTGGGATTGTGGATATCTGGGTGCCTATCCAGTCTGGTGAGAGGGGACTGGCTGAAGGCACTGTGTGATGGAATATGGGAGTGAGGGGTATCACTGGTTAGCTGGAGGTGCTGAGTGCTCTGCAGAAATGCCTCTGGTCTTAGAGGTACCTTGCTTGTTGGTTGTGTGAGACTCCTCCACAGGGAGGCTGGACCTATTAGATCACAACTGAGGCTCTGGTTTGGATCGGATGCCTGAGAGGCTCTCCATGCCTTCCTTTCTAGGGAAGGCTGTGGAGAAGGTAGTCAATCTGCAGCTTCAAAGGACTATGGATGTAACATTATCTGGACCCCTTTCAGTCAGGATTGAGGCTTGGGCATAGAATGAAAATTGCATTGATCATCCTCATGGATGACCTCTGGCAGGAGTGGTATGGGGGTACTGCACTCTTAGCTCTTCTTGACCTCTCAGCAGCTTTTGATACCATTGATCATGATATCCTTCTGGACGAGCTCTGGGAATTAGGGGTGGGTGTCACAGTGCTCTGTTGGTTCTCCTGCTTCCTCTCGGGCTTGTTCTAGTCCATGTTAGTTGGAGGGGAGAGGACTAGTCCATGACATCTACTTTGTGGGATGCCTCAGGGTTCAGCCTTTTCCCCTCCTGTTTAACATCTATATGAGTCCACTGAGTAAGGTAATCCAATAATTTGTGGTGAGGTATCACCATTATGCTGATGACACCCAGCTTTATATATCCAGCCAAGGCTGCCTGAGTGATGCTGTGGATGTCCTGTCCCAATGACTGGAGTCTGTGGGATCCTGGATGGGGTGCAACTGGGTTTAGCTCAACCCAAGCAGGACTGTGTGGCTTTGTGTGTTTGGACCCTCTGGTGACATGGATTTTCCACAGTAGGTCTTTGATGAGGTGGCACTGCCCCAGACAGGCCCAGTGCACAATCTGGGGTCGTCCTGGACTCACAGCTCCTATTCAAAGCGCCGTGGCTAGGAGGGCCTTTGCAACCTTTAGGTTGTTCACCAGTTGCACCCATTCCTGGACTGAGACGCCCTTCTTTCTTCACTCATTCCCTTGTGACCTCATGTATGTACCACTGTGATGTGCTCTACATGGGGCTGCCCTTGAAGAGCATTTGGAAACTTCAACCAGGCCAGAATGTGGCAGCATGGGTAGTAAATGGCACCATTTATTCAGGGCATGTAACACCTCTACTCCTTGAGCTGCATTGGTTGCCAGTGTGCTTCCAGGTGCAATTCAAAGTGCTGGCTTTCACCTTTAAAGCCCTTTATGGCTTGAGACTGGGTTACTTGAGGGACCATCTCTCTCTAGATGTTTCTATCCATCCAATCCTGTCAGGCAGGATGGGCATGCTTTGGGTCCTGTCGGCTAAGGAATGCTGGTTGGCAGGGCCTAGAAAATGTACCTTTTCTGCCATAGCCCCCGCTTTATGGAACATTTTCCCTCCAGAGATGAAGATGGCCCCAATACTTCTGGCTTTTCATGTGTACTTAAAGACCTGGCTCTATGGCCATTCCTGGGGCCTTGAGTGTGTTCAGCGACTTGTTTCTTGGTTAACTTAATTTTTATGTATTGTCGAAGGCTTTCACGGCCGGAGTTCGATGGCTGTTGTGGGTCTTCCGGGCTGTGTGGCCGTGTTCTGGAAGTTGTGGTTCCTAACGTTTTGCCAGCATCTGTGGCCAGCATCTTCAGAGGGCAGGAGCACAGATAGAAGCAAAATCTCTGTGCCCAGGTAGAGTGGCAATGTTCTATTTATAGAGCTAAATTATAGGAGATTAGGTGGGGTTTTAAAAAACGGCATCCACCCCAACATACAATTCACTATGGAAAAAGAAACTGACGGCAAACTTCCATTTTTAGATACACTGGTCATACGCAAACCGGACCTCAAACTAGGAGACAAAGTATACCGAAAACCCACCCATACAGACCGGTATCTACACAAAAGTTCCAATCACCACCCACAACAAAAGAGAGGCATGATCAAAACCTTGTTGGATCGTGCTAATCGAAACTGTGAAACCCAATTTCTCAACAATGAACTTAACCACCTGAATTGGGTCCTACAGGCGAATGGCTATTCCAAGAATGAAATAAAAAGAGCCATCAAACCAAGAAAACAACATCCAACTGAAGAAAAACAGCCCCACACAAACAAAGTATTCCTGCCCTACATCAAAGGAGTCACTGACCGCATGGGAAAACTGATGGAAAAACACAACTTTCAAACAGTTTTCAGACCCACCAGAAAAATACAACAAATGCTAAAATCAGCTAAAGACAAAAGGGACCCCCGCACCGCTGCAGGAATATACCGCATACCATGCAGCTGCGGACAAGTATACATCGGAACCACAAAACGAAGCATTCATACCAGGATAAAAGAACACGAAAGACACTGCAGACTACAGCAACTGGAAAAATCTTCAGTAGCTGAACATGCTCTCAAGCAAACAGGACACAAAATCCTATTTGAAAACACAGAAATACTGGACAACACCAAAAGCCACTACACCAGATTATACAGAGAAGCCATTGAAATTCACAAACACCAGCACAGTTACAATAAAAAAGAAGAAAGTCTAAAAATTAGCAAAACCTGGCTACCAGTCCTGAAAAACACAGCCTGCAAAAGGTCAACGAACTCAGTCCAACCACCAGGTCATGGGAATACTTCTCACAATGAACATGCTAATCACGCTCATCAGCCACTCGTTAACATTTCAACACAACAAAAAACCCCACCTAATCTCCTATAATTTAGCTCTATAAATAGAACATTGCCACTCTACCTGGGCACAGAGATTTTGCTTCTATCTGTGCTCCTGCCCTCTGAAGATGCTGGCCACAGATGCTGGCGAAACGTTAGGAACCACAACTTCCAGAACACGGCCACACAGCCCGGAAGACCCACAACAGCCATTAATTTTTATGATCTGTGATTTATTCTCGGCTGCTATGCATATAATTGTAATTGTTTTTAATTTTAAAATTTTGTTTGCCACCCAGTGTCATTTGGTGAGATGGGCAGCCCTACAAAACCAATGAACCAATGAACCAATGAACCAATGAACCAATGAACCAATGAACCAATGAACCAATGAATATTTTTTGGAAGAATTGATGTTGGAACAATATGAAGAAGGGTTTGTATTTCAAACTATATCACTGGAATTAATGATATGAATATAATTGAGGAATCACATAGCTCAAGTGTTTCCAATAGATAGTAATAAGCTTCTACATACCTGGTTATATCCCTTGTGCCATATGATCTCCTCTTCCTGAATGAAGAGTTCTTTGTGTGGAGGTGCCCATGGATCTATCCTTCCAACTTTCACTCCAATGAAAGTTTGGTTGGGGAATGTGACCCAATTTATGATGTCAAATCCTGCAAGCAGGTAGCCATCTGGGTTAAAGGAAATTCTGTCTCCAGCACTGTTGTTAAACGATGATGATTTCAGGAGATGAGAAACCTGAATTGAAAAGAAAGGGACAAATGTGACTGAGGTTCCCATGGCTCCAATTCTGGATTGAGGGAGATTGCACAGGAGGCTCACCTAACATCAAACAGGTCATTTCAGCATCAAAACAGGCTTCTTTATTTGCTAATGTTCCTTACACCTTTAATTTTCTGAACCTTTTTTTAAGTGGCTTTATCTTGAGATTGGTTCAGTTTGGCTTTCAAATCAAAATTAAAGAAAAATTTTAAAAATGAAATAGGGAGTGATATCCTCTACTATTAAAGTCATTATCTATAGTACAACTTTTAATCAACAGGTGACTTTATCTCTCCACTGAGAGACGTTTTATTTCTATGGATTTTTGTTTGCTTATTGGTTTTTGGGCGTTCAAGTCAGTGTTGACTCCTTGCAATTGCTTTGATATGTCCCTGAAGTTTTCTTGGCAAGGATTTCAGTAGTGGCTTACCACTGTCTTCTTCCTAGGGCTGAGAGAGAGTGACTGGCCCAAGCTCACCCAGGAGGCTTCTTGCCTAAAGCAGGACTGGAGCTCACGCTCTCCTGGTTTCTAGCCTCCTGCCTTAAAAACTACACCAAAGGGGCTAATCAAATACTATTTATTTATTTATTTATTTATTTATTAAATTTCTATGACCGCCCATCTCCTCCTCAAGGAGGGACTCTGGGTGGTTTACAACCACAGCAAAACATCGTTAAAATACAATAAAAATAACAATAAAAATACAAATACAATAAAATCCAAGTGGCAGGTAGTTCTTACATTGAAGATAAAATATTTAAAATATTTGAGGTGGCTCTAAGAGATCAGCCATCCCCAAGCATGACCACTTTCTTTCTTGCCCCAGGCGAGATCACAGAGCCAAGATTTTTTTTTCCTGAAGTCCAGGAGTGAGGGTACCCATCTTATCTCTGGGGGGAGAATGTTCCATAGGGCACGTGCAGAGAAGGCTCTCTTCCGAGACCGCACCAGATGGAATTATTTCATAGAGGGGGTCTGTAGCATAGATCTCTGTAAGATCGGTTGGCACAGGATGATGTAACGGGGATGAGGCGGTCCCTCAGATAACCTGAGGTTATCTCATATAACATATATAACATATCTATATAATATTATAATATTTATAAAAAATGTAATAATGTAATAATAATAATAAATATAATAATAATATTAATATAATAATATAATATAATATAATATAATATAATATAATATAATATTATAATATAATATAATATAATATAATATAATATAATATAATATAATATAATATAATAATATAATAATAATATAATACATATAACAATAAGGGAATGATGCTGCAATTCAAAATTAACTCCATGGTTGCAGGCTTTTCTACTTCTTTCTTTTCTCCTTGCTATATCTGCTTCCAACATCCAGTAAAAGTTTCTACTAATATTAGGGTGAAGGTTACTGTTGGGGTTTGATATACCCAGGAATTTACAGCTAGATATAGATTATATTGAGAGGCTTGATATTTAGGTGAAAGGGGAAATATTCTGCAGAGTCACCCAATTAGCAGCCATTGTTGTAGGGATGATGTGTCAGTGTGTGACTCATACAACAGGTGCTTAGAGTTAAGTTGGGTGTGGTGGATAATGAGAGTAACCTATAAGGTGATTGGTCAGTTTATATATAAATACAGAGATGTCCTGTATTCGTTCTTCTCATTCTTCTCATTCAACCTCTGTATGCTGTATCGTTGGTGTATCATTTTGTTACCCGTGTGGATGTGATCTGTAAATACGTATGTATATAAGTAAATAGGCTATTTTATATAATCTCTGTGTGAGTGTCTATTTACTATACAGCCTAAGGATCACTGGTGTCTAGGAGAAGAAGCAGGCCGCTCCATCCGCTCGCCCCGACAGTTAGGAAGAACCAGACATGAAAAACTTTTTCACAAGAGACTTCCATTCTCATGTCTTCTGATTCAAACTATTTCCCCTGCCTAAGTTTAAAAAAAGTAAGTTTAAAAAATAATATGGTTTAGATTTACCCTTGTTATGCTCAGAGTGCTTCCATTTAAATATTACTTAAGAAAAGCACATCACAATTTCATGTCACAGGACTGATGTTCTTTGTTAATTGAAATTTTAGTCATTTTATGGAAATGCATACAGGGCAGCAATTCAAACACTTTTATTTCAATCGAAGAGAATATTTGTAGCTCAGGGTTGAACTGTGGAGTCCTTGGTGCTCTCTGGGCCTTGTTGTTTTCTTGCAGACGTTTCATTGCCAGGCTAGGCAACATCTTCAGTGTGAAAAGAGAGTGGGACTTGATCTCTGTTTATATACCATGGCTTGTCCTGCTTGTGTTGTTGGAGTTGTTGTTCTCTCCTTAGTAGTTCCTTGATTGGTCTGCTGTTTGCTACGTGGTTAATCGACTGAGTTAATAGTTCCTTGATTAGGGTATATTGTGCTGTTTGATTGTTCCTCTGGTGCTAATCCTGGTGTTAATCTTTGCATATCTGGGTGATGATTGCTGGCAAGGAGGTGTTCTGGTCTTCTGGCTTTTCTATTGTCTCTTATGAATGGTATGTAAATGTTGTTTACCTCTATGTGTCTGCTGATGGCTGCTTTGTCTGAGTGCCAAGCTTCCAGGAATTCTCTAGTGTTTTTGGACTTGGCTTGGTTTAAGTTGCTCACAGACCCAGTAGCCCAAGAAGAAATGAGGACTGTAACAGCCACTATGTAGGACAGACTGGCAGAAGACTAGCAGAACGCGTCCATGAACATCAACTAGCAGTCAGAAGACATGATGAAAACTCATTTATCTCACAACACATGGACAGACTCAACCATACTTTCAACTGGGAAACTGTGAGCATCTTAAACCAAGCCAAGTCCAAAAATGTTAGAGAATTCCTGGAAGCTTGGCACTTGGCACAAGGAAGAGACCATATATTGAGTTATGGAAGCCTAGTTAATGTTCAGCATCACCTCACTTGGAGGAGTTGTCTCTGTTTACTCACAGGTCTGGCACAGAACTTGGCTACATTGTCTGAAATCCCTGCATCCTGGTCAGCTAGGAAGAGACTGAGGTAATCAGCCTCCGGTCAGCCCACGTCTTATGTTCTAAATGGAAAACTACTGTATATATGTATCTCAAAAATTTCTATTAAAAAGGCAATTCAGCAACACAAGAACCACATTTTCAATTGCCCCCTCATTGCAGGGAAAGGGCTGCAGCTACATTGATATGGGATAGGACATTCCCTCCAAGAGAGAGGAGGGGAGGACATTACAGGAGTAAGAAGAAAACCTCTTCTGTTACTTTGGGGGACAATATTGTAGAGGTAATGTGCAGGGGCAACACTTTTTTCTGGGTTCACTGAATATATGGGGGAACCTGGCTAAGATCCACAGCAAGAATGCCACAAATTATTTTTTCTATGTAAATTTTTGAGTTTATTACCTGCCAGAGCTGCTGATTCAGACATTTCCTTCTCTCACTTTCATCCACTGCCTTGTGTCTGGAGATTGATGAATAGATGGCATGTAAAGCATGAGCCACAGCATGAACAGCATTGTAGATGCTATAGCTTTGGCCCGTGATCCTCATTGGAAAGATATGCTCAGGAAGGTTCTCCAGCTTTTCCATTCCCGTGCAGCCATCCCCACTCTTATGATGGAACCTTGAGTCCTGGAATGGACAGTCAAATGCCTGAGCCCAGAAATCTTTGATGAAACCATCCCCTTCTGAATTTAAAAGGTTTCTATTCTGGAGAAATTGCTGGAATCCTGGGACTTCATTGGAATGAACTGTAAAGGATAAAGCACCATGAAATTCTTGTATATGCCAGTCTTTTCTTCCGATAAAGGTTTTCAGCTCCATCCCAGCAGTCAGAAGCCAAACATGGCCTTTGGGCTTTTCTATATGTTGAAATTCAGAAGATAGCAACCATCTCAAAAATAACATGGAACTCATGTCTCCACTGAAAACCAGAACATTGACTTTGCTGTTCATGACTTCATAGTAAAGTTTTTCTGCACATTTTCTAATGTCTACATTATAACATAAAATGAATGTATATACCTTTGCAGTACAGATACCATTTTTTGAAAACTCTGGAATGATGACATTCATGACGCTCTCTAAATGCATTCCATTGGAAACAAAGAATGCAATCCAATTCCAGTTGAAATGCTGGAGTAATTTCATAATCCCTCTGTACTGATAAAGAACATTTGGAACCATCTGATAGTAGTAAAGCAGATGGTTCTTTTCTGTTACCACCATTCCAGAGCCATACATGAACTGGAAATAAATCGATATAAGAATTACGATGTTTTTCAAAGAGTAATGAGCATCCAGAACTTTGTATAAGGTAGAGAATGTACACTTGTTCATTAGTACTATTTTATAGGTATATTTGCTGATTGTATTGGTATTTATTTAAAACTCTTACTTTGTAATAATAAGCACACGGAGGCCCCATGGATTGAGGAAATTTTTAATTAGAGAAAAAATAGTGTTTTATTGATTTTCAGTTTCCACAATTTACCAAACACTGTTTGTGAAGTGAAAAATGTTTAGATTTTTTCCCATTCTGTAAAGGTGTGGAACTTACAGAAAAGTCACCTGGAACTAATGAATAGGTTGATGCCATATATATCAGGGAAAAGAAATAAAATAAGCAAAGAAAATACTTTTCATGCAATATGAAAAATATATTGAATACCTATTGAGTAACAGATAGAAAACAAATATTGGACATTTAGGCTGAACCATTAAAAATGTATTTCAAAATCAATCAGACTGACAGCACAGAACTCATTTAATGAGTGTACAAGTTTCATGACTGACAATCTCATAAAATGTAATTCAGCATAGTTGGTCTGAAATCCAGAAACTGATATTGCAACAGTGTAAAATATGTTTTCAACAGGATTACAGCCTGAATGGGACAGAGCTTGTCTTTCTCCTTTAATAGAGATTGAATTCAAAGTCCCTGTAGATGGCATGGATGCTCCAACTAATACTTCCATTCACTGATTTTTATCTAAGCCTTCTGATTCTTCTTCTTCTTACGACTATCATCAATAGAAACCTCAGTGAATAAGTATCAGTATGAAAACCCTCATGCATTTTCTTTACCTTTTTCTCTACATACAGTATGTACATCCTACCTGTGGAATCTTGTAGATGCCCAAAATACTGGGTTTCCGATGGGAACGTTCAGAGGTCAGATCCTCGGTAACTGCCAATAGAGTATCCTGGATGCCACACTTGTAGTTGGGCACAAGGGTGTTGTTTGATGAGATAAATTGTATTGCAGCATGATAGATCCACTTGGAAGTTAAGTAACTGTCATAAATATTGAATCCCAGTGTAATATTGGGTAGCATCTTGGGGTTTTCATTGATTTCCTTCACAGCAAAGGCCAAAGCTAAGATGTGCTGATAATTTTCAGTCACTATACTGCAAAAAAGTTTTCATTATATACTGTGAGTGCATCACAGATCTTCTGTTCACTTCGCTATTGTATTGTCAGCTTGTTAGTATTACTCATTATAACTTTATTTTGTTTAATACTGTCACTATTGTATTGTCACCTATTATTATTCATTAGAGTACTGTAACATTTTGATTTAGAAGGCAATCTGTGTAACATGTGTTATACTTGATAGCTAAATATATACAGTATAACATGAGACCTCCTGTTCTCTTTTGTTAAGGATAGTGGCAGTAGCTTAGCATTGCTTATATAGGAAAGAGACATTTATTTGATCACTATAAAAATGGTCTGGGGGGAAATGGGAAACCTATTATTTCATGAGATACAATGGAATGTGAACAGATTTTTAACCATATTTAGAGTAAACAAATACTTTTGTGTGATGCTTGGGAGTGAAATAGATCAGTTTATAGTCTTCTTACATGTATAAACATATTACCTAGTATCATGAGAAAAAGGTACAGTGGAAGAAACAACTGGTGTAGAATGGAGCTGAAAAATGGAGAGGAGTTTAAAATAAATTAAAGGGAACAAGTAAGAACACTGTGAGAAAACAATTGAGACACTGAGTATATTTAGGCATTCATGTGGATATATCTAATATTTTTTGGAAATGATATAATAACTTTCTTGTGATTTAATATGTAATTCAAATATCCAATCCATTTCTCAGTGTCAAAGTTTAAATGACACATTTCTCTATGCTATAACGATGGTAAAATATACACTCAAATGCTAACCCAAACAAAAAGCTTAGTATACATATATATTAGAAAAACTTTACCTAATCCCTAAATTAACAGTTTAATGCTGAAACTGAACCCATCACTAAAAAAAGGAAGAAGAAAGTGTAAGGAATGCCAAATATATCTCACATTTTCCTATATGTCTGATTTCCTACCAAAGATGAGATATTTAGTGGAGAATAGAAAAAAATGTATACAAACATATCAGATATTTGTGGATCAGGAAGAAGTTCGTTGAAGGCAGCGTGCTTGTAAGTCAAGATGGTTAAGGAAACGATACCTCCATAGATGAAGTCCCCTGACTGTGAATATCTGTGAACTCTTGGCAGGGAATGCCGTACCTTACATTTAGCAACCTGAGTTTCGCTCACTGTGTGAGGAAAGAGGAGCAGCAGCAGTATTAATATCAACATCCTGAATTCAAATCTGTTCTGTGAACAATCATGAAAGCTGGCTAGGTGACCTTGGGCTAGTCACTCTCTCTCTCAGAACAACTCACCTCACAGGGTGGTTGTTGTGTGGAAATAGAAGGAAGAAGGAGTATTAGGTATGTTCGCTGCCTTGAGTTATTTATAAAAATAATAAAGGCGGGAAAATAAACAAATAAATTAATGAGAATCCCTATTAAACAGTTTCATCTGAGTGCTTGATTCCTGACATACTGAAAGCAATACACCTGAATTTTGTCAGCTCTTAGTTCCTACTGTTGGCTCCAGAGGGAATGGTGTTGTATTTATATCATTCCTCAGAAACTTAATTCTTAGTTTTGTAATTGGTCACTACAACTCCAATGAGGATTTTATAAGCAGCAACATTATTCACATCCGTTTGGTCTCAAAATCTTATATTCTCTGTGGCATTGCTTAATAGCAGGTATCAATAATAGCAGCACAGAAACATTAACTCCATATTAATTAGATAGTAATTACCTCTATCAAGTCCATTAATGACATTATCATAATCATATATTTTGTCATATTGGGTGTAGTACAGAGTCTTGAATCATCTGGGAAATAAATTCTGATTCATATGAACTACTCTAACTGAGAATATGGTGGAAAATTTTAAAAATGCTGTCATCTCTAGCAAATTACATTTTTTTTGTTTCTAAACACTTTTGAAATGCACTAAACAAGAAGATGAGGAGTTCTGGAAATTCTGGGAGTTGAAATCCATATATCTTAAAGATGCTAAGGTTGAGAAATACTGCACTAGCTGGTGAACAGAGAGATAAAACCAGACAAACTGTTATAATGATATACTATGCCAGTTTTTTTCCCTTTGTCATATTTTTTCACTTTTTTGTAATAGCAGGTTTTAATGTTTTTCCCTTCTTGATAGTGTATGTATCATCATCATCATCATCATTGTTATTTTTATTACTGTTCTCTTTTGTTTCTATTTTTTCCCGTTTTTGTTATTAATTATTAAGAAATAAAAATTTATAAAAACATTTTTTTCTGGATTGAAGAGGGGAAACTGGGTTTCAAAGATTTAATAACTTTTGGCAAAAATCTTAAAAAGGAGTGGATGTAAGAAAATTTAAAACAGGTAAAGGGGATACTTATTTTGCAAGATTATTTTTTGGTGAAAGTGCTTTTGAACAAACTGGAATTAAAATATACAAATGAACAAGACCTTTCTGGGAATGTTTTTTGTTTACTATTAAAGAGTGCAGACAATTGGTGGATTTCAGAAAACAAAAGATTAAGGTAATATAAGCCAGACTGTGATGCTGACTATAACTATGGAATGCCATTTGAGATGAAAGTAGTAAGGGCACAGGAAGACAAAATAGGGGAAAAAAGAAGGAAAGCTTGCTTTTTACTCTTTCCCTTGCAACTGAGACACTTTCACTTTGGCAATCACCAGAAAAGTGGCAAAAACATAAGAGGGGAGGAGAGGATCACTAGAGCAACCTGCAGAGAGAGGAATTACACTAGATTTACTTCAGAAAAAGTTTGAGGAATTGGGCAATAAGTTAGCTGAATCACTTGATACTAAATTGACGGCTTTTGAAAAAAGAATGGATCAAAGACATGTTAAGATGAAAGTGGAGATGAAAGAAGTGGTTTAGAAGTTGGAAAGCTCTGTAAGACAAGTGTCTGGAGAGTAAGACAGCAGTTATAGACAATGAGCTGGAAAGAAAATTAGATAATTTGGCACTACTGGAACAGAGAGAAGGAATTTTGTTTGAGATTTAGAGAAATTCCAGTGGATTCTGGTGAAGATATTAGAGAAAAGATTATTAAAAAATTAGATTTTTTTTTGGATTGGTATAAAGAGGAAACAGGCAGAAATTGATAAAGTATATAGAATAAATACAAGATTTGCAAGAATATGAAATGTTCCAAGGTATCTCTTGCTGCACTTTGTCAGGAAAAAGACAAGAGATTAAGTTTTGCAGCAGCATTTTAATACAAGACAGAAGATTGATGGTAAAAATCTAATTGCATTCCAATTAGAATCTTGTGTAAGAGAAAAGAGTATTCTTTTTTGACTGATAGATTAAAACAGAAAAAGATTCCATTTTTATGGGACAAATTGGAAGATGTGATTTTCACTTTTGAACAGCAGAAATTTCGAATGAATTCTGTCCAGAAATTGAGGGAATTTCTAGAAAAAATTAAAGAGGAATTGAAGGAGATTCAAATGGAGGTGTCAAATGAGACTACTCAAAAACTTCAAGAGGTGCAACAGGAAACTGAAAGGGATGATACTGAACTAGGTACTACAGCTATTAAATTTTCTAAATGTTTGGCTAGATTATGGATTACAAATGCTTAACATGGAATATGAATGGAGTATATGATCCTTAAAATAGAAAAGTGTTATTATTGTTAATTATTAATAAATTAATAATCAATAAATAATAAATTATTATTAATGAAATTATTTGGAAAAAATTAAAACAACATATAATTTGCCTACAAGGGACACATATTAGGAAAAAAGGACATAAAATATTTGTTTTATAAAAATTGGGTGAATGATTTATTTCCACAGGGAGACTTCTGGTGAGGAAATGGCAAACTGACATCCCACGGACAGCAGGAGACATTATGGCCAAAAATGGCAGCTGGATGCTAGATCCGGACTGCCAAAATCTCTCCAAAGAAAGAAGAGATCACCCATACTGTATATCAGGGCTTTCCAAAGTTTTTCCCGCGGCGACACACCAACCGGTGTTGGTGTGTCGCCATGGGAAAACTCAGAAGTGCGGCAGCACGCGAAAACCCAGAAGCGCTGCTGCGCTTTCGGGTTTTGTGCGCTGCAGTTGGTGTGTCGCTGCGGGAAAACCCAGAAGCGCTGATGATGATTAGCGCTTTCGGGTTGTGTGGCGACACACCAGACTGTGTGTGGCGACACACTTTTGTGTTGCGACACATAGTTTGGAAAGCTCTGCTGTATATACTCTAGACAGCTTCTTTTCTTTTCTTTTTTCTTTTTTCTTTTTTCTTTTTTCTTTTTTCTTTTTTCTTTTTTCTTTTTTCTTTTTTCTTTTTTCTTTTTCTTTTTCTTTTTCTTTTTCTTTTTCTTTTCTTCTTTTTCATTTTGTGAGTAGAAGCAGGAACTTATGTTTTTGCAGTCACTTGCAAAGCTCATAGCCATTAATATAGCCTTTTTATGGACTCAAAGTTTGGTAATGTTTAATGGATTTTTGTTGACTAGGACCAGACAATGATGTTTTAAAGGTTTTGTTGATTTGAAGCAAGGAGATAGGGGGGATTTGTTTAAATAGGAAAGGAGATATAAATGTAAAAGCAAAGATTCAAATTGGGTTTATTATATATAGTTTGTAATATGTTATTACTTTTGATAACACTAATGGACTTTTGCTGATTAAAATGGAGTGATGAAAGATTGGTTGATAAAGAAGGGGGTGAGATATGGGATGAAGAGATGGTTGGTTTTATTTTTAAGAGATGGTGATAAGATGTTAATCTTGATTATACTTGCTGGGTTTGAAGGGGGAGGTTTTTCTATTTTTCTTTCTTTCTCTGCACTTTTTGATTTTTTTAAAAAAAATCTTTTTTCTTTTTATATGTTTTATACTATAAATATTGTATTAGTTTTATTTGTATAACGTAATCTTTAATAAAAATTATTCTAAAAAAACGTTATTTCAACAGGAACTAAAAAAAGAAAAGGAGTGTTTTTTGTATATAAACCCCCAACTAAAACCAGAACTTGTATTGATTGATGAGCATGGTTGACTTTTTGGGCTGGAAGCTAATTTGCATGGGACTAAGACTCTGATATTGGGATTTTTTTGTCCCAAATGATGATAAGGTACCCATCGAAGAGAATATTTGTAGCTGAGGGTTGAACTGTGGAGTCCTTGGTGCTCTCTGAGCCTTGTTGTTTTCTTGCAGATGTTTCATTGCCAGGCTAGGCAACATCTTCAGTGCGAAAAGGGAGTGGGACTTGCTCTCTGTTTATATTCCATGGCTTATCCTGCTTGTGCTGGTGGAAGTGTTGTTCTCTCCTTAGTAGTTCCTTGACTGGGCTGTTGTTTGCTGCTTGGTTGATTGACTGAGTTAATAGTTCCTTGATTAGGGTATATTGTGCTGTCTGATTGTTCCTCTGGTGCAAATCTCGGTGTTAATCTTTGCATATCTGGGTGATGATTGCTGGCAAGGAGGTGTTCTGGTCTTCTGGCTTTTCTATTGTCTCTTATGAAAGGTATGTAAATGTTGTTTACCTCTATGTGTCTGTTGATGGCTGCTTTGTCTGAGTGCCAAGCTTCCAGGAATTCTCTAGCGTTTTTGGATTTGGCTTGGTTTAAGATGCTCACAGTTTTCCAGTTGAAAGTATGGTTGAGTCTGTCCATGTGTTGTGAGATTAAGGAGTTTTCATCGTGTCCTCTGACTGCTAGATGGTGCTCGTGGATGCTCTCTGCTAGTCTTCTGCCCATCTGCCCTACATAGTGGCTGCTACAGTCCTTACACTGTACGTTGTAGATAACTCCTGTTTTTTCTTCTTGGGCTACTGGGCCTTTTGGGTAACTTAAGATGTTCTGAAGGGTTTTGGTTGGTTTGTGTGCTACGGTGATGCCATGTGGTTGTAACAGTCTATTAGTAGTTTCTGAGATGTTTCTGATGTATGACAGTGTAATCCTTTTCATAGCTTCTGTTGGTTTTGCTGTGGTGGGTAAAAGATAAGGTACTGTTCTATCAAGGTCTAATAGCTTTCTCTTATGAAAATTGGTGTTTGATGGGGGATTGGAAAGGAGTGGTCTCCCCACAACTGGATAGAACTTCTGAAAAAATATTAAAATCACTCAAGGCAGATTATCAAAAGTTTTATTTGATTTGATGGACAGTTTAGTGCTCATTAATATATGGAGACAGAAAAATGGCACTTCAAGACACAGATCCTTTTCAAGAATAGATATGATTTGGATTTCGAAGAACCTGACTACTAAGGTTTCTAAGGTAGAGATATTACCAAAGACTTTTTCGGATCATACTCCTGTGAGTTTGGTTTATAAAAGGAAATCAAGTTCTTTCAGATGGAGACTAAATGAAATGTTGCTACAGAAAGAAGCAATAGTAGAGGATTGTAAAAAAATAAAATAAAAGCTTTTTTTGAAAATAAAACTACTGATTTACTGAATGGTTTGGAAATTCAAGTAAAGCTGTTATTTCGTACAATGGAATAGTGAACTCAAAAAGAAGAGTCTATGAAGGTTCTCAGTCATCCAGGTGGAACAGTCTGTGGCTTGCATCATGTCAACTGGATTTCTATTTTCTTAGTGGAAACGTTTCACTCCTTATCCAAGGAGCTTCTTCAGTCTGAGTAAAGTTAGTAAGGGAATCCTTAAATATGTTTCTAGGCTGGCTGTGTGACCTTGCACCTGGGGCTAGGTCATGGTTATTTTTGAGATGTTTGTTACTCAGACTGAAGAAGCTCCTTGGATAAGGAGTGAAACGTTTCCACTAAGAAAATAGAAATCCAGTTGACATGATGCAAGCCACAGTCAAAAAGAAGAGGCAAGAGAAAATACAAGTTATTTTGGGTGAGATAAAGAGAAAAGAACAACAACTAAAGTAATGCTCAGAGTATTTCTCAACAAATTAAGCTTTTATAAGGACAGTTATATATATTAAGAATAAGATAAATGGAAGTAAAAATGAACTATGGAAAGCAAAAAAACTTTGAGTTTGCAAACAAACCAGGGAAATGGTTGGTATATAAATTACGAAAAGAAAAAGAAAAGAAAATGATATTGAATCTACAAGAGGGAGATACTGTATTAACAGATAGTGTGGCCACACAACAAGCATTTCATCAATATTATTCCAATTTGTATAAAGGAAGTGATATCTCTCAAGAGAAAATAGAATACTTAAAAAATTTTTTACCAAGGATTACAGAGACAGATTATGAATGGACCTATAACAATAAAGGAAGTTCTTGAAGCTATAAAAAAAGATTATACCAGGAAAGGTTCCTGGACCAGATGGATTATAAGGTTCTTATTATAAATGTTTTGATGATTAACTTTTACAACCTTTTACAACCTAAAAGTTGTTTACAACGATTCTGGCTGATAGACTGAAAATAATTTTGCAAGAATTTATTCATGAGGATCCACGTGGGTTTTTACCTAAAAGACAGTTAAAGGACAATATTAGAAATGTGTTGGACATTTTGGAATATTTGGAGCAACATAATGAAAAACAAACTGCACTGATTTTCTTAGATGCAGAGAAGGCCTTTGACAATTTGAACTGAGCTTTCTTGTTCAAAGTTTTAGAAGATATGAACTTTAGAGAGAACTTTATAAAATAGGTAAGATTGATGTATACTTCACAGAAAGCACAAATCATTGTTAATGGAGATCTAACAAAGCCTTGTGAGATACAAAAAGGAATAACACAGGTATGCCCACTGTCTCTTCCTTTGTTTAGTTTGGTTCTTGAAATACTCAATAGATATATAAAACAAGATGAGAAGATTGTGGGAGTAAAGAATTAAAAAGAAACTTATAAGTTAAGGGCTTCCGTAGATGAATTGGTTTTGGTTTTGGAAGAACTTTAAAGGGAATTGAAACATTAATGGGAAAACTAAAAGAAAGTGGTGCATTAGCATGTTTTAAGATCAACAAACATAAGACAAATATGTTAACAAAAACATGAAAATGGAAGATCAACCAGAATTGATGAACGAAATGGATATTAAGATTGAGAAGAAAATAAAATATCTGGGTATCTCTATGACAAATATGAATTGAATGTTATTTCAAAATAACTATGTTAAGACATAGGATGAAGTTAAAAAAGACATGTTAAGATGGGAGAAACTACAATTGCCATTACTGGGGAGAATTTCTGTGATAAAAAACCCGAATGTCTTGCCTAGAATGATGTTTTTGTTTCAGATGATAATACCTGTTTTGACAACTGATGCACCATTTAAACAATGGCAAAAGGATATATCTAAATTTGTGTGGCAGGGGAAAAAACTACGAGTTAAATATAAGGTGTTACAAGATGCAAAGGAAAGAGGAGGATTGGATCTACCTGAATTGAAATTGTATTTGCAGCTTGCTGTTTGGCTTGGATGAAAGAGTGGGTGTTACTGAGAAATAGAAGGCTCTTGGAGTTAGAAGGACACGACCAGAGATTTGGGTGGCATGGATATTTGTGGTACAATAAAGACAAGGTTAATGTGGATTTTAAAAATTATTATGTTAGATGTGCCATATTGAGAATATGGAATAAATACAAACCCAGGTTGTGCCCGGAAACACCTTTGTGGCTCTCAGCACAAGAAGCATTTTATAGACGAGAAATAATAGGTAAAGACAAATGGCTAACTTAGAATGTTTAACTAGAATTTTGTCAAGGGGAATGTAAAACAAAATCAAGAGAAGAACTGGGGGCAGATGTGTTAGAGCCTTTAATACAAAGCAGAACTCTGTTGCCCTTGTTGGACTATTAAGACAGCTTTATAGTTTGAAGCTGCAGCCGTGTGAGAATGTGATGACGCACCTTGGTAAGCTTAAGACTTTGTTTGCTGCATTTGAACAAGAAGGCATGTTTTTATGGGAATATGAAAAAGCATGCGTGATTTTGTCAAGCTTGGACAGCAGGTTCGATCGACTGCTCGAGAAAGCAAAGACGCTACCTCCCTGCGACCTTACTGTGGATTATTTTACAAGCCACCTCCAGGAGCTACATTGTAAGCCATCTGTTGTTGTTGTTCCTGAGACTTCCAAACAGAGCATTTCAGCTGAAGTGAAACCTGCAATGGAATCTATATTTGCTGTGGTTCGGTGTGATTCTTCTCAGAAATCACTGGAAGGTTTTTCCCTGCCGTATCGCCCAGTGGATGCTGCCAGTGCACAAGAGGCCTGATGGATGAAAGGAGGGGAAGCCAGAAGCCAGAAGTCAGCTAAAACAACGAATCCAAGTTTTCTACTCTGCCGACTGCTGCACGTAAGCATACCAGAGAGACTTTGTTGGACTCAGCTTGCAGTATATTTTGTAAACCTGAACTGTTATTGTTAACAAAATGCAAGCCTGGAGTTCAGCAAGTTGCTTTAGCTGTTAATTTCTGTGATAAGTGTGTGAAATGTACATGTGTATGTGTTCCTACACTTGTATTTTTCTCTCCTCAGTGTTCCAGCCCTGGACAAGTCTGAGTGTACTTGTTGTGTTCAAGGGTGCTAGATGTTTCATTGAGAAATATGAAGCTGAGTGTGTTAGAGAAAAACCTGTAAAATCAATTGTATGTGATGCTTCCTAAGTAGGAGATTGTGTGGACAGGATATTGTGTGTTTAATGTTTCCTCACATCATAAATGCATCCATTAATTTTTCACAAAGTACTGGGGTATCCCTGGATGGGAAAGTTTGTCTCAGATAGCCAAATGCATTCTGAGTTAGAACCCAGGAAATGTGCAAAATTTCCTTGATTGTGTTGTGTGTAAACTGTGTGTAAACAATCTAGAACAGGACTGCATCTGTTGCTAGGCAAAGTGACAGAATGTTAACTAGACCATTTCAGTTGGTTCATAGAGATCTACTTAGCCCCCATTCTCCAAGTAATGGTAGGGCGGGTTTCATGTTCCTTCTGGTTGATGATCATACATGCTTTGTGTTTTTGCTACTTGTTGAAGTCTAAAGCGAAGGTCTGTGCTCGCTTTGAAGTGTATGTAGCAATAGTAGGAAGAAAATATGGTTATCTAGTAGATCAGTTCCAGTCTGATTGTAGTGGAGAGTTCCTGAGCCATGTGTTCTAGAATTGCCTTTGTAGGAAAGTATTCTCCCAAAAGACTTGCCAATGTTGGAATTCTAAATGAGTGTTGGTGTTGTCAATACCATTTAAAAATAGCCTGATGTTAGTTGCTCATGTGCCATCCCATGTCTGGGGAGAGGCTACCTTGATTGCGGTGTGTTTTCTAACTAACAGGTTGTAGAATTCAACTGTAAAAGAAGTTCATTATTTTTCTTTTGTTTGGCAAGCACCCTTCACTGAAGTACCTGCATGTCTGTGGAAGATTTGCATGTATTCACATCCCCAGGTCACAGCGAAGGAAGAACCAACCAAAAGCACAGTGCTTCAGGTTGTTGGTTGTTTATTAAAATCCAAGGTTTATCGTTGTTTCATTAGGCCATGGTCAAATCCAAATCTCCAGAAGTGCTTATTTTCTAAGCAGCCTACTGGTTGGGAAAGGTTACATGTTGTAGAAGTCTTGTTGCATTTCTAGTGTAAAACCTACTGTCCATGCTCCAGTAGATGGGCAAAAACCAGTTCAGGTTTCTTCTGTTCCCCAGTCTCTTAGTGTGTTAAAAAGGGCCCCTCAGGTGAAGGAAGTGGAAATTTCACCGGAGCAGGTGCAGGGCCTGGAGGGGGAGTCAGGTAGTGGAAAGAAAGAAGACGGTGATGAGGAAGTACAGTGATCATTCCTCATGGGTCCTCTTATTCCAGGGTGTGAAGCCTGACAGATTTGTGATTTAGCAGGTGACAGTGTGTAAAATTACCTGAAAAAACCCAGTCTTTTCAAGACGTGTTGCTCCTGCCTTTTGAGAGGCAAGAACATTGGAACACAGCTGAGGATAGTGTCAGGGTGAGCGGATGGAGCGGCCTGCTTCTCTCCTAGGCACCAGCGATCCAAGTACTATGCAGTAAATAGACTCCAAACAGAAGTTATATCAAATATCCTATTTACTTATATACATACGTATTTACACTTCCGCAGGTAACAAATGATACACCAATGATACAGCATTCACGAGCTAAAATGGGAATAAAATGGAATACAGAATATCTCTGCTTTTATAGTCAAACTGACCAATCACATTATAGGTCAATCTCGTTAACTACCACACCCTACTTAACTCTTAGCACCTTTTGTATGAGTCACACATTGACACATCATCCCTACAACAATGGCTGCTAATTGGGTGACACTGCAGAATATTTCACCTCTCACCTAGAAATCAAGCCTCTCTGTATAATTCATATCTAACAGTAAATTCCTGGGTTTATCAAACCCCAACTCTCAGTTTGAGAGTTTTGGTGAAGTGTTAAAAGTAACCAACTTTGTTTTAGTAAGCTGTAGGTTCCAGATGAGTGTTCAGAAAGACATTTCTTCCTGATAATACTCTGCAATGTAAAGCCAGCTTTGCTGCCCAGGGATTTGTTCCACAAGAGGAGTTTGTGAACTGTGATCTAATGTATACACCCACAGCTAGGCCAGAATGTTTACGTGTGGTACGTTTTCTGGTTGCGTAGCGTGAAACAGTTGTCCATTTACATATTGTGATGTTGACACAGCATGTTTGAATATAGATCTCCCTGAAACAGTGTGTGTAAGGCAAGCCTTTGGCTATACATGTGAGACAATTCCCAGAAAGTCCATTGACTTCACAGGGTGCTCTATGGATCTTAAAGCAGGCCAGTCATTGATAGCATCAGTGCAAAGGTGCAAATTCTGACAAAAACTGGGATGTGTAGAACAGTCACGTGCTGTTTTCTGTGTGTACATAAGAGATGGCAGAAGTTTGTATAGTACTTCTTACTTATGTAGTTGTTTGCTGCTTATCAACTGAATCTGTATAAGAATTTGTCAGTCAGCTGAGGCAGTATTTCCAGCTGAAGGAATTAGGCAAATTCAAACATTTATCTTGGTGTTGAAGTTTCTAAAGCCCAGAATAGAGTATCCTATGGTTCTTGATTTCCTACAGAGTGTCATTTGTGTAAAGGAAGCTTATCCTTAATTTGTTGTATATCACTCTGCAGTAGGTAATTTGCTTCATGTAATGCAGTGGACACACCCAAAATTTAGCTTGCCCTGGTAGGATACTGACCTGTACGTGAGGGCTAGGATGGATGACCTCCAGTGGACCTAGCAAGGTGTTGCTCCCCCATTCACTATAGAAAGGGGGCTAGTTTGGCATAGAGGTCAGCTATATATTCCCCTTCTCTTGAGGGAAGAATAGTTGAACCTCTGCCACGATAATCTGACTGCAGGATATGGGGTGGGTGGGTTTCAAAACACTTCACAGAGCATTAAGAGACTACTGGTGGTCAAAAATGGTTGCAGACATAAAGGCTTACTTTGCCTCTTGTCACATTTGCAGGAGAGCTAAAGCATTCCCAAGGAAGTGGGTGGGTTTGCTACAACCCCTGCCAACCCCACCACAGCCCTGGGACACAGTCTCCATGGCGTTCATCACTGATTTACTCCCAGTCCAGGGGTTTACTTCTATACTGGTGGTGGTGGATCTATTCACAAAAATGGCATATTTTATTCCCTACAGCACAAGCCACAGCACAGCTATTTTTGGACAATGTCTTTAGGCATAGAGGCATTGTTAACCATATAATGAGTGACAGAAGGAAGTCAATTCACCTCCTGGTTTTGGAAGGCACTTTTTCAATCACTGAGGGTTCAGATTCACCTGTCCTCAAGCCACCACCCATCAAACAATGGAGAAGCTGAAAAAAACTAATCAAATATTACAGCAATATCAGCAATGTTATAGTGCTTATCAGCAGGATAATTGTTCAGCTCTGCTTCCGATGGATGAATTCGCTTATAACAATTCGGTGCATTCTTCTACCAAAATGTCCCCCTTCCAAGCACTCTGTGGGGTTAACCCTTGAATCTTGCCCACCTCATTGCAGCCAGGATTGTTTCCAGCCATGGCAGACTTTCTCAAAGAGCAGCAGGCTCTTGCACAATCTTTTAAAGGAGCAGCTGAACAGGGTGCTCACAGGGTGCTTACAAGAGATCAGAAGACCACCACAGGCAAGAGGGACCAGCGATTTCAGAAGGAGACAGAGTATGGCTCTCTACCAAGGTTTCAACTTCCAGCAGACCTTGCAAGAAGTTGGAATCTAAGTTCGTGGGCCTTTTCACCGTCCTGAAACAGGGAAACCCGATGGCTTATCATTTGCAACTCCCAGCCACCATGAAAGTTCACCCCATGTTTCACAGGTCCTTGCTTGCCAAAGAATCGCCTCCTAGTGCCTTGCGCTCTCACTTAACACCTCCACTTCTGGTACTTGTGCAGGGGGAGGAAGAGTATGAAGTAGAGAACATTTTGGACTCAAGGCGACAGGGAAGGGGTATTCAATATCTGATTCATTGGAAGGGGTACTCTGAGGCTGAGCACTCAAGGGAAAATGCAAGAGACATTCATGCACCCATGCTGATCCAAAGATTTCACCAGCGTTTTCCTAGCAAGCCCAAGCTTCGCAGGCTCCCAGAAGTTCCCAGCTCAGCTGAGCAAGCAGAAGACTCCCAAGCAGAGGACTTTGTAAGTTGGCAACCTTTACCCCCCCCCGAGAGGCCCAGTGGCCAGAGTGCAAGGAGGAGGGGGAGCTGCAGCCCTCCACTTCTGGCATCCAGTTCCCAAAGGGGAGGGGAAAACCTTTTCTAACTGTCTCGCTGTTTTACAGGAAGAGATATCAGACCTGGAGGACACCAGGACTTCTTTCTTTGAAGATCTCCCCCTGCTACCCAGCTCCCATGAGAACTCAGAGGGAGGGACAGATTCAGAAGGGGGTGGTGGTGTGATGGAATGTGTCGTGACACAACCAGGAAGTGGATGTGCATGGCGGCGGTGCGGGGGCACGCGTGGTGGTGGTGTGTACAGCGGCGGCAGCGACGACGGCAGTGGCACGCCATCAGCGCTTCCGCATTTTAGTGGAAAACACGAGGCCGCCGTGTTTGGAAAGTTTGGAAAGCACTGCATTAGGGTTTTGATGGAATTTTTGATATCTGAGATGGCATAGCACCTGGGGAAACAATTGTTGTGAGTTTCTGTTCAAATATTTTATTCAGTCAAGTAGTTCAAGTTGCAGAATCTGATCTCTCAACAGGTAACACAATTCTGCTGCTATGTTGTTTACTTTCTTTCCCTGGGCTTGATTGTTGATCTTTAAATGTGTTTCTACATGAGAAACATGAGAAGGGGTGTGGTGGCTCAGCAGGTAAGATGCCAGGCTTGTCGATCGGAAGAACGCAAGTTCGGAGGTTCGAATCCCTAGCCCCGTGTGATGCAATGAGCTCCCGCACTAGCCCCAGCTCTTGCCAACCTTGCAATTCGAAAGCATGCAAATGCAAGTAGATGAATAGGTACTACTTTGGCGGGTACCACTTTGGTTCCACATGCATCATGCCAGCCACATGACCGTGGAAGCATCTTCGGACAACGCTGGCTCTTCAGCTAACAAACGGAGATGAGCACCGGCCCCTAGAGTTGGACACGACTGTACAAATGTGCAGGGGGAACCTTTACCTTTTTTTTTTACATGAGACCCACAAAGGTGTAGTGGTTAAGGTGCTAGGCTAGGAGTAGGATTACTCAGGTTCTTGTCCTTTCTTAGGCACAAAAGCCAACTAGGTGGCCTTGGGCCAATCACTCTCTCTAAGCCCTTATCACTTTCACTCTCTTCAGCAAGCTGGCTAAAAAACAAAATCCTCATTGCATCATGCATTGATGGCTTTGCTGCTTGAACTAAATGAATGCAGTGCAAAAACAAGCAGACCTTGAAATCAAGTGGGAAAAATACTAAGAAGAAGAAAAAAACCGTAACACTGTTTCACATAAAGTGTTTCTTTTTTTAGTACAATAGGATAATTTAATCTGAATGATGACTTCATTACCCATTGTAAACTACATATTCGTCAACAGACATAATAAAGAAGTCTCAAGCTGCATCCACAGATCTTTAATTCTATACTCATAATTTGTAAACAAAGCATCCAAACTTACTCTCCAGAGGGCTTATTAAAAATACAGAGGACTCAAGTGCTGTCACTTTCCCAAAGCTGATTATTTCCACCCTCAAAATATTTGGTCCATACCTGGAGACAGATACCCAGTTAGGTTTTTCTCAGAAGCAGTTTAAATTAACTGAAAAGAGAGGCTTAATTGGAACAGCAGATGAGACCTCATGGGATTCAGTATGTAAAAGTGTTAACATTTCAGAATCATATTATTTATGGTATAAAGTAGCACAACGTAGCTAATGCCAATATAACAAAAAATATATTCATTTGTGATAAGGGGAAGTTCTGAGAGTTAAAGTAGTACAGAGTCTGAAATGACTATTCAGAATTCAGCAAAATTCTGTCCCTTTGCACAATACAATATAATGCAAAACGTCTTGTATCTGCTATTAGTAGAATGGCTTTATTCCTGATCTTCATTCAATTCTGGTAGTTAAAAAGCTAATTATTGCTTTCATTTATGAGAAACATACCCAGGACTAAATAAGCATCCAGGGACCAAATTCTGTGCTTGCAAGTTTGAGTCTTCACTATGAAATGTTATATACCAAAAACAAAACAAAAAAAACCCCTTCAGATATTTATTAAAATATCTGAAATCTTATGTTGTAAACATTGGCCTCTCAAAGTAATGCAGATAATATTTATTTATTTACTAAAACCTTTGACTCCCACAAATGTATTTGCCCAGTTCACAAAACAGCCTGTTCTTTCCCCTCATCAACTTTCTCAGGGCATCCTTCACTTCCTTGTTTCTCAGGCTGTAGATCATAGGTTCAACATTGGGGTGATAATGGAATAAAACAAGGCAACCATCTTGTCTATATCTTCCATGTGGCTGGATTTTGGATGTAGGTACATTGCTCTGGCAGAGCCATAAAACAAGGTGACCACAATGAGATGGGATGAACAAGTGGAAAATGCTTTATGCTGACCCTCCACCGATGGCATGTTCACTATAGTGAAAAGGATACAAATACAGGAAACCAACACCAACAGAAAAGGGGACAACATGATTAGCACACTTAGGGCAAGGATGGTGTTGGGGTTTATAAAATACCCAGAATTTACAAGTAGATTAATTGTACAGGAGAGGCTAGAGGTATATAGGTGAGAGTTGATATTTTCTGCAAGTCATCCAATTAGCAGCCATTGTAGAAGGTATGATGTGACTCATATTACAGGTGCTATAGTTTAGCTGGGTGTGGCAGATAATTTGTTTGACCTATCACGTGATTGGTTAATATTTGTATAAAAGTAGTGAAGCTTTAGTGTTCACTCTCTTCTCGTTACTTCATCTCATCTGTATCTGTGTTGGACGTTACTGGATTGTATTTTGGACTGTGTATGTATATAGAGTAAATAGACTATTTTATCTAATCTCTGCTTGAGTGTCTATTTACTGCATAGAACGTATACCTCTGATGTCTTGGAGAAGCACTGGCCACCCCAGCGTTGCGTGGTCTGACAGATGGATATCTCATTCCTTGTAGTATCAGTGCAAGCCAACCTCAGCAGTGGTGGCACATCACAGAAGAAGTGATTAAACTTGTTGGGGCAACAATTGGGCAAGGAGAAGATCCAAACTACATTGCCAAGGGGCATTACAATTCCACAGATCCAAGAGGCAATGGCCATCTGAGCACAAACATTTTGGCTCATAACCAGGGGATAATGTAGTGGGGAGCATATCTCCATACAGCGGTCATATGCCAAGGAAGCCAACAGGTAGCATTCAACTGTTCCAAGTGAAAGAAGAAAATACATCTGGGCAGCACAACCAGCAAAGGAGATAAGGTAAAGGTAAAGGTTCCCCCCGCACAATTGTGCAGTCGTGTCCGACTCTAGGGGCCAGTGCTCATCTCCGTTTGTTAGCCGAAGAGCCAGCATTGTCCGAAGACGCTTCCACGTTCATGTGGCCGCATGACGCGCGTGGAACGCTGTTACACCTTTTATTTGTTTGTATGTTTGTTTGTTTGTTTATCAAATTTATCACTGCCCATCTCTAGAAAAGTAGACTCTGGGCGGTTTACAATAAAATATTAAAACTAAAAACCTATAAATCTTAAAATACAATCCAATAATAAATAGTAAAAATCCAAATGATGGTAAGATCTTAAAAGGAGAACACCACTAAGCCAACCACCCCCAGGAGTAACTATTACTTCCTTTGTCCCAAGCAAGGCAGCAGAACCAGGTCTTTAAAGACCTCAGGAAGGCCAGGAGCAAGGGCGCCTGCCTCACCTCTGGGGGCAAGATATTCCACAGGGCGGGTGCTATCGCAAGAAGGCACGCCTCCTGGACCCCGCTAGATGAAATTCTTTTATTGACAGGGTTCATAGCATGCCCTCCCTGCATGACTGGGTGGGGCATTTTGAATCTTTTGATTCAGATATAATATTTACTAGTATCTTGGGGAGGGTCACTGAAGTGTACAGAATCTCTAGAAAAGACAAGATTCTCAAAAAGAAATACATGGGCATATGAAGAGCTAAATAAACCAAAGTGAGGGTTATAATCAGTCAATTCCCCAAATTGTATGAGTATACATAGTAAATAACCCAGCAAAGAATAATACTTGCACTCCAGAATTATTGGTGTATTCAAGGAAAATGAAGCCAGGTCTCAGGGTTTGATTTATCAGACTGTAGTCCCTGATAAAAAAAAGCATCTGAGGGAGAGAATGAAAATATGAGAAATGAAAATTCTCATTGCAAATAAAGTTGGGAGTCACTTCTTTAAATATCCTGTATCTCTATTTCTTTTCCTTTTCCTTTCTCTATTTTCTTTCTTTCTTTTTCTCTTTCTACTTTGCATTTCTTTTCTTTTCTTTTTTCTCTTTTCTCTTTTCTTTTTGGTATTGGTTTGTATTATCTTTTAGTATTGTTAAAATCCTTAATAAAATTATTTTAAAAATGAACATGATCATGCATTCTAGTTTAGTCAACACTGTAAGCAATGTTTAGACTTATACACTAATCCATTTCCCTGCTGCCATCTTTTAAAAAATTTCTTCCTGTTTCCAAATATTCAATGCATGATTGAAGGTGGAGCAGAAATTCCTGCAATTGAAATGTAAAACTAATATCTATAGTTGTCCTCAAAACAGTGTTTGTTTGTTTGTTTGTTTGTTTGTTTGTTTTAAGCTCATCCCTTGGCCTATGAAAACATGTCTATAGAATCAGGATTCTTCATTCTTTCTCCTCCATGGTGCTTTCCCTCTTTTTATATTTTTAAAAAGAACTATCACCCCAAGTCAATAAAATAAAAGAGAGGAAAAGTTTACCTCTGAGACAAGGATTAACTTCTGTCCTGGTTCACTAGCTTTAATTGTCTTTTCATATAGAGATATACATTTCATTTTGTTGATACAGAGTTGTTATGACAGTTATATATTCCTTCTGGTGTCAGAAAGAGCAAGCTTCATAGAGCAAAATCTATGGAGCTCTACAGACTCTAAATTGTTATGTATAAGAATGAGTTAAATTGAACATACACCAATTGGATACTGAGAACATGCCATTGGGAATTAAGACTACAGAATAGACTACTAAAATGTAGTTTCTTGTGAAATCATTAAAACGGCTACAAAGATGGACTTTAGAAAAAAGATTTCCCTTGGTTGAAAAGTGAAAGTTGACAATCTTCTATTGCCTACAATGAACTGATAGCACATTTAAGTACAATTACCTATACTTACACTGAAGATCATTTTAACAAGTTACTAGTTTTGCTTTTGCTTCATTTATTTTTTGAAAGACTAGGTTATAAACGGTACACATGTATTTGCATTCACGTGGGTGCGTACACATACAAAGACATACACACATAAGGATACAAGAAGCCGGGCGGGGCCAATCATTATGTAGACTGAGACAATTGCCTCACAGTTCATAGAATCATAAAGTTGAAAAAGACCATTTAAGCCACCCCAGGCATTCACATTAGACAAGCCTCAAATCATGGCTTTTAATCTTTGCATGTTGGGGAATCTACTTCCTCTTTGTTTAACTGGTTCCATTGTCAAAGTGCC
This sequence comes from Charina bottae, assembly GCA_023362775.1. Taxonomy (NCBI): domain Eukaryota; kingdom Metazoa; phylum Chordata; class Lepidosauria; order Squamata; family Charinaidae; genus Charina; species Charina bottae. The sequence goes on from JALMGJ010000011.1 coordinate 34,905,695, forward strand.
CTTGACATTAGAAAGTTTCTAATATTCAATTGCTATTCCTTAACATACATTCATTACTCTGCATCCTGGAATGATAGAGAACAAGTCTAAAATTTCCTGTGTGGGACATCAGTTCAGATATACAGAGGTTTTCATATTACATTTTAGTTGTTCCTGTTGAAGGCTAAACATCAGTTTACACCAGTTGCATCCATCTTTTTCACTGGATTTAGTTTCTGATTAGTTTGTCCTTCTCAGGACCTGTCCCATTTTACCTTAAAAATACAAAAGGATGGTGATGTAATGGTATGTGGGAATGAACTTGGGAGACAGGTGGAAGAGCCACAGACTAGACAATGGTCTGATAAATGAAATCTGTCTGCAGAAGGAATGTGGGCATGGCAAATACCTCAGAAGGGACCCTCCCTAGTTTCTTGGATGGTAAAGATGATGAGGAGAGAGATATACTTTCAGACTTGCAAGATTCTGTTAATGTAACCTTACAATAAAGTAGAGCCAGTACTTCTGGGTGTGCTTCTTGTCTAGACTACCTTGCAAGGCTGACAGGGAGTGACAGTCCTCTACACATTCCTCTGAACTTTCTGGCCATTTGCCTATAGGGCTTCTCACCCTGAAAATAATCAGAGAAGCCTATCCATTTACCCATGCTGCAGTAAGATTCAACTCCATGTATTTTTGTGGCTCTAATAGTCAGAACAGATGCCTGTTTAATCAATTATTCTATTACCACAGTAGTTAATCAAATGTTTAACAAGCAGCCGAATCCTCTTGCTCAAGGAGATACTGTTTATAGTATTGGAAGTATAGTCAATATGTCTAGTAGTGAGGGATCCTAACTCTATGTCCTCCATTAAGTTATCTGATTCCCTCTTTAAAACTGAAATGACCACTGTTTGATGATTTTCACTACTTCATTCAATGAAGCAGCATTCCTTTTGTTTCCCACATTTTAATTTGGTGATGCCAGGTTCTGGTATCCTGTACAGAGATACAAAACTTTTCCTTCTCCACTTCTCCATCCATACCTTATCCATGCTTCCACGTGTCATTTATGTACTTGTACAGGTAGTCCTCGTCTTATGACCACAATTGGGATCGGACCTTCGGTTGCTAAGAGATGTGGTCATTAAGTGAGGCATCACATGACCACGCCTGATTTTAAAACCTTTTTTGCCATGGTCATTAAACGAATCATTGTGATTGTTAAGTGAATCACATAGTTGTTAAGCGAATCCAGCTTCCCACATTGATTTTGCTTATCAGAAGCTGGCTGAGAAGGTCACAAATCGCGATCACGTGACCCTGGGATTCTGAAACTATTGTAAATACATGCTGGTTGCCAAGCTCCTGAATTTTGATCACATGACCGCGGGGATGCTGCGATGGTTGTAAGTTGAGGACCAGTTGTAAGCCACTATTTTTAGCACTGTCGTAATTTGAATGGTCACTAAACAAGTGATTGTAAGTTGAGGACTACTTGTATTGCACTTATATCATATTCCAATAAGGTTTCTTTCTTCCTCTTTTTAAAATGAAAATAACCCCAACATTGTAAAGGAGTTGCTCCAGCTCCCCAATTATTTGGAATTACTTTTTTTAGAAAATAAAACTTTTCCATATCTGCAACATCTTTCACAAAATCAAGCAGTAGTGACTATAGAAAACCATGTTGCTAAAATGACAACATGTGTGTAAAAACATAATCATGCAGATGCCACCATTACATATTGTATCCTGATGTCTGACACAAGCATGTAAGATGCAGCATTTCTTTGATAGTGTTGTTCTGCACATGTTATTATTTGCCTCCCCTCTCCCAAATCTCTGTACATGTGCATGAAGTCAAGTGATCAAGTGTTGTGGCATCAAAGGACCTTTCCCCACTACTGAGTGAAAATACTACCTCTCCATCCTTGAGTTGCCACAAACCATGCCAACATAAAATTTGCAGTTGCCAGTCCCTATCCTATTGCCTGTCCAGACTCTCTGTTGAATGGCATTGTCCTGATTTGTGAATGTACCACTCATTACAAGTGCACTTCTGTCTGTGCTCCTGCCCTCTGAAGATGCTGGCCACAGATGCTGGCGAAACGTTAGGAACCACAACTTCCAGAAAATGGCCACACAGCCCGGAAGACCCACAACAACCATACCTAGGATACTTTGAAGACATTGTGAATTCCTTCCTTCCTTCCTTCCTTCCTTCCTTCCTTCCTTCCTTCCTTCCTTCCTTCCTTCCTTCCTTCCTTCCTTCCTTCCTTCCTCTACAGCCAAGAAAGATTCTTTCAATTTCTTTACACTCAAAGAAATTACAACAAATCTTCAACACTGTAAGTATAAAGCACAGGTGTAATATGCTCATGCTAGCAAGAACCTGCCAACAGCTGGGTCACTGCTTTCTGAACTACCTGAAGCTTCTAGGTCGTCTCCAAAGATACCCCATATAATGTGCATTATAATAGTCTAATGAAGTGATGATTAGGATATGAGTAACCATTGCAAGGTCCTGCTCCAGTAGAGCCAAAATGGGCACACCAACTGAAGGCCCCTGCCCATTCAGCAGTAGCAATGAGTTTAGCAGGACTTTGAAGTTGTGGAACGGCTTCTTTAGGAGCAGCAGCATTCCATCAAAACACAACATGAGAGACATCAAGAAACCTCAGATGGCCACATCAGGCTTTTGAGAAATGTCCCTTTTCTTCCAGGACATCAAATTGATTTCCATGATCATTTTGATTTATGACAATGGGAGAGCCCTGTTCCTTCAAACCAACTTCTCCCCTGCTGTCTTCAGATCTTCAAATAAATCCCCAGGACAGATATCTGAAGCAGCCCAAAGAGCAGTTGATTAAAAGTGGCAGTGGAAAATTCTGACTCTTTTTCTTGGCTGCTTCAGGGTGCAAACCGTCATCCTCACTGTGCCTAAGAGCTACTAATATTAAATGTAAACATTAATACAGTATTCAGAACTGAAGCAAGCAAGTTTGGGCAGCCTCTATGAAGAAGCTGTCAGCTCCTTATAGGACCCACACATTTTCCAGTACTGTTCCTACAGTAGCTACACAGGGTCAGAAAAATGAATGGTCATACCCTGTCATTACCTTCTTAATGCCTCCTTAACTCATATGTATATTTCCTTTAACATTCTCTTAGTGGAAAGGAAAACAAAATTAAGGGAATCCATCAATCACTTGTTTTAACTTGTCCCACAGTGAAACTGCAAGGAAAGGACAACTTCCTGGCCTTTTACTGGCCAGAATAGGGCTTGATTATTGTAGCAGAAAATTTCATGCAGGCATACATTTCTGTGCCAGGTCAAGGATTGAGGGATAGCACATTTATGTGGCATCCCAATTTTAACATTAATTGATTTACCACATGTGTGTGTGTATTCACACTCACACCTATATGCACAAGAATACAGGTATGCTCATTCAGCAAGAATGTAGAAATCTGAGCTATTCTTATTTACTCTTGTAAGTCTTATGTGGAAGTAAGAGATGTTATAGTACATAGGTTACTAATATGTAATAGAGGGACCTGATTAGCTCAGTTTACCCTATTTAAATTAGGGTGAACCTGAGTAAGATATCCTTGGGACACAGAGCAGTTTTACCTTTCTATTTCCAAAAAGGAAGTGGGTTGATAGGTATGTTAATGCTAAGCTGCAAGCACAAGGATGCTTTCTCTGTACTAAGTCTCCTTGACTTTATTGGTTCTTATTCACAGAAACATACAGTATGTTTAGGAGTTCTACTCTTGTTTGACCAGTGGGTTGAGTTAACCTTCACTGAAGAACTTCTCTTTCCATAGGAAACCTTAACTGATAGACAACCCTGATGGATACCGGCCAGAGTCCCTCTTTTGGGGGAGATGGGCGGTGATGAAATTTGATAAATAAATAAAAATAAATAAATAAAAATAGTTTAGAGTTTTCATTCATATGAATGGAGGACAAGAGATTATCTGCCCATGGAAGGTATCATAAGAAGAACACAGCTAACCTGCTTCTCATTGTGTCCCTTGAAACAATAGTAATGACTTCCGCTGTTCTCCTGCCTCCATTTCAACCACTTTCCACAGGATCTTCTTCAGGTACCAAATACCCAGTAACTTCAAGATAACTGTAAGATTCACAGATAGTTATATGAGGGAGTTGGTAGGTAGTCAGGTAGGTAGGTAGGTAGAGCCATCCATTATATTCAGATAAGTGGGAAAGGATCTGTAAAATGTGTTAAATCAAAGTATTGCTGAAAAATTCCATCCTTCTCCTATGGGAATGGGACTTCAAAGTCCCAACAGAAATTAATTGGAAGAAGTTAAAGTCATTCATCATTCTGCATATTATTGCTTTCAGTATAACCCTTTTTTCCTCTTTCTGTTTTACTATAGGTAGAAATGTGCAAGCACTGAGTCATTACTGACCCTGTGGAGGGACACTGCTTTCACTGACGTTTTCTTCTTATATCAGGGTGGTTTGCCATTCCCTTCCCTGTGATTACTTTCCCCCCAGCTTAGCTGGGTACTCATTTTACCGACCTTGGAAGCATTGAAGGCTGAGTCGACCTGAGCCGGCTACCTGACAAAACCAACTTCTGCTGGGATTGAACTCAGGTCGTGGGGAGAGTTTTGGTTGCAGTATTGCCGCCTACCACTCTGCGCCACACGAGGCTGCCATAGGTAGAAATACCTGGAACTATTTATAGAAATTGAATTATTGTCACTTAGCTTCAATATTTCTCTAGGCTGCATGAGTGTTTGAACACTTCATACAAGCTTTATGATAAGCTCAGCTTTCCACTGGTAAGTATTCCTCTTCAGGCTATATTCTGCCTGTATTTATGACTCTTTTTATATATATTGCTATCTATATTTACTATTTGCAACAATAGCATTCTATATATGTATCAAATTATAAGGAATGCATTATAAAACTAACGTTTCTATCAGTTTGTGTGTGTGTGTGTGTGTGTGTGTGTAGTATATAATATAATAATTATTATTTTATATTATTTTATCAAACTCTATAAGTGATATATCTAAGCTAAGCTACCACTAGCATTAATGAATAAAATATGACAGGACTCCATGAAAACAGTTATGCTACTTATAATGATAGAGATATGTAGCAGAATGTTGTTATTAGTCAGATGTGAAAAAAGCAAATGGCATTATGCTTGCAGGTCTTAGGTGCAAAACCTACTCAGAAATAAGCATATTCATGCCTATAAATATAATCATTTTTTTTCTGGTCATAACTTAGTTATTTAGTTGTTTAAAAATTATTCCAAGCTTCTCTTAATATATTTATATTGTTGATACAATGCATGCAAGTGAATGTATTCTTTGTATCTCTTTCATCAAAATACAGGAGATGCTAATTCTTAAATCTACGAAGCAGGGAATGGGAATAGGAGAATTGTTCTATGAATGTTCAATTTTTTTCTAGATATTCTAACAACGGAACAAATCTGGAGCAATATATTTGGCTGAATGGATTATTAATCTTACACTTAGGTAAAAAGTTATTGACATGCTGAAGTGGAGGTTTTTTTTAAAAAAAAAATCCAGTTCCTAGTTGAGGATCAAATAATTCCTCACCCACGTTTAATTTAATGTTTGACTTGTTTCAGATACAGGTTCATTTCATCCCTTAAAATTAAACTAATTTTAAGTCAATATTTGAGCTTGTGCTTGTGCTTGTTTTTGTTTCCATTTTCCCCTTATGTATGCTTTTCTGTATGCTTTTTTTATATGCTTTTTTCAAATTATATGTACATTTCTCCCTGATGTAATGAGTTTTGTGCATGGATTTTGAACACAGAAGTGTATTTCAAAGTCAGAAGAATGCAAAATAAAATTATGTTTGGTTCAGGTTGGAGAAGTACAAATCATATGTTTATATTAAAATGTGAACACCTTAGGCAGACATTCAGTATTTGTCTGAAATTAATATTGCTGATTTTTTTTGTCATAAATGTGAGAAATGACCAAGTCCTAAAATAATTTGTATCTTCCTTATTGCCTTCCTTCTTCCTTCTGTACAGGAAAAGCACCCAAGAAATTATGAATGAGAATAGCACCACCCCTACTGAATTTGTGCTCCTTGGAATTTCTCAAAGAACTGATTTACAAGTTTTGTTCTTTGCTGTTTTCCTGATAATCTACTTTTTTATCCTGATGGGGAACATGCTAGTTTTTGTGGCCACAATATCTAGCCATGTTCTTCACACTCCCATGTATTTTTTCCTTAGGCATTTATCTTTCTTGGATGTCTGTTATGTGTCTGTCACTCTGCCTCAAATGCTTGTACACTTTATATCAAAGAGGAATACTATCTCAATCTTGGGGTGTGCCATCCAGATGTTCTTTTACATCTTCCTGGGAACTGCTGTGTGTTACCTCCTGGCTGTAATGGCATATGATCGTTACTTGGCAATTTGCCATCCCTTGCATTATATGAGACTCATGACCAGGAGAACCTGTTTCCTCTTTGTCTTTGGGTGCTGGGTCACTGGATTGTTTTTATCAATATTGCAGACATGGTTGATATTTTCTCTACCCTTATGTGGTTCTAATATTATCAATCACTTCTTCTGTGATGTCTCTCCACTGATGAACCTGTACTACCCAAGCAATTTTACAAATAATGTGGAAAATATTCTAGCTGTATTCCTGGTTCTTGTCACCCCATTCATGTTCATCCTGGTTTCCTATATTTTGATTATTGTTGCCATCTCAAAGCTTACTCTACCAGCTGGGAGGCAAAAGGCCTTGGGCACATGTTCTTCACACATGCTTTCTGTTATCTTCTTCTATGGCACAGCTATGTTTAATTATTTAATTCCCAAGTTTGGTTATTCTGATTCTTTAGGCAAGCTCCTCTCTCTCATCTATACAATGGCCCCTGCAATGCTTAATCCTGTTATATACAGCCTAAGGAACAAACCAGTGAAAGATGCCATAAAAGAAATATTTGCAAAACTCTGTATGCATATGAAACACCATTTTTGTTGTTTTTGTAGACAATCCCTTATAAAGTAGCCTTACTCACCCCTTGGATCAATTCTTAAACTATTGTTGCCATTGTTACAATTAGGGTAGATGAAGTTGTTGTTGTTGTTGTTGTTGATGATGATGATGATGATGACATATCTGCAGCCATACAATGTGTATTTGTGTATCACATGGTGTTTTGTTCTTTTATTTTTTTTCAAAGGTTAGATTGTTACATCAAAAAAGCAATAAAGCAATAAAGATTATTCTACCAATTGAAAGATCAAATCAAAAACATATTCTGGGAGGCCACAAATTCCCCACTCCTAAACTTAGATCCACACACAAGTTATCAATAGGTATCTGCATGGTTTGACTCCAATTTTTTTTTACTACCAAATACAAAATATTTAAAAACAAGCAAAAAGTGACGCTTTTGCACACTTAATTCTATATCAAAAAGGCTTGGGAGAACCAGAAGTGGATTTTTCGATGAGAGATTCATGGGCTATATTCAGTGCTACTATCCAGAACAATTTCCAAGATCAAAATGTATCTAGGTAATGCCATGCTCTGATTGGTTGAGCTGACAATTCTATTAAAAATCAGAGTAGAACTTGCAACTCAGATCTGCAATGCCAGTATAAATGCACACCAGAGGACAAATACATGAATGCATTTTACATGAAGTTAAAATTATTTATTTTATTAGATTTAGATTATGCCTCTATTTTGTACAACACAAGGCGGCATGCATAATGATTCCTTCTCTTATTTTCCTTACAACCACCACCACCACCACCACATGAGGTGAGTTGGGATAGGAGAGAGTGATTGGCCCAAAATCACCTCATTAGGTTCCATGTCTAAGGTTATAAGGGTCTAAGACATGTATTGTAAAATCTGAAATAGCTATGTGCTTTGTACCATGTGATTTGTACTTATCAAATTTTCTTTCTTTTAGGAAATTCCTGTAATGAAGAGGAATGAATAAGTCACTTAGATATGAAAGATCTTATCTTAGAAATAATTACCGTAGATAGAATGCCTTAAAATTGTGGGTTATCCTAATAATATAAATCAATTGTTTAATGCGTAGCTTAAAATTGCATAAAGACCTACTAAATCTTATTCACTGTCTGAAGAAGAAACTATAGCCTATATATTCAGACTGAAAGAACAAGCTCTTGTTTTTTATTGTGATTAACTAAATTATTATTTCTGACCAACAGCCAGATATAGATGTAAGTAGTTTTATTATTATTGTCCAGTCAGAAAAGTGAGTTTTATTCACAGTTTGCGGAAACTACAGATTGCATATTCGCACTGAAAGAACTAACACTGGAGGGTGCTGGAAGAGGTCATTTTAATTCTGAATTTTCCCTTTTTACTTTGAATCTCTTTCTCCAACTCAACCCTGAATCACTTATCCCCCTCAAAAAAACACCAACCGCTCACATCTTATGGTCCCTTTGTTATGCTTCTAAGAACAAAAAGAAGACAAAAGAATCCCAGATTAATTCTTACTGATTAGAGTGGAGCTTAAAAGTACATTTTCCATGTGTGTGTGTATGTCTGTGTCTGTGTGTGTATTCACTAAATCCTGTTCAATATGAGTTGATATTTTTTCTGCAAGTTTGGTTTAGCCTGTCATCTCTGTTGCCTCCCTTCCATTTGGCGTCTCTCTTAACCTAGTGAATTGGGGAACATGACATATGGCATGTGGCATAAGACAATGCCTTATATGGCATTCACATCCTTTTTGCTGGTACCAGCTGGGATATTAGACCAATGTGTGAGTTCCACTGATCAAATATTAAGGAGCCAGAATTTTGTCTTGTGTATCTCTTGTTTACAGTACTGCTATAAACTATAACATAATTTTTTATGTATTTATTCATTAAATTTATACGCTACCCATCTCACTGTATAAGTGACTTTAGGTGGCTTACAAGTAAAAAAGAGAATAAAAAATCTTACAAAAAATAAACAAAGTTAAAAAGATGGAGAGAGCACACTCAACCTACCAACCACCCCTAGGGCTGCATACAACTATCGGATCCCCATGCTAATTGGCAGAGCCAGGTCTTAACGCTCTTCCAGAAGGCTAGAAGTTGGCAGGAGAAGGGCCTTAGAGACCTATAGTTCCTATTGCACCCCATGAAACATTTATGAATTCCAAAAATTGGACTGAATTTTTATTTCTTTAACTTTTTAGTCAAAAGGATGAAAGTAACTGATTTATCCATTAAGTCACCCCAAATACATACATATCTGTATAACTACATACATATTTTTTTTATTTATTTATAGTTCCATTTATATAACCACCCCATCTCCCCCAAAGGGGACACTGGGCGGTTTACAATCAATAAGTAAAATTAGTAAAAATACAATACAATAATATAAATACAAATAAATTAAAAATAAAATCCAAGAAGGGAATAAAATTGTTCTTAAAAGGGCTCACATATGTATGTGAATTCTCTCTTCCATGTATTTTTGGAGTTTTTGTTTTTGTTGTTGCTGTTGCTGTTTTGTTTCTTTATGTTTTTCTTCCGAGAAGAAGCTAATATACTGATAAAAGAGTTTCTGTCATAGCACTGAGTTTTAACAACAAAAAATTAATAACTGTTTTATTATGGGGAGGGGGAATAGTAAAATAAATTTGCAAGGAAAATAAAATAAATATAAATAAATGATAAAATCCCCCCTCCCACACACTCTTTGTCTGTTTGTTGGGGTTGCACCTCACCTTGCTGCACAAACCTCTAAGTGGTTGTCAAATCCAATAGAAATCCTCAAAGCCTCCTCACCCCCTCCTATAAACTGCTGCTACAAGATATTCCTCACACAATTCCTAAATATCCAAAAAAAACCAAGTGGTTTTTTGTTATCAAAGCAACAATTCCATAATACTTGGCAACCTGGATACCTTGCTGGCAGGTTTATATATCACAGTCAAAATAACTTTTTTGGTGGACAAAAAAAGTCAAGTTCAACTCCACACATTTTCCACAAAAAAAGTTAAAAAGCTAATATAAAGCAATAAACTCTGGTGATGACAGCAGATGTAAGATTAGAGGTTATTTAGAAGTTCTGAAGGTTATATGAGTCTTTCACTGTGTTGAATATATTGAAGGAATTTGAAAAACGTATTAGCCAAAATAAATACATAAATAAATAAATAAATAAATCCCACACCTCAATGGATTGGAGACAAAACTTAGGTACATTAGGATATTTTCAGAAAAAATAATAATTTCAGTATTCCAAAGGAACCACAGACTAGGAAAAAAAGAAAGGATCTCACTAATCAATATAAAAATGATACGTTTAGAGAAGTCCACAAAACAACAAACCATTCTAGTATTAGGGATATTTGATAAAATCTGCTATATATTTTGTAGATAGAATGTTTATGATTTATTCTATGTTCCTTTTTTGTCTGTTACTCTGACAGTTCTGCTCTCCTGTCCCCATGCTCTGCTTCGAAGGGAGAAAGTTTGCTTTGGCAATGTTAAATTCTCACTGGGAGTCTGCACTGGGGAGGGAAAAAATACATCTACTTAGGGAGGAACCATTTCTGCTTTTCAATGGGTTTGCTGATTGCTTTGTAATAAATTAGGCCTCACATTTTCAAACCCCTACTGTTCATGCCACACCAACCGTTACAGATAATTGGGGGGGGGGAGGAGATTTTAAGAAGGCACCCCAGAAACTCACACAAATACAGAATGAAAGCCTGCTTGAGGAAGTAGAAGGTATTAGACACTTTCCTTCCTTTCATTTTTTAAAATAAAGAGATGTTGGTTTTAAGAGGAAGATTAAAAGGAAGATTAATTTAGCAGTTTAATGACCTTGCATGCAATTATTTGGTTATTCAGATTGTGAAAAGAATACGCTGAGGCACTGTCTCTAAGCTGTGAAGTTTGTAGGAATATGGATGAAAAAAGACTGAAAATTTATTTATTTATATTTATATTTATATTTATATTTATATTTATATTTATATTTATATTTATATTTATATTTATATTTATATTTATATTTATATTTATATTTATATTTATATTTATTTATATTATTTATATTTATATTTATATTTATATTTATTTATTTTCTATCCCGCCTTTATTATTTTTATAAAAACTCAAGGCGGCAAACATACCTAATACTCCTTCTTCCTCCTATTTTCCCCACAAGAGCAACCCTGTGAGGTGAGAGAGAGTGACTGGCCCAAGGTCACCCAGTCGGCTTTCATGCCTAAGGCAGGACTAGAACTCACAGACTCCTGGTTTCTATCCCAGCACCTTAACCACTAGACAGAACTGAAATGTGTGAGATATGAATTCAGTATGGGCAAAAAGGAGCATCACTACTGTAGAAAAAAGAAAGTTGAAAGTTCCCTCCTGATGTCTTCTGTTATTATTATTATTGGTCGCTCAGTCAGCCAGATGTTTAGATTGGATTTGGCATTTTTATCCATCTATCGAATCTTTCCCAAGGACCTTGGATAGGCAGATGTTGTTGTTTCATGGTGTTAAAGGTATTGTTGCAGGATTTAAGCTGTTCCAAGTAAAGCTGCCTTTTGCAATTGACTGATGGTGTTTTTGTCAATGCTGATGGTGTTCAAGTGGTGCTCCAGATGTTTTGGAATTGCATCCAAGGCACCTATTACTATTAGTACTATCTTTGCTTTCTTTTGCCACAGTTGTTCTACTTCTATTTGCAGATCTTTGTATTTTGTGATTTTCTCCAGTTCTTTCTCTTACATTGTGCTGTCTCCAGGTATTGCAATGTCCACTATCTAGTCTTTATTATTAACAATTGTTAAGTCTGGGGTGTTGTGTGGCAGGTGCTTATCTGTTTGAATTCTAAAGTCCCAGAGCACTTTGGCTTCTCATTTTCTATTATTTTGTCTATTTTGTGGTCCCACTAGTTCTTCCTTTCAGGCAAGTGGTATTTCTTGCAGATATTCCAAAGCACCACTGTTGCTACTTCATCATGCCATTGTTTGTAGTCAGTCTGTATGATCTTCTTGTAGCAACTAACTAGGTGGTCCACTGTTTCTTTAGCTTCTGTTATTATTATGGTTGATTGCACAGTCATCCATATGTTTAGACTGGTTTTGGAATTTTTGTCCACCTATTGAGTCTTTCCCAAAGGCCTGGGATAGGTAGATGTTGTTGTTTAATAATATTAAAGGTAATGTATTATTATTATTATTATTATTATTATTATTATTATTATTTTATCCTGCCTTTTTTATATATATCTCAAGGCACTGAACATACATAAATATCCTGCCTTCTATTTTCCCCACAACAACCATGTGAAGTGAGTTGGGCATAGAGAGAGTGACTGGCTCAAAGTCACCCAGCTAGTTTTACATACCTCAGGGAAGGCTAGAACACAGAGTCTCCTGCTTTATTCAGTTATAATATTGATATTTATATCATTTTGATTAACAAAAGGAAAAGAATAGGATTGCTGGTATTAAAATACTTTCTGAAATAACAAAAGTAGGCAAACTCTTACCTGATGAAGAAAGAACTACCTTCCACACAGTACATTTTTCTTTTCTCTTCCTATTAGTTCCCGAACAGTTGATACGGAAAGGAAAACAAGCATCCATAAAAACAAGTGGTAACAGAATACATTAAAAATATGAAAAGAGATCCTGTAAGACACATGTCCAAATGGGTAGAATAATGATGTATTTTGAGTTGTTGCTGTTCAGTCATTTAGTCATGTCCGACTCTTAGTGACCTCATGGACCATAGCACGCCAGGCCTTCCTGTCCTCCACTGTCTCTCGGAGTTTACTCAAATTCATGTTCATTACATTGGTGATGCTATCTAACCATCTCATCCTCTGCCGTCCCCTTCTCCTTTTGCCCTCAGTCTTTCCCAGCATCAGGGTCTTTTCCAGGGAGTCCTCTCTTCGCATTAGGTGGCCAAAGTATTTGAGCTTCAGCTTCAGCATCTGACCTTCCAATGAGCAGTCAGGGTTGATTTCCTTTAGGATTGACTGGTTTGACCTCCTTGCAGTCCAAGGGACTCTCAAGAGTCTTCTCCAGCACCACAGTTCGAAAGCATCAATTCTTTGGCGCTCAGCCTTCCTTATGGTCCAACTCTCACAGCCATACACTGCTACTGGAAAAACCATAGCTTTAACTATAAGGACCTTTGTTGGCATGGTGATGTCTCTGCTTTTTAATATGCTGTCTAGGTTTGCCATAGCTTTCCTTCCAAGGAGCAAGTTTTTTTTTTTTATTTCATGGCTGCAGTCACCGTCTGCGGTGATCTTGGAGCCCAAGAAAATAAAATCTGTCACTGCTTCCATTTCTTCCCCTTCTATTTGCCAGGAAGTGATGGGACCAGATGCCATGATCTGGGTCTTTTTAATGTTGAGTTTCAAGCTAGCTTTTGCACTCTCCTCTTTCACCCTCATCAAGAGGCTCTTTAGTTCCTCTTCACTTTCTGCCATTAGGGTGGTATTGTCTGCATATCTGAGGTTGTTGATATATTTCCCGGCAATCTTAACTCCGGCTTGTGATTCATCCAGCCCGGCATTTCTCATGATGTACTCTGCATATAAGTTAAATAAGCAGGGTGATAATATACAGCCTTGTCGTACTCCTTTCCCAATTTTGAACCAGTCGGTTGTTCCATGTCCGGTTCTAACTGTTGCTTCTTGACCCACATACAGGTTTCTCAGGAGACAGGTAAGGTGGTCTGGTACTCCCATCTCTTTAAGAATTTGCCACAGTTTGTTGTGATCCACACAATCGAAGGCTTTAGCGTAGTCAATGAAGCAGAAGTAGATGTTTTTCTGGAACTCTCTTGCTTTTTCCATGATCCAGCGAATGTTGGCAATCTGATCTCTAGTTCCTCTGCCTCTTCGAAACCCAGCTTGCACTTCTGGTAGTTCTCGGTTCACATGCTGCTGAAGCCTAGCTTATAGGATTTTGAGTACCAGTCTCCAAAAAATAGCTGAACCCATACATTTCTTCCTAAGAACACATTTAGGTGTCCAGTACAAATGATTCTTCTGTTGAATGAAATATTATTTAGAACAGTAATAAAATGAAATTGGATCCCAAAATAATGTTCAATGGATTTTCCTGTATCAGGCATTCCAGTTTCTCTTTATACATTTTATAATTTATACTTCCATTTCTCTTTATACTTTTTGCTGAAATCTGGAAATAGCTGTCATAAGTTTATTTTGTTTAAAAATTCCAGTTCTGAAGGCATTACATATTTTTGTTCTTGCTGCTGCTGTGATTGTTGTTAAAAAAGATTGTTCTGAAATAGAATATGCTGCAATTTTCCAAAGAAAGTGTTCCTAACACAGGGAGCATAAACGAATACATTGGGATATTATTATGATCAGGGATGGACATATAGAAACATTACAAAGCAGTTTCTTCACTGTGGAATAGAAGAGTTGCCAGGGGCTGAGTGTAGTTAATAGTATGAGATTAATGCACTGGTTACCTTTTTTCATAAAAGGCTTGGTGTCAAAGATAACATTTTAGAGAAATGGAAATTACTCTCTCTTTCTGCACCCAAATCACCCAACTCTTCTCAAGATGGTTAGACTGGGATCATTAATGAATATTTCATCAGATGGTACAGTATACAGTAACTAGGGGAAACAGGAGTGGTCTCGTCATAATGCTCATTTTTCACTTACACATAGAACATGCTGGAGCAGTTCATTTGCTGTCTGATAAGCAGAAATTGGACAACTTGCCTTGATACATCCTAAATTTATCCTGTGTCCCAAGGTTTAACATTACAACCTCTTCAATTGGTAACATTACTAAGCCTGAGTATGATTTCACACATAACTGGATCATTGAATTTTAATTTATTAAACTAATGTATGGTTCCTTTTCTTCTCCAGGATGCATATAAAGAAAGAAAATGTTCTACAAAACTGCACAACACCAACCAAATTCATCCTCCTGGGTCTCTCTGAAGAGTACCATTTACAAAGCATATTTTTCTCCATTTTTCTGGGAATCTATATCAATGCTTTGACTGGAAACCTTCTAATCATTCTCCTTACATTGGTTGACCGAACCCTACACACACCCATGTATTTTTTCCTAAGGAATCTATCCTTCCTTGAGATATGTTTCACATCAGTCATTGTCCCCAAGATGCTTGACAATTTCTGCTCAGGGAATAAATCCATCTCCTTTATGGGTTGTGCTCTGCAGAATTATTTTGCATTGTTTTTTGGTGGAACAGAATGTTTCCTTTTGGCCTCGATGGCTTACGATCGCTACGTTGCCATTTGTAAGCCTCTTCACTATTCTGTCCTAATGGGGCGGAAAGTTTACACAAGCCTAGCTGTAGTCTCTTGGTTAAGTGCATTTTTCATGTCCTTTGGTCACACCAGTATGGTCTTCACATTGCCCTTCTGTAATTCTAATGTTATCAATCACTTCTTTTGCGACATCCCCCCATTGCTGAAATTGGCTTGTGGGAACACCTTTAGGATTGAAATCACTGATTTTGTAGTTGTAGTGATTTTTGCTACTTTCCCTTTTCTTCTGATCTTAACATCTTACTCTGGAATCATTGTTGCCATTTTAAAGATCTCCTCCTCTGAGGGCCGGAAAAAGACTTTTTCCACTTGCTCCTCACATCTCATTGTTGTGACCTTATTCTTTGGTTCTGCTTGCATTAAGTATATGAAGCCCAATTCCAATTATTATCCAAATACAGACAAATACCTCTCCCTTTTTCATACAATCATTAGCCCTGCTTTAAACCCTGTCATATACAGCTTGAGGAACAAAGAAGTGAAAGGTGCCTTTATGAGAATCTGGGGAAGAAAACCTTTGGATTGACTTATTAGCAAAGACATGTATTGTAAAATGTGAAGTAGTTGTTTGCTTTGTACCATGTGATTTCCAAGAGTTATGAAATTATCTTTCTTTTAAGAAATTCCTATAATGAAGAGGAATGAATTAGTCACTTAGATATGAAAGATCTTATCTTAGAAATAATTATTGTAGAAATAATGCCTTGAAATGGTTGGTCACCCTAATAATATAAATAAATTGTTTAATGTGCAGTTTAAAAATTGCATAAAGAAATATGTAAACCTACTAAATCTTTTTCACTGTCTGAAGAAGAAACTATAGCCTACATGTTCAGACTGAAAGGATGAGCCCTTATTTTTTTATTGTGATTAGCTAAATTATTATTTCTGACCAACAGCCAGGTATACATACAAGTAGTTTTATTATTACTGTCCAGTGAGAATAGTGAGTTTTATTCACAGTTTGAAAGAGAAAATACAGATTGCATATTCACACTAAAACTCATCACAGTTTTATCTGGTCAAGCGAATGATTAGAGGTCCTGGGCCCGAAACTATCTCAACCTATTCTCAAACTTTAAATGGGTAAGAAGCCCGGCTTGCTGGCATGAAGCTGGGTGTGGAATGTGAGACGCCTAGTGGCCCACTTTTGGTAAGCAGAACTGGCACTGCAGGATGAACCGAACGCCGGGTTAAGGCACCCGATGCCGACGCTCATCGCAGTTATTTGCACTGAAAGAACTAACACTGGAGGGTGCTGGAAGAGGTCATTTTAATTCTGAATTTTCCCTTTTTACTTTGAATCTCTTTCTCCAACTCAACCCTGAATCACTTACCCCACCCCAAAAAATAAAAACCCACCAACCCGTCACATCTTTTGATCCATTTGTTATGCTTCCAAGAACAAAAAGAAGACAAACAAAAGAATACCAGATTAATTATTACTGATTAGAGTGGAGTTTAAAAGTTTAAAATTCCTTACATGGCTGGTGTGTCTGAAAAGATAAAAAGGATATTTGGCAAACACCACATACCTGTATATTTCAAACCCACCAACACACTGAGACAGAGGCTTGTACACCCCAAAGATCAAACTCCAAAACAGAAGAAAAGCAATGTAGTTTATGCAATCCAGTGCAGTGAGGAGTGCTCTGAACTCTACATTGGAGAAACCAAACAACCTTTGTACAGGAGGATGGCCCAACACAGGAGAAGTAACACCACAGGACCAGAGTCAGCAGTTTATCTTCATCTAAAGGAAAAAGGACACTCATTTGAGGACATTAATGTTCACATTTTAGACAGAGAAGATAGGTGGTTTGAGAGAGGGGTCAAGGAATCCATTTATGCCAACTTGGAAAATCCTTCCTTGAATAGAGGTGGGGGCCTCAGGCACAAACTCTCCTCCATCTTCCTCCCCGTGTTGTCTTCTGTGCCTAGGAAGATTAAGTCCATTTTGCAAGCTCAACAGCAGCATGGTAATCTTAACGATCCTCCTTTAGATGATAAAGGGACTTAGAAATAACATCTCAAAATAACCATGACCTAGCCCCAGGTGCAAGGTCACACAGCCACCTAGAAACATATTTAAGGATTCCCTTACTAACTTTGCTCAGACTGAAGAAGCTCCTTGGATAAGGAGCGAAACGTTTCCACTGAGAAAACAGAAATCCAGTTGACATGATTCAAGCTACAGACAATTCCACCTGGATGACTGAGAACCTTCATAGACATAGTTTAAAAGTACATTTTCCATATGTGTGTGAGTGTGTGTATTCAATAATCCTGTTTAATATGAGTTGAATTTTTTTCTGCAAGTTTGGTTTAGCTTGTCACCTCTGTTGCCTCCCTTCCTTTTGGCATCCCTTTTGGTTGCAAAAGAATTGGGGAACATGACAAGTGAGCTAGTTTTGTACCTTATATGGCATCCACATCCTTTTTGCTGGTACAAGCTGGGATATTAGACTCCAAAGTCCAATATATGAATTGCACTGAACAAATATTAAGCAGCCAGAATTTTGTCTTATATATCTGTTCTTTACAGTATTGCTATAAACTCGTAGTGCCCAAAGTGCAACATCTTGGTCAGGTGCAGGCGGATGGTGGATCTCATTTTTGACAAGAAGCACTCTAGAAGTGACTCTTTCTGACCCTCATTCTGAATCTTTGAAGTAAAACTTTACCTTTTTGACCTAAGTCTAAAGGAAGAAAGTAACTGATTGATCCATTGAAGTCACCCCAAATACATGTCAGAGTTCTCATGTGAGAGCAAATTGTTTTCTATTCTTCTGTAGCTTTCTCATAACATCTTCCATAGATAGGAAAGTCCAGATGGCCAGCAAAAGTACCACGTGATGCATTGTTTATGTCTCAGTCTAAAACCGTCCCATGGGAACAATGTGCCCTAACAGCTGGGAGGGGGAGACATGCTTGCATAGATGCAGCACTGCCACCTCATGGCAGTTTATAATATGTGCAACGCTTAATGCTTTAGGCTTTGTGATTTCCTGACCTAAGGTTCCTCCAATCAGAGAGCTGGAACAAGTGTATATCTCAGCTGTGAACTATGGGTCTATGCTTCTTGAC
Source organism: Charina bottae (assembly GCA_023362775.1). Taxonomy (NCBI): domain Eukaryota; kingdom Metazoa; phylum Chordata; class Lepidosauria; order Squamata; family Charinaidae; genus Charina; species Charina bottae. Next base: position 34,924,124 of record JALMGJ010000011.1, read on the forward strand.
GTCTGTCCGTCTTTTAGCCATGTTCGTGTGTGTGTTCTACTCCTGAGGACTGGGAAGTGTGTAGCTATGCATGGCTATGTGTGTAGGCCATGGCATATGCTCCTTCATGTCTGTCAGTGGAAACAATACACAATACTCTGCTTGTAAGTTTTGTTTTTACTTTTGCAATACTGTAACTGTATATCCAATTATTGCTTAAAGTTTTTAAGTTTTTAGCCAGAAAAGCTGCACTCTGTGTCTGTCTGTTTACTCTGTGCCTCTTTCCCTAGAAGCCAGCATTATCTAACAATACATACATATCTATATAACTATATATGTGACTTCAGTCTTCCATGTATTTTTGGTGTTTTTTTTTTGTTGTTGTTGCTTTTGCTGTTTTGTTTCTTTATGTTTTTCTTCCGAGAAGAAGCTAATATACTGATAAAAGAGTTTCTGTCATAGCACTGAGTTTTAACAACAAAAAATTAATAACTCTGTTTTATTATGGGGAGGGGGAATAGTAAAATAAAATTGCAAGGAAAATAAAATAAATATAAATAAATGATACAATCCCCCCTCCCACACACTCTTTGTTTGTTTGTTGGGGTTGCACCTCACCTTGCTGCACCAACCTCAAAGTGGTTGTCAAATCCAATAGAAATCCTCAAAGCCTCCTCACCCCTCCCATAAACTGCTGCTACAAGATATTCCTCACACAATTCCTAAAGATCAAGGCAACATTTCCATAATACTTGGCAACCTGAATACCTTGCTGGAAGGATTATATACCACAGTCAAAATAACTTTGTGGTGGTGGTGGGGAGTCAAGTTCATCTCTTCACATTTTCCACAAAAAAAGTTTAAAAGGAAATATAAAGCGATAAACTCTGGTGATGACAGCAAACGTTAGGTTAGAGGTTATTTAGAAGTTGTGAAGGATATATGAGTCTTTCACTGTGTTGAATATATTGAAGGAATTTGAGAAACATATTAGCCAAAATAAATAAATAAATAAATCCCACACCTCAATGGATTGGAGACAAAAATTAGGTACATTAGGATATTTTCAGAAAAAAAATAATTTCAGTATTCCAAAGGAACCATAGAGTGGGGGGGGGGGGGGAAGGATCTCACTAATCAATATAAAAATTATACATTTAGAGAAGTCCACAAAACAACAAACCATTGTAGCATTAGGGATATTTGATAAATTCTGTTACATATTTTGAAGATAAAGAGTCTATGATTTATTCTATGTTCCTATTTTGTCTGTTACTCTGCCAGTTCTGCTCTCCACTTCCCATGCTCTGCTTCGAAGGGAGAAAGTTTGCTTTGACAACATTAAATTCTCACTGAGAGTCTGCAGTGGGGAGGGAAAAAAAGGCACATCTACTTAGGGAGGAACCATTTCTCCTTTTCAATGGGTTTGCTGATTGCTTTGTAATAAATTTTGTCTCACATTTTCCAACCCCTACTGTTCATGGGACACCAACCATCACAGTCAATTGCAGAGGGAAGAAGTATTTAAGAAGGCACCCCAGGAACAGAAAAACACAGAATGAAAACCTGCTTTGATCAAGTAGAAGGTATCAAACACTTTGCTTCTTTCATTTTTTTACAATGAAAAGGATGTTGGTTTTAAGAGTGGACACTCCAAAGGAAGATTGAGCATTTTAATGACATTACATGCAATTATTTGGTTACTCAAATTGTGAAATGAATGCATTGAGACACCATCTGTAAGCTGCAGAGTTTGTAGGAATATGGATGACAAAAGAGTGAAAAGTGTTTCGTTTTTCAAAAGGAGAGCAGAGTTTCCAAAGAGAAAACTAGAGCTAGGTACAAATGGTCTGTTGATTTTCACCAAATATATATGATAAAAACTAAATAGAAAACTTCCTAGAATTCTCCAACAACTTGTCAAGTGCAGACTCTTCCTTTTATGATGTAAGGAGCATCACTACTGTAGGAGAAAAAAAAAGTTGAAAGTTCCCTCCTGATGCTTTCCTTTAGGAATTATTGAACTGTAAGGAGCAACAATGAAACTAAACCCAATAGATATTTCAAATGAAATAAAATATATTTACTCACACTTCTTGGCTACTAAATAACTCCCCAAAACTCATTAAATTCTATAAATCATACAAATACATTTTTAAAATATTAAAAAGTGTAAAGTGGATTTTTTTGTGTGCTTTCAGTCATAAAACTGCATGAAAATTTATTTACACTGCACAGATCAGCATATATTAAGTCATTGGAGTCATGCATCAGAGTCTGAATATCAGCATTAGATCAGTTCCATTATTATCTCCTGGAAAAAAGCTGAGGAATTGAGAACAAGTGGTTATTTATGACTGTACTGTTTTCAGTAAGTTCAAAATCTTGCTCTTCTGAGCTTTTAAAATTAATTGTTTTTATCCAGTGTGCATTTTTATTTTGTACAGTTAATGCCATTGAATATAAATCCTGATTTCAGTGTCTGAGACATAAGAATGTATAGCAGAGGTATAGCACATATTTAACCCACAATGTATGGAATATTTACATGCTATATTACAGAATTATTGTAAGATCTAAGCAACCTAGTAATCCCATTCCAGATTTAGAGTTGGCTTGCATGTCTAAGGCAGCATTAGGACACATATTCCCTTGTTTCTAGTCGATCACTTTAACCACTAGACCAAACAGGCTTAATCTAGGACTAGAAATCCAGAAATCCAGCACCAGGACTGCATTATAAATGTATAGTTTTTTCTGAATATCCTGTGCAATTTATTTTTTAGTATGTGGTAGCGCAGGGACCCTGGAAATAGCCTATTCCATCCCAGTGGCTCTGGAACACTCTGGTCTAAATCCATACAATTTTATTGACATTATATGGAAGTGTTATATACATAAGCCTCACAGATTAAGCACTAGGAGTGTGTTATATTCTCTGGAATATTGTCTCATATGCTGTGTAAAAGATTTCAGTACATTGGATGTGCAGAAACTGCCTGAATAATATATGATTCATTTTCCTTTTCAGGATGCATACAAAGGCTGAAAACATTCAACATAACAGCACAGCTCCATCCCACTTCATCCTCTTGGGTCTTTCTAATGAGCCCCACTTACAAAGCGTGTTCTTCTCCAGTTTTTTTGGAATCTATATCATCACTTTGTCTGGAAACAAATCATTGTAATCATTCTCCTAACATTGGCTGACCCAACCCTACATATACTCATGTACTTTTTTCTAAGAAATCTGTCCTTCCTTGAGATCCGTTATACATCAGTCACTGTCCCCAAAATGCTTTACAATCTCTACTCTGGGAATAAATCCATCTCCTTTATGTGCTATGCTCTGCAGACTTACTTTTCAGTCTTTCTTGGAGGATCAGAATGTTTCCTTTTGGCCACAATGGCAAATGACCGCTATATTGCCATTTCTAAACCTCTGTATTACCCTGTCCTGATGGGTGAAATGGTTTATAGAAATTCAGCTGTAGAATCTTGGTTAAATGGAATATTCATGACTTTTATTATTACTAGTATGGTATTCACATTGCCCTTCTGTGGCTCCAATGTCATCAACCATTTTTTTTGTGACATCCCCCTTTACTGAAACTGGCTTGTGGGGAGACCTTTATGATTGAAATTGCTGTTTTTGTAGTAGCAATTATTTATGTTACTTTACCTTTTATTCTGAATTTAATGTCTTATTCTGGAACCATTGTTGCCATTTTAAAGATCTCTTACTCTGAGGGCCGGAAAAAGAATTTCTCTACTTGCTCCTCACATCTCATTGTTGTGAGTTCATTTTTTGGTTCTAGTTCTATCTTGTATCTGAAGCCCAATTCCATTTATTCCCCAAATACTGACAAATACATCCCCCTTTTTTATACATTCATTAGCCCCATTTTAAACCCTGTCATATACAGCTTGAGGAACAAGGAAGTGAAATGAGCGACTTTCACTTCCGGGTTCTGGTCGGAGCACAGCGAAGAACTGGGGCTCCTTAGCCTCGATTCCACGGCTAAGCTGTTTGCAGCGATTTGGGAGAAGAAATCGCTGGAAAAATCACACTCGAAGAGAGTGTGATCAGAAGATTAACCACAAAGGGTCTCTGAAGTAAATGCCCTCCCCCGACTCCTGTAATTTCCACTGCGGGAGGAGGGAGATGGAGCAATGAAAGGAGACTGGGAAAAAAAACGGGGCTCTGCAGCAGCCGTGATTCTAACAGATAAGTAGCTGGCCCGACCAGGCTTTTAGTCACTTTTTTTTACTTTTAAACATTATTATTTTTTTATTAAGTGCTAAGATTTGTATCTGGACTTGATTTATATTTGCTGGTGCTATATTTTTTTCTTGTTAATGGAAGAATAAACGGTGGGAAGAGAAGCTAAGTGGCTTTGCTAGAAGTGAAAGTGACTTTTACTATTATTTCAGTTTGGTTTGAGTTTTTTACTTATGGACAACTATTGGTATTTCTATTTTTGTTCTCTGGAATACTATATTAAAGCTTGGATTTAAATGGAGTGATTAATACTTTATTTTTTAAGATTTTGATGTTGGGATTACTGAACCCTATTAAAAACTCTTTTATATATACAAGTTCCTCTTTTTCTTTTTGAACTTTGAACTCTGTTTGGATTTATTTTTCTGAAAAAGTCAAGTTATTTAACGTTTAATTTGGATTATTGGATTATTATATGGAAAGTAGAGGCTTTTTTACATGTCTCTAGCAACATTTTTTCTTTTTGACTTGTGGTTGGATTGAAGAATTACAAGTGGGAAGGTGAAACCCTGGGAATATTTACTATTCTTATCTTTGATTTTGACTACAGGAGAACAAAAAGTCCTAGGCTTTTATCCTTTGAAACACTGTGGACTTTTATATATAAGGGATTATAAATGACCTAAGAGGAAAATTTTTAAAGGAGCCTAGTTCTCTCTTTCTTTTTCCTTAACCTTTTGGATATTTGTTTTTTCACCTTTTCTTTTTTCTTTTTATTATTTGTAAAAGAATTTTTAATTTTTTTTTTAATTTTTTCCCCTTTTTTAAATAATTTTTGTTATATTGTTATATGGTGCTTTTTCCCCTTTTCTCCCTTTTTTCTTCTTTTTTGCAGGGCTATGGCGTCTTTGGGAACGAGACGGGCGGAGAAGGAGAAGAAGAAGGAGACTGGAGGACCACCTATTGATTCTGCTACACCTGCTACATCTGCCTCAGAAGCTTTATTACCAGAAATGAAAAAGATATTAGAAGCTGTTGCAACACTAAATAAGAAAATGGATGATCAGAATACAGCAATAAATAAGAAAATGGATGATCAGAATACAGCAATAAATAAGAAAATGGATGACCAGAATACAGCAATAAATAAGAAAATGGATGACTCCACGAAGCAGATGGAAGATCAGATTACAGCATTAGACAAAAAAATGGACGATATGAAGAAAGAAATAACCCGAGAGATTAAGCAAGATTTTAAAAAAGAAATTCAAACAGTTAAGGAAGTGGTCAATTCTCTGTCAGGAGAACTTAAAGATACGCAAAGCCAGATGCAAAAATTAGAAGATAAATCAGAATATGCTATTAAAGAGATTGAACATAATCTAGATATCACAGCTTTAGCAGAAATGAGAGAGAAGGAGCACATCTTGAGATTTAGAGCAATTCCAGAACAAGTAGATGAAAATGTGAGAGAAAGGATGACTTTTGAATTAGCTAAATTTTTGGAGACAAGAGAACAAGATTTAGATTTGGAGATAGACAAGATATTCAGAGTAAACTCACGTTATGCTAAGGAAAGAAAAGTCCCTAGAGACATATTGATATATTTCGTAAGAAAAGTGACAAAAGAGCAAATCTTAAGGAAGCATTATAATACTAGATTAAATATAGAAGGGAAGGAAATAATTGTATTAAAAGAAATTCCCTTGAGAATAATTAGGAAAAGAAAAGACTATTCTTTCCTTACAGACAAATTAAGGCAACATAGTATTTCATTCAGATGGGAAAAATTGGAAGGCGTATCGTTTGAGTTTAAAGGACAGAGATTCAAAATAACTTCCATTTTAAAAGCAAAAGCTTTTTTAGAGAAATACAAGAAAGAAATGGGTTTACCAGAAGGAGAATTGACAAAAGGAGGAGAAACATCGAAAGACAAAGAGAAGACTGAAGATCTATCTGAGAAAGGAGCTACAGGTGTGGACTTAACAAAGGGATTTTAAAGAATAAAACACCAATGGAACTTAAATATCTGACATGGAATATTAATGGAGCCAATGCTCCACAAAAAAGAAGAAAGATATTTCATTTTTTGAAAAAACAGAAATTGGACATAAGTTGTTTACAAGAGACTCATATTTGTAAAAAAGATACTAAATATTTGATTCAAAAACAGCTTGGAGAAGAATTTATTTCGGCTGGATATAAAAAAACTAAAGGGGTAGTCTTATATGTACAACCAAAGTTAAACCCAAAATTGATATTAGCTGATGAAGAGGGTCGATACATTGTAGTAGAAATTAACATACAAGGAACTAAAACACTGATAGTTGGACTTTATGCACCGAATATGGATAAAGGAGTATTTTATAAAAACCTGATGGATAAACTTTTGGACTTAACTTATGACAATTGGTGTTTCATGGGGGATTGGAATGGGGTAATTTACCCCAGATTGGATAGACAGTCACAAAAAGAAGTGAAGCAAACACAGGGAAAATTGCCACAAACATTTTTCGACTTGAAAGAGATGTTGGATTTACAAGACATTTGGAGATGTATGAATGGGACTTCCAGAGAATTTACATATTATTCAGAGAGATTTAAATCACATTCTAGAATAGATATGATTTTGATATCTAAAAATTTGATGATGGATATTAACAAAGTTGATATATTACCTAAGACTTTATCAGATCATAATCCAGTAATGTTGACTCTTAAAGGGAAACGGAATGTATTTAGATGGAGATTGAATGAGTCACTACTACGGAATAATGATGTAGTTGATGTATGCAAAAAAAAATTAAGAGAATATTTTCAATTTAATTTGAACAAAGGGACTAATATTCAAACTGTATGGGAAGCCAGTAAAGCATATATGAGGGGTTATTTTATTCAATACAATGCTCAAATGAGGAAGAAAAAACAAAAAAGAATTCAATTGATTTTAGATGAAATTAAAAGTAAAGAGTTAGATTTGAGAGATAAACCAATGGATGACACTTTGCTCACTCAAATTAAATTTCTACAAAAGCAAATATCAATGATATTAACTCAAGAGATAGAGACTCAAATGAAATTCACAAAACAAAAATATTTTGAATATGCAAATAAACCAGGTAGATGGCTGGCTTATAAACTGAGGAAACAAAGACAAAAGAATTTGATTACTAATATTCAACATGAAGGAAAAACTCTGGTGAATAATATGGACATTCAAAAAACCTTTCATGACTATTATTCTAAATTATATAAAAAACAAGATGTCAACTTGGATGAGATTGAAGAATATTTGAATAAACAAAAACTAACTGTTCTTAATGACCAACAAAGATTGATATTAAATAATGTTATAACAAAAGAAGAATTGATAAAAGCTTTTAAGAAAATTAGTAGTGGAAAAGCTCCTGGACCGGATGGATTGTCAGCAGCCTACTATAAATGTTTCGAAGAGGATTTATGTCTACCTTTGCAGAAGACTATGAATTCTATTTTGGAAACAGGAATTATGCCTGAAACTTGGAAAGAAGCACATATAACATTGATACCCAAAGAACAACAGGATTTAACATTAACTAAAAATTACAGACCAATATCTTTATTGAATAATGACTATAAGATATTTACAACGATATTAGCAGAAAGAATGAAGAATATACTTAAGGATTTTATTCATCAAGACCAAACTGGTTTTCTACCCAAAAGACAAATTCATGACAATGTCCGAAACATAGTAGACGTAATTGAATATTTGGATCAACACTATGATAAACAAGCTGCCTTGATATTTATTGATGCTGAAAAAGCCTTTGACAACTTAAATTGGCCTTTTATGTTCAAAGTTTTGGAAAATATGAATTTTGGAGGAAATTTTATAAAATGGATTAAATCAATATATACTCCACAATTTGCCAAAATAATTGTTAATGGAGAATTTAGTAAGCCATGTGAAATACAAAAAGGTACTAGACAAGGTTGTCCATTATCTCCACTTTTGTTTATATTGGTATTAGAGGTTTTACTTAGAGATATTAGACAAGATGATGGTATCCATGGTATTAAAGTTAAAAAAGAAGTTTATAAACTAAGAGCATTTGCTGACGACCTAGTCATTACTTTGGAGAATCCACTAGAAGGAATTGAAATATTAATACAGAAACTAAAAGACTTTGGGTCGCTAGCAGGGTTCAAAGTGAATTTACAGAAGACAAAAGTTTTGACCAAAAATATGGATTACCACCAACAAGAGAAATTGAAAGAAATAACAGGATATTCAATGGAAGAAAAAGTAAAATATTTGGGAGTATATTTAACAACTAAAAATGTTAAGTTGTTTAAGAATAATTATATTCCACTTTGGATGGATATTAAAAAAGATTTGGAACATTGGGAAAAACTGCAATTATCATTATTAGGTAGAATTTCAGCAATTAAAATGAATGTTTTGCCAAGAATTTTATATCTTTTTCAAACACTACCTATATTGGCATCAGAAGAACCTTTTAAACAATGGCAGCGAGATATTTCTAAGTTTATTTGGCAAGGGAAAAAACCAAGAGTAAAATATAAAGTCTTGCAAGACTCTAAAGAAAGAGGAGGACTAGGTCTACCGGATTTGAAATTATATTATGCTGCTTGTTGCTTGGTTTGGATTAAAGAATGGATAGTTTTGAAAAATGAAAAATTATTGAATTTGGAAGGACATGAATTAAGATATGGATGGCATGGATATTTGTGGTACGATAAAGTTAAAGTTAATGTGGACTTTAAAAACCATTATATTAGAAGATCCTTGTTAAGAATCTGGAATAAATATAAATTAATCTTATGTTATAAAAGACCCTTATGGATTTCTACACAAGAAGCATTCTACAGAACAGAAGTAAGAAATAAAGATAAATGGTTAACCTACAAAGACTTTTTAAAGAAAGAACAAGGACAATATATAATTAAATCAATAGAAGAATTGGTATCAGAGGGATACAGTTTTCAATGGCTTTCATATATGCAGCTCGTAGAGAAATTTAAATTAGATAAGAAAGACCTTGAATTTGAACAAACCAAATCGGAATTTGAGATACAACTATGTGAGACAGATGATCATTTAATTGCAAAAATGTATAAATTATTGTTAAAAGGTGAAATGGTAGAGGAACAAGTTAAAGACTGTATGATTAAATGGGCTAAAAATATTGGCCATAATATTCAAATGCAACAATGGGAAGATATGTGGACCAAAGGGTTAAAATTTACTTTGTGTTATAATTTAAAAGAAAACTTTTATAAGATGATGTACAGATGGTATATGACCCCACAAAAACTTTCTAAAATGTATGGAAATGTCTCCAACTTATGTTGGAAATGTAAAAAAAAAGAGGGGTCTTTTTACCATATGTGGTGGACATGTGAGACTGCAAAGAAATTTTGGACTCAAATACATGCATTGATGCAAAATATATTACAAATTCGAGTTCCATTTAAACCGGAATTTTTCTTACTGGGAATAATTGATGGACAACCTGGGAAGCAATTTACAAGGATTATGCAATACATGATTACAGCAGCAAGACTTATTTTTGCACAAAATTGGAAAAACCAGATATCGCCTACAATACAAGATTGGATGTTAAAATTGATGGATATGGCAGAGAATGATAAACTGACATGTTTATTAAAAGAAAATCCAAATAATTATTTCCTTAAAGAGTGGAAACCATTAACTGACTATTTACAAGATGCGGGAGGGGCAAAGCTTATATGGGGATTTGAAGATTAAAATATATATATATTGATGTAATAGACAAGAAATATTCTTTAATATTATATATAGACCTAGCATGTAAGATAAAATTTTTAAAATACCATGACCAGATACAAATCGGAAGTTGACCAAATTCTGTTTCAGCTTTATCTTTTTTTCTTTTTTCCTTTACTACACTTTTTTATCTTTTCTTTTTTCTTGATTTGTATTTCCATTTTCTTTTCTGTTTCAAACTTTTATCTATGTAAAATTAAAATCTAATAAAATTTGTTAAAAAAAAAAAAAGGAAGTGAAATGAGCCTTTATTTTATTTTATTTTATTTTATTTTATTTTATTTTATTTTATTTTATTTTATTTTAATTTATTTATTTAATTTATCCCCGCCCATCTCCCCGAATAGGGGACTCTATGAGCCTTTATGAGAATCTGGGAGAGAAAACCATTTGATTAACTAATTTTCATAATTACATTGTATAATGTAATATGAAGTTTGCTTGGGTCTTAAGATTACTTTATATAAAAGGATTTCCCCTTCTCATTTTCCTTCTCCTTCTCGTTCTCCTTCTTTTTCCATCTTTCTTTATGCCCATCCTTCATTTTGGGCCACTTCTGGAAAAGTTTCCAAAGATTAGAACTGGTGGCATAGAGAAGATGTCTCAAACGTTCCTAATTTATTTCACTTTAGAATTCAATGGGTAAGAACATTACTGTAACTAAAAAAAAAATGATCTTACATACATTAAATTTTTCTATAACTTTCCCACTCCTTAAATATTAGAAATATTTTATAATACCTTTAAAATTGGTTATTCTAATACATAATAATAATAAAAATAATAGTTTAATGAGTAAATATAAAGAATAAAAAGAAATAAGAAATAAGTATTATAGTCTACTGAAACTTATTCACAGCTTTTTTAAAAAAAATGGCACCAAAGTCTGCTGGGTTTGATGATTGCAGCTTGGAGAATGTTTTGTTTTGTTTTTGATTGTTTGTTTGCATTTGTGTGTGTGTGTGTGTGTGTGTGTGTGTGTGTGTGTTTAGTATGGTAGTGAGGTTTTGTGGATTTGTAGTGGTTGTGGTGAACTGATATGAGACTATAAGTCCCCTGGGCTTTCCAAGGTCATGCACAGATCCTGCAGCAAATAATGAAGCCAATCTGGCTGGTGCAGATAATGCCTCCTTTTGGGCCTTCAGATGTTCAGAGAACAAAGAACACCAGGTGATTGTGCTCCTACCTATCTGGCATCAATGTTGGAGGCCTGTAGAGGACAGGTAATGGAAACAGAGCTGAACTGCTACTGCTGGTATGCCGATCAGCTGTTTGGAGCGAGAATAGGAGAGGCCTGGAACTTGGTGATGTCTTACAGGGTTAAGGTATCTGCAAAGGATCAGGTGGTGGTGGATCCCTCCTGGAAGTGGCACTATTTGGCAGTGGTGAACTGACAGCAGCAGGAGCAGGAGCAAGCCAGTAGTGGTGCCTACTGTACTGTCCAACTCCTTGCCTTGGATTGGTAGCCATATTACTCTTGCCACATGGTGGCCGGACTTGGGAAGGACTAAGCATCAACCGTTGGGGCTCTGGGCTATTGGACCACTTTTGCAGACATTTCATCTTCCCCTGGTGGACTGTGGTTGGTGACTTTTTGGACTTGGATCTTCTATCTAGAAGCATAATTGTTTGGATTATTGAAGATGGTTCATTCCAGTTGTGGTATGGCTTGAGTCTCTCCTGGAAGGGGTGGGGTGGGGGGAGGGGGAGCAGTAGACTGTAACTACCTTCAAATGGTTGTGGGAGGAGCCACTACCAAGACAACAGTCAGATAAAAGAAACTTGAGTACAGGTTAGAACTATAACCTGAGAAAACATCTCAGATAAGACCCTCCCTAGTTCTCATGAAGATAAAGGGAGGGAAGGGGGAAGATAAAGGGAGGGAGGGAATCTAGTGGGATCAAGAATCTGGTTCCTACTAGATTCCCTGTCTCATCTCAGTTTATTTTTTATTTTAATTTTATTGGTATAGATATATAGAACAGCAGCTGGTATATATGAAGTAAATCACCATCCTCCTATATAATTTTTATATAAAAGAATGCCTGTAGCACTACATGTATTCTGAGAAATGGAAGCAACATAAGGATTGGAAATGAGGCCACTAATTTGGAGGAGGGGGAAGCAAAAGAAAATAATGATATTGGGAGGAGGAGAGGACAGGACAAGGCAGGGAGTAATCCCAGCACTTTGCCTTCTAATAATTGGAGTTTTGTGATAGGCCACATTGCCAAGTCAGCCATTTTGCGAACCGACAGGTATCTGTATGCAAGCCATTTTAGATAAGCATCTACAACATTTTCTCCTCAAAGAGAGAGTCCCAGACTTATATTTTTATGAGTTGTATACCAAAAACAATTCTGAACCATCCTAGAGAGGTACGGATCTCTCTAGGCCATCCACATTTCACAGTGTCACTTAATATCTCCACCTTTATACATTAATTTCTTCAGGGCCTGAATCACCTCCTTATTTCGCAAACTATATATGATAGGGTTGAGTGCTGGAGTAATGATGATATAAAACACAGAAGCCATTTTCACATATTCCTTTGAAGTGCTGAATTTTGATTGCATATATATTGAAAGGACTGATCCAAAAAAAAGTGAAACTACAGTCATGTGGGAAGAGCACGTGGAGATGGCCTTATGCTTCCCCATGAGACAACGTTTACCAAAGATGGAGTACAGAATGCGAGTGTATGACATAAGAATTAATAGAAGTGGTAAGACCAGAGTAAACAGACATGAAACAGACATGCACATCTTGGCTTGGTGTGTATCTCCATGAGCTATTTTCACTAAGGCAGGCATTTCACAGAGAAAATGATCAACCTTATTGTGGTTGCCAAAGGATAAGTTCAAAGTAAATGCAGTATTTATGGCAGAAAAAAATAAACCTCCCACCCAAGAAATAGTTGCCATTGAAATGCAGGCCTTCTTGGTTATTGTGAGGCTATAGTGCAGTGGAAGGCAAATGGCAACATAACGATCATATGACATCACACTAAGAAGAAAACATTCTGTAATTCCAAATGAAAGGAAGAAGTAGAGTTGTATACCACAGCGAATGAGAGGAATGACCCTTTCCTCAGACAGGAGATGAGGCAGCATTTGGGGCACCACAGTTGAAGTATAGCAAGCCTCCAAGATAGAGAAGTTGGAGAGGAAGAAATACATAGGGCCGTGAAGGTGAGAATCTGCTCTGACCAGAAGAACAAGGAGCAAGTTGCCAATCATGGCTGTCATGTAAATAAAGAAAAATGCCACAAAAAGGACAATATTTATCACCCAATGATTTGAGAGTCCCATTAAGATAAACTCTTTAGGCCAAGAAGTCTGATTGCCATCTCTCAAGTTGTCCATTATACCTGATAAAATAAAAGAAATCACCATTGGTAATACTAGCCACAGCCTAATACAAGATAATTTTTACAGATACCCACCTATCTTGCCACCTTTAAATTAACATACAACACCCACTTCAATAGTGGGAGTTGGCTCCCAAGAACCACCTCCATCAAATGAAACTGTCAGAATGCCCCAGTCTTCAGAAGAAGCCCTGTTCAATGGGCCAGCACCCTCTGAAGTATTACTACTGTGCATAAAGAGCACAGCCTTATTACTTATGACATCCAGGCTTATGAAACTATTCACTACAAGACATCTGGCTAATTCATTCTCTTTACTATAGATATCAATGAAATACTAATGCTTTTATAATCTAATTTTTAAAGTTTTATATTGAATGTTGTATTATTTTGGCTTAGGCTTTATTTTGTTTTTATTTTTAATGGCTATTTGAACACCATTTACATACATTGTTAATAATGGCAAAGAAATAGGAAATCAGGACCTTGTTGTTTTTACAAAATCACTATTGTTAACAAGAACAAAAATGTTAATAATAACAGACAATATCAATAGGATTAACATTAATCTTATTCAAAGGAAACTTGGAAATTAGATCATGGGGGCATCCAATGGAATAAATGTCTCAGGAATCAATCAGTTCAGTGATTTAGCTTGAATATTTACAATCACACCAACAACAGCAGCAATTAAAGAAGGAAGATAACTCTGCAATTAATTATAAAAAGTGCTACAACCTTTATTAACCGTATATCTTGTTGAAACTACTGAAATAGTGACCAGAGTTAACTCTCATATATAAATGTCAATGTCCAAGGAAATCCAATGCAGAAATTCAAAATAAAGTATTTTTCAAGAAGAGCTTAAAGGGGAAGGCCAAGAAGATCAAATCCTGTTCAGATTGCCTATGGTGGTCTTCAAAAGCACAGTTGTAATAGCTCAGTTCAGCCAAAATATATTGTATTTCTGAAATAATGCCATTCTTTCTCATTGCAAGAGGTCACCAGTTTGTTCTTCTTAAAAAGAAGTTCTTTCCAAATGAGAATAAAAGGGAAAACAAGAAGGCAATGAGGGAGAGGCAGGAGGATTTTGATAACAACATAATTAATGATCTTAAGAACTACAATAAAACTTGACATTGGGAGAAGGAACTAACTACAGATGTGATCAAACTGTTTGTTATTTTAGTAATAAAGGAGGATAAACAAATTACATTTTATCAAATTTTTCAGTCCATCTACAATATATTGTAGAATCATTTCAGGATCATTTCAGGAAAAAAGAAAGATTTGGGAACTGATGTAAATACTGGGGATAAGGGATGAAATTCTTGATGAAAACAAAATATTGGGTCTAGCGATGCCCATCTCAGAGTTGCTAATGAATTCAAATATGAAATTTCTGGCATTTTAACAAAAATACTTTAAGATGTATCAAAATAATTCTTTGTTCCAGAGGAATGGAAAGAGGCCATTGTTTTCACTTTTTTTTTTTAAAAAAAAAAGGGGGGGGATCCAAGAAATACCCAAGAGAATGCAAGCCAATGTCTGTTTCAAGTAATTTTGTGGAAATCATTATTAAAAATAAATGTACCTACTATTATGGAAGAATATGCTGAAGAAAATAAGCATGGTTGTTGTAAAGATAAATATTCTCTCACTAATATTTAGGGCTCTTGGAGCATTTTAAGGACTATTTAAATAGGAATAGGTGGCCTGATATTTACTGATTACTTCTGCTACTTCACTGGGGAATATCTGATTTGAGGAAAAGGATCAAAGTCAGGAAGAACCTGGAGTTTTGCAGCTTTTAGAAGGTGAGCCAAGCCGCTGATGTATTGTATTGCATGTATTGTATCTGTATTGCACTCTGCCAGCCTCCTACCAGGTTGTAAAAAGAGATGAGTAGAAAGGGATGAAAGTATATATCATGACAGTTCATACCTGCATGAAACAGAAGCTTTGTAGAACAAGATATTTTCTCTGCAACCTCTCATACATACAGGCTGAAAGGCCTCAGTATGTAAACCTTTTTCTCCCGGTTTCTCAGCAATGCAAATGAATGATACCCTTGGCTCTGTTGCTCTGTTGCTACCCTCTGCCATGATTCAAAATCTGGTGCTCTTGGACTTCCCTGACTTTTAACCCTTTGAACTATCTATGAGTATTCTCTTGATTTATAGACATGTTAACTTGGACTGTACTTGTTCTTTGGCTTTAGAAACCCTGGACTTCTCATGTCCTCACAATTGACTTCTCTATTTTATTTTCACCTTAGGCTATAAAGTAATAACTTCAGCTTGGGTAAAGTTCCTCACAAGTTTTTTAGCATAACATAGTAATAATGTAATGAGAATTAATTCTTTTATGGATCAGTGAAGCACAGAATAGAAATAAATGAATAGTACTTACGATGGATAGATGCAGACAGTGGAGCCCCCTAAGGATCTGTTCTCTGGCTGGTGCTTTTTCTTTTTTCTTTTACTTGCTTATCAATTATTTTGAGTTAGGAACAAGTAGAGAATTGACTAGTTTGTTGATAATGACAAGATATAGAGGAGGGTTGAAACAATAAAGGTCTGTATTCTAGAAGGATTTAATCAATCTAGGGAAAGTAGCATTACACTGGCATATGTCGTTCAATATAAACCACATGATTCATGGGGGGGGGGGTGAGGAAATTGCAGTTTTACAGATGATTCTAATGGGATCTAAGTTGGAAAGAACTAGAAACAATATTAGCTTATAAAATATTGAGAGCCAGTATACAGTTGTTAATGACAAACACAGTTTTTATGCAGTGGATGAGTAGAATGTAGAACAAAACATCCCATATGGCACTCCTGAATGAAATAATGAAGTTAAAGCTGAAATACTTTGGGCACATAATGCAAAAATTGGTCATTGTTAGTAGACCCTAGAAAATAACAGGTAGTCAGAAGACAAGAAAGGTAGATGCTATTGCTGATGACTCAACCATGAGCTAATAAGAATTTAAAGAAGCAGTTACTGGCAGAAAATCCTGGCAAAATGTTATCCACTGAGTCATGAAGATTCAGCAGTGACTGAATTACTGAACTAGAACAACAGCATTCTTGGAGTCGGTAGCTATTCTGGAAGAAAATGAATTGAGATAAACTTTTCTTATCCTTTAAATTCTAAACTAATAGATCCTTCCTTCCTTCCTTCCTTCCTTCCTTCCTTCCTTCCTTCCTTCCTTCCTTCCTTCCTTCCTTCCTTCCTTCCTTCCTTCCTTCCTAGTAGTTTTGAACAAGCTTCTACCACATTGATACCTGCTGATATTGCACTGCAGTAATAATTAAAAGCTATAGTATCATTTGTCATTATTCATCTTACAATATGATCACAGTAAAAACAACCTTCAGCAACAGTATCTATTAGAAAATTTTGGCTCATGTATTAATTTCTACAATTCATAATACACATTTTTCATGGAAAGAAAAAATAATTCTTATACACATCTGCTTTCTGAGGATATTATAAAAAAATGGATTGCTGTGCCCCTGGCTTTTCTCCTTCTTTCCCTCCCCATGGGGACATATTAAAAATGAAGAGTACCATGAAGAAATTGTTCCATGGTGTTCCATGTTTCAGCAAGATTATCATCCAGCCTACAGAGTAATATTCTCTGCTGTATAAATAACTGAGAAAGCCAATGTTTTATATGAAAGTATGAATCTTCCCTGAGATGTGACAAACACATTAGTAATACATATAGGAATAATTGCACAAGTTAAGTGTGTCTAGAATCAATTCTCATGAGACAAATAAGTCCGCCATAATTTCTTTTCATTTGGAATTATGATAGTCAAGCACCAATCCTGTGGGATCTTGGTGGAATTGTCTATGGCAGTGAATAATAAAGCTAGCACAGGTGTGTACCAGTTAAAATTACTGTTTATGATTTTATAGGACATTTCATCCATACCAAGAGCCTTCATGAATTTGGACTATATCTGATTTCAGAAGAGGAAAACAGGGACTGTGAAGTTAAAGAGGTCACATTTAACTCCAAACTCTGAGTGGATATGTATGGACAAACAAAAGGTCACAATGTAATTTTCAATCTTCAAAATATGAAGAGAAAAGTGCTGGATTGTTTGTTTTGTTCTTTGTTTAAAGAAACAGTGTCATGGATTGTAAATAACCCCCCTCCCACACCAAATGCTAAATGGAAGGTGCAGAAATTAACACCGTCACTATATAAATGTATCCTGATTTATGAAAAGGCTGTTCTGTCATTAATGCTGGTAAAATATACATCTCTGTAAAATTTATACACAGATACACTAACACAAATACTCTAAAGGACTTTGCACTTCTAGACAGGAAATATCAACATGGTGCTTATATATATATGAGAATTGCAGTGTTCTAAGATATTTTTTCTCCATAATTCAAATTTGACTTTCAAAGGGAAACAAGAAGATAGCCATCAATGGAATCAAAGGGAGAGAGAAGGCTATTTGCTTATATCTGCAGTTTTCAGGATCCTGTTAATGTATGCCTAAATTTAGTATGCTATGTAGCTCTGTATGGTGCTTCTAAGTTAGCACACTTAATGGGAATAGTTTTATTCTGTAGTGCAATACAACTGAAGTAACTGTGAAATCTGTTGACAGACAGTATATGTAATGGGTTGTGAGAATAACCTTGGGAGACAGGAGGAAGAGCTGCAGCCTAGACAATGATCTGATAAATGAAATCTGAGTCCAAAGGAGGAATGGGGGTGGAGTAAGTGTCTCAGAAGGGACTGTCCCTAGTTCTCTGGAAAGTAAAGGCAGGGGAGGAGGGAAGTGCTTTCAGACTTGCAAGATTGATATCAACCCTTCAAGGTAGTCAAGACAGGAAACCAAAACCACGAGTACTAAGTCTATCTTTATTGTAAGATTATAGTAACAGAATCTTGCATGATTCAGCATCTCAGCAGAAAATAGCAAACAGGATATTGTTATTGCTAAGTAAGATACAAAGGAAGTTTAAATGCTATTGTTCACCAATTGTGTTGCAACCACTACCAACTAAAGGTATATTTAGAAGTGAAGGAGAGGCAATAGTGGTTTATTTTATTATTACACAACAACAACCCTAACCCACCAACACCCTAACCCTAACCCCCACCAACACAGGCAGGACAAGCCAGGGTATATAAACAGAGAGCAAGTCTCATTCCCTTTTCACACTGAAGATGTTGACAATGAAACTGAAGATGCTTGACAATGAAACATCTGCAAGAAAACAACAAGGCTCAGAGAGCACCAAGGACTCCACAGTTATTTTATTATTATTATTTATTTGAAAAGGTTTATATATTCACCCATATTGTAGCAACAACCCTGGGTCATGCACAAACCAGTAAAAACAACAGAAAACCTCAAATCATAAAATAAAAATAAATTAAAACTCTATATGGTTTCATGAAAAGCTCTAATGTTTGGGATAGCTATTATAAGTGTTTGGTGAAGAGATAAATATTTTTTTAAATAATAAATTTTCAATTAATTCTTTGTTTTCAGCTAAAATCAATCTTGACTTTAATTTTTTAATTCCCCTCTTTTGATTCTTGGGGGAAAGAATCCAAGAAACAATTGGATTTATTTATTTTTTATCTATTGCTTTTTACAGGGGGAATTTTAGAGAGAGGAAAAAAGAGGGAGAGGGAAATAGAAAGAGAGCAATTCAACTAATAAAGAAGAAATGCCACAAAGCAAACAACCTCCAGTAGTAGTTCCTTCAGTATGTACATGCAAATGGTAGTTTCTGTTCCAAACTATAAGTATTCAGTACACTACAGTAATAATAACACTCCCATCTATATGTGGCAGTTGGTCACAATAAAATTTGGCAAGTCACAATAATACTTAAGAACTAAACTATTTAGTATGAGCATGAAAACAATTTTTATAATTCCTGCTTTAGACTGTAAGGCTCAATAGACATATATCCTAATTTTACTTTTATTCTCTTATTTTTTCCCCTTTTTATAATATTGTTATAAATCTTGATACATTGTATTGTTTCAGTACAATGATGTTTACAGTATATGATGTGATTAGATATTATTAACATTCTATTATTTAGACAGCTTAAAGTATTGAAAATACAGGAAAAAAAGAAAAATCTATCAGAATTAATTACAATTTAGGTGGTCAATATTACAAGCATAAAATGACTAAAATCAATAAAGGTGGGATGTCAGCAAAAAAAAGTGGTTGGAATCACAGAAAGACAGTCTGAACACCATACTAGTGAGAACAAAAGACATGAAAAACCCACTTAACCATGAGGCTAGAGCTAAATTGGTATAAACTCTTTGAGCTATCTGGACAGGGTAATACAGAGGCTTACAGATGGCAAGATCATGATCATAGGCCATTGAGGTCAAAAGGAAACATTCTTTTCCACCAAGGAAGAATGAAAAGTAGGAATGCACAGCACAGCCAATGAAAGAGATGGATTTATTTTCAGAGTGGATATTGTCAAGCATCTTGGGGATAGTGACTGAAATAAAACAGATCTCAAGGAAGGCCAGATTTCTTAGAAAAAAATACATGGGTGTATGTAGGGTTGGGTCAGCTAATGTAAGGAGGTTGATTAGAAGGGTTCTATTCAAAGTGATAACATAGATTCCCCCCAAAAGTAGAAAAGAATCTGCTTTGCAAGTGGGGCTCATCAGAAATATCCAAGAGGATGAATTTGGTCAGTGTTGTGCTGTTCTGTTGAATATATTTTTTATTTGTATGCATCCTAGAAAGAAAAGGAACCATACTTCACTTTATGAAATTAAAATACAATGATCCAGTTGTGTAAAAATATACTGAGACATAATAGTGTTAAACCTCAGAACATAATCTAGGGGGGATAAGACAAATTTGTTCAATATTGGTTGATCAGAAAGGTTAGACAGCTCCAACATGTTCTCTTCTGTTATAACTGAGACAATTCTTGCTTGCCCTTATTTGTTCCTCCATCTGATCAAATAGTTGTTAGTCACTAGGATTAAGTCATCTTGTGAAGAGCGGGAATTTATTTATTTATTTATTTCTTAATATTCATAGTCTAACCTTTTATGGCTCCCCATTCATAGAGCTCTGGAAGATATTTGCATTTATCAAAAATTATCACCACCTAGACCTTTATGATAAAAGTGATTTATTTATTTATTTATTTATTTATTTATTTATTTATTTACATACTTAGTTGCTTTCTATGGTTTCTATTCCTCTCCATGCCAGAAGCTTTTGAACAACTTACATCTACCAATAAACACTGGCTTAGAACATGACTACCATCAATCATGTCCATATCAACCAATATCAACTTGATCAGCAACAAAAAGGTAGGGTAAGGTAATCCTAAGCATCCAAAGTCTCTCCTGAAAAGCCATGCCTTTATGGATCCTTGGAAGCTCAATAGGGTGGAGGTAATCCAGACATCTTAGGCCAACCTTTCCTCAGAAGAGAGCCTATCACCAAGACAGCTCAACAGCAGATCAAGTAAACCATGGTTTTACTGTCATTAAAGGGGTTGTTGTTCCCACTGAATATCAATAATCCAATTATACAAAAATTCTGATAAACCAAAGACCATAGGATAGTTGGATATGTACCCTCTGAAATTTGAGAAATAAGTCTACTCTTGGAAGCAGATCTCACCTTAAATATTCTCTCCAACCCTTGTGAAACTCTGAGTCTCATACGACTTCAGAGTTGTTGTTTCTTTTCACCAGTGAAGTGCCTGATGCAAAAGCAATTGAAGAAGAAAGATGAAAGGTTTGGATTTCTCCAAAATGCTTGGAATTTCTCATGGCCACAGTAAAAGTGCTTTGCTAGGTTGTTTGTCACATCACAAAAAGAGGATCACTAAATATAAGAAGTGATTAGCAACTAGTGGTGAGGAAAGTATTTGAAAAAAACAATTATTCCATCAGAAAAGAGAAGTCTTGCCTAGTAGTAGAGAAAGAAAGTGGCCCTCATCAAGTATTCTGTCCTAGTTCTCATCCATCAAATAAATACAGCCCAGCCAAATCAGTCTCAGAGATAACCATGCCCCATTGATCTCATATTAATTACCATATCCAACTTATGGAAATAACTGTTCTCATACAGGAAAAACCTCATCCTCTTTGTCACCTTTTTAAAAAGTTTATTTTTTTTTCTTTAAACAATTAAATGCAGTGCCTCTAGAATGAGAAATATAAGAATATAGCAAACAAGATAGTTAAAAAGTATAAGAACAACTGGAATTGGAATGTCTGATATATGGATATCCATTGAAATTATTCTGGCATCTAATGCCATGTTTCTAACCCTGAAAAAATATCCTTCAACATACAGTACAAGTCATCTCTCTTGGACAAATGCTTTTAGGAAACTGAAATTGAGAGGTTCAGGTAATGGCTGGAAAATGGTGCTTAAAAGAGAACATCTGTTTATTTGATGGGGCATGTGGCATACAGAATCCCTTTTGAATAGAAATTATTTCAGGTATCAATTTTGTTTTCATTTGTTTTCAGAGATCCTTATGTTCTTTTAAAGCAACAGTGACAACAGAAAAATATACTATATGTGTCAGGGAGATAACGGGTGAAGAAGGAGGGGGCTCCCTCCTCCTTCACCCGTTATCTCCCTGGCAATATGCCTTTTTTGGTTACAAGCGTCTGGAAGAATACCTATAATCCTTCAATAACCAAATTAAAACTTTCGCCCTCCTCTTTTATTTCGAAAGCTTTTTACTAAGGGGAGTTATATTAATTTCATTAATTAATCAAGGCAATTTAATTCAGAAATCTTTTACACAGCATATGAGAGAATAATCCAGAGACCTATAATGGAGTCCTAGCCTTATATGAGGCTCAATTAGGACCATACAACAGCATGATTACCTTAGAGAGAATTCAAACAAAAATTTTGAGAAGCATCTTCCAGGTTACCCGCTGTGTTCCAAATCAGTAAACTTGAATCCAAGCTCTGGATAAATATCTTTACCTACTGGCTAGAACTACACCACAATCCTACTGGACTGACCCATGTAATATTGGCAGACAACTTCAAATCTTCTTGGGAAACAGCTATCCAAAAGCAACTGAACCACTATAGCTTTTCCAGTGATGCCATTTTAATGTTAGGGCCAGACCAAGCTAGATCAATATTAAGGCAAATGATCTTAGATATAGAAGGGCAAACAGAAATTGCTGCTTTTTCTCACAATATAATTGCAAATAACCAAATTTTAGCACCTTAACCAGCTTCATATTTATATCACATCACAGTTCCTAAATTCAGGAGAGCCTTATCTTTAGCTTGATTTAATGTTCTCCCCACAGCTTTTTTGGAAGGGAAATATAGGAAAACCCCTTATGAAATCTGACACTGCCTCTGTGACACAGGTGCTATAGAAACCACAGCCCATGTTCTTTTGTATTCTCAATTCTACAGGGACATTCACCACCAGTTGGTTACTCTTTTTTATCTAAATTTCCTGGGCACTCTGATAATTTTTATTTGCATTATTTGTTACACAACCAGGATAAAACTATCTCTCTAAAAGTAGAAAAATTCTGCTACATTATTTGCATGCTTCACCCACAAATGGTTGCCAATAGTTATTGATGTTAGGGGTTAATTTTGCTTTGTTTTACTGAATGTATTCTTACTGGTCAATGACTAAAATAAAGTCTCTGTATGTCAATCCTAGCCTTAATCTGTGAAGATTAACTACATAACACTTCCATAAAATGTCAATAAAATTGTATGGATTTAGACCAGAGCGTTCTACAGCCACTGGGATGCAGTGGGATATTCCCAGGGTCCCTGCACAACCCACATATTTTAAAAAAATGCACAGGGTATTCAGAATAATCCAAGGATTTATCATGGAGTCATCATGCTGAATTTTGGTATTTCTAGTCTTTCATTAAGCCTGTTCAGTCTAGTGGTTAAGATGCTGGACTAGGAACAAATAAATCTGTGTTCTACTGCTGCCTTAGACATCGAATCCAACTAGGTGACAATCTCTCTCAACCCAGGGATGAGGGCAATGGCAATCCACTTCTGAAAAATGTTGCCAAGAAAACTACATAAACTTGTCTGTGTAGTCCTGGCAGTCAAAACTGACTTAAAAGAAGAAAAATCATAAAAGTATCAATATATTGAATTTTCATGGAACTATGAAAGCTGCAGCATAAGAGCATACAGATTATTTTTTTCTACGCTGGGAAAATGCATCCTAATAAAAGAATCAATTTCAGCTCTAACTTTGAAATGAGTTTATTAGGTTGCTTGGGACTTAAAATAATTCTGTTATATAGCATGTACAGTAAATGTTCCATACATTCTTTGTTAAATATGTGCTATTACTCTGCTATACTTCCTTGTGTCTCAGCCACTGAAATTGGCTGAGACAACATTAACTGTACAAAATAAAAATTGTCTGCACATTGAATCAAAACAATTAATTTCAAAAGCTTAGAGGATCATTATGAACTTACTGAAAATGGTATGCTCAAAAACAATGATTTATTCCCAATTGCTCAGCTGCACTTCTGACTTTTCCAGGAGTCACAGATGGAACTGGTCTAATGCTGATTTTCAGGCTAAAGCAGAAAATGCTATATATCTCCTATGCTTTAATATATCCTGATTACTCTAGTGCAAATAAATATACATGCATCTTTACCACTTAAAGCCAAAAGAGAGATAACTTTAAAATCTCTTTCTCTGTATTAGAGCATCTTAGTGGTTGTTTTGGAATTATTTATTAGCCAAGAGTTATGTGAGTAAATACCCTTTCTTTTATTGTACTATATCTTCAGGGGTCTGCTAGGTAGGTTGCAGCTTCTTATAATTCAATAATTCCTAAAAGAAAACATCAGGAGGGAAATCTCAACTTTTTTTTTCTATAGTAGCAATGTTCCTGACATCATTAAAAGAAAAACCTGACTTGAAAATTCTTGGAGAATTTCATCTTCCCGTAGAGAAATTTCAGGAAGTTTTCTATTTAGCTCTTCACCCTACATGTATGGTGTAATTCAACAGACCATTTATACCTAGCTCTAGTTTGTTTGTTTGTTTGTTTGTTTCAAATATTTGTTTGGCTGCCCATCTTAAAACACAACTCTGGGCAGCTCACAACCACAATAAAACTTAGAAGCATAAAATCATAAAACCTTAAACCATTAAACTAAAAGAAAACCTGGCACCTCAATCATCCCCTTGGGATGTCTCACCACCAACTCCAAATATCCTCATTCTACCCCAGAACCTGGGTAAAAAGCCAGGTCTTGATGGCCTTCCAAAAGTCTAAAAGGGTAGAGGCCTTCCAAATCACTGTGGGGAGGGTGTTCCATAAGGTAGGGGCATCCACAGAAAAGGTACGCTTCCGAGGTCCCACTAGATGGCAAGATTTCAGGGAAGGGAGCTGGAGCATTCCTACCCTATCTGATCTGGTAGGACAGGCAGTTAGTTTTGGTAGCTTTCTCTTTGGAAACTCTGCTCCCCCACCCTACAAATAGATGAGCAAGAATGATAAGCTGAGCAGATAGGCATTCTAATATGTTTACTACCTGTCCTTCTTAGAACATTCTAATAGAACATTATACCATTATCTGGTTGATATCAGAGTTCACATAGTTAGGTGAAGTCCAACTTAAATCAATTAAACTTACTTCTAAGGAAACCTGAACAGAATTGAACTGAAGAATGGCTAATTTTCTGCAGTCTTCTGGTTTGTGTCTGCTTTTGTTACTTCATTGTCCCCTGCCATACCACAAGTCATTTGATCTGCAAGGAAGTCTCAAGGCCATGCATTTCCAATCTGTATTTCATCCTGTTTGCCCATACCAACTTCAGATTGCAGACACTTTCTTCCTATTGGCATCCAGATTCTTACAAACTTTGCAGCTTAGAGATAATGCATCATTCTACCCATTTCACAATTTGAGTAACCAAATAATTGAATGGAAAGTCATTGAATTACTGAGTTAACCTTCCTTTGGAACTTCCACTGTTAAAACAAACAACTCCTTCTTTATAAAAAAAATAATATGCAGAAAAGTGTATGTTATCTTCTACTTCCTCATACAGGGTTTCATCTACCTGTGTTTGTGTGCATTCATGGGTTGACATTTTTAAACACTTCCCCCAGTTGCCTGTGATCGTTTATGTTATGAATAATAATAATAATAATAATAATAATAATAATAAATAATGCATTATGTAACCATTAACAAATCCATTTAAAAGCCAGGAAAGGCTTCTCCCCTACAAGGAGAAAGTTGCCAAAGCAAAATTTCTCTGATCCAAAAAGAGCATGGGTGTTAGACACAGAACAGGCAGAGTAACAGACAAAGGGGGGGTGGGCATGGATTTCAGTCTCTTATCACCCCCCAAAAATAACATGGAATAAATCTAATCACTTTGTTTTTATACTTTATTTATATATATATATAACAAAGTGATTAGATTTATTCCATGTTTTTTTTTGGGGGGGGTGATAAGAGACTGAAATCCATGCCCACCCCCCTTTGTCTGTTACTCTGCCTGTTCTGTGTCTAACACCCATGCTCTAACACACATACACACATACATATTTGGTGGGAAATGTGTGGAGAAGAACTTGATAATTTCTTTTCTCATGAACTCATGGGAATATGCTATATAACCCTGCAACAATGAAGCCAGGTTGCTAAGTATTACTGACAAATGTTTTCATAACTTTGGGTCTTTAGGAATTATGTGAGGAACCTTCTGGAGCAATAGTCTACAGTTGGGGGTGCAGTGGAAAGAGAGAACTTCTATTGGCTTTAACAACCACCAGGTGTAGATATTCAAACCTTTTAGACTTCTAGAAAAGTTACCTCTGTAGGGTTGAGGCAGAATTCGAAGTAAGCTGTTGCAATTTCATTTCCCTGCCATCAACCCTGATGTATGTAAAAAGCCTGAAGATATCACTGGGTACATTTAACTTTCCTTTTATCAACCTACCAACTTTCAGTCACATTAAACAGTTTATACATTAAATCATGAACTATAAACCTCTTCTTGTATTATCTAGTGTGCCATTAAACAATAGTTTTATTTCCATCATGAGTGGGATGTATATGTTCTCATAACAATTCTGAGTCTCTTCATCTTAACCTAAAGATGTCTTCAGATTTCAGTTTTCCTACAACATTTGCTTTAAAGATTTCCTTCAAACTAAAGTGAAAATGTGTATTTAAATATGTAAGCTTTGTGGTGCGCTTGTGAAAACTTGATATATCCTTTTTGTGTGTGTGTGTGCTTTCAAGTAAGTGTTGGCTCCTGGAGATTGCCTGGACAAGTCCCTGCAGTTTTCTTGGCAAGAATTCTGAAGTGGTTTGCCATTGCCTGCTTCCTAGGGCTGAGAGGGTATAACTAGACCAAGGTCACCCAGCTGGCTTTATGCTTAATGGGGACTAGAACTCACAGTCTCCCTATTTCTACCCTGGTGCCTTAACCACTACACCAAACTGGCTTCTAGGTAACCTATATCCTAAAGGTAAAGGTAAAGGTTTCCCCTGCACAGTTGTGTCCGACTCAAGGGGGCGGTACTCATCTCCGTTTCTTAGCCGAAGAGCCAGCACTGTCCGAAGACGCTTCCTCGGTCATGTGGCCGGCATGACAAGCATGGAATGCTGTTACCATCCCACCGAAGTGGTACCTATTTATCTACTTGCATTTGCACGCTTTCAAATTGCTAGGTTGGCAAGAGCTGGGGCGAGTGTGCGAGCTCACTCCGTCATGCAGGATTAAATTAAATTACATTTATATACTAGGTTACATTTAATTTGGAATTATGTTACCAGAGAACTGTGCTGAAATTTCTCAAAAAGCATCTGTGTGATCAAACTTTCAATAAATTGGTCAATAAAATAAGGTAATGGTCCTTCTCTGATATCACTAGGAATTCTTTGAGAATCTTGCTTTTTTTTTCCCCCCCATCAATATGGGTGAGATGTGATCCAGTCTCTCTCTCCATCTCCCCTCTCTCCCTCTATACTTTTATTATAGTAGAGGAAAGCAGATGGATTGACCTGCACTTTCTCCAGTGAGTGTGAAATTTACTGTGTGAGAGAGTTCTTTTGAATTTTTATTTAATTCCTATAACATAGAGGCAATAAGTATGTACTGTATGTTATACATTTATATTGAAATGTATATGCCACTCCATCCATTCAGGATTCTGGGCAGCTCAAAACTTCATTAAAGAATACATCAAAAGTACTCATAAAAACATCCTCCATAGTTAATCAGTTAAAACTCATTACAATGTTCAAATCTTCATCATAAGGACATGACTTACTGTTGCAAAGGCATCTTGCTTCAAAGAAGTCTTCATCTGACATATGAGCTGAATCTGGATAATGGCTCTCCTGGGCATAGATTCTAACTGCTGACTCAGCAGAAGCTATGAGGCCAGGACAAGCCCAGATTCCATATCTGTCCTTTCAGGAGGGATACAACCTCATCCAGAGCCAACAAAGGCACTACAATGGAGCCAGATGGTTTCTGGAAAAATAGAACCCCCATCTTGCTTGGATTCTGCCTTAATTTAGAATGCCCATGATGGCAAATAGAAATACAAATAGACTTAAGATTACACAAGGCATTATGATTTGGGGCCCCATTCCTACCAGGTTAAGAATTTGGACAAGAAAGAAAGAAAGAAAGAAAGAAAGAAAGAAAGAAAGAAAGAAAGAAAGAAAGAAAGAAAGAAAGAAAGAAAGAAAGAAAGAAAGAAAGAAAGAAAGAAAGAAAGAAAGAAAGAAAGAAAGAAAGAAAGATCCTGAATAGTGCTGGAACAACTCTACTTCAAGGTCATTTTTAGAAGGAGACCATGACATGAAAATCTTTTAACTACAAGTCAGCAGAGACCAGTGAATAAGGGCTAGAATAATTAAGTTGTTTATTTTTGGAGCCCTAGGAGAATTCTACTTAAAAAATCAGTATTTTATTGACAACTGCAGCAAAATCATGGTGACTCTTTTTGATGAACTATGCTATTTGGAAAGGTGAGAGAACTGATTAAATTATAAGTTTATTTTCAAAAACTACATTAACAAGATAGTGGTTTCGTACCCTATGTTCTGCAAGACATATGAGTTCTATTCTTTCTTTAATCTTTCTTTAATATGAAGATGTTTAAGATGAATATTTAAAATGCTTGTGTGTAAAAAGAATGGCGATTAATTTGGTTAGTAACCTAATATAAGTTATTAACAAAAATGCTTTAGTACATTGGTTAGAGTTTTGTTAAACACAAAGGAAAAATGGAAAGGAAAAGGAGAAGATCTCTCTGGCATTATACCGTAAGTTGACTGAAAAGAAAATGGAGTGTGATCTCTTTTGCTGGAGGTGTTTAAATAGACTGGTTGGGTATCGGTCCAGAATACTATAGCAGTGGATTCTTATACTGGGCAGAAAAATGGATTATATCACTTCTGAGATTCCCTTCAATCCTCATAGTCTATGATTCTTCTTCAAAAGGAGAACCAATTCATTTAGCTCAATATTATATCCATGATAATGTATACGAGCTGCACTGGTTTTCAGACCCTCAGCTCTATCTACAGAGATAGAGAGTACCAATTTTAAGAAGGCATATTTGAAGAATGAAAACTTCATCTTCAATCTGTATTTATAGGAAAAGCATTTTAAAAAAGAATTGAAATACCTTGATACAATTTCATAATAAACATTAAGGAAGGAAGTATAATGATGCATTGACCTGAGAAGGCTCAGTCAAGATGAGGAAGAGTGAAGTGAAGTCCAATATCTCCAGTGAGAAAGTGATCTATCAAGTTAAGTACTGTATGTGATATATACAGTAGATATAGAGATTAGACACAAAGAGATACAAATACAGATACAGTCAAAACCTTGTTTCTTATAAATTAATTCAGTTTTTTTATTGTGTCAATATGCACAATATGAACAGTTCAATGATTGAACCAATTATACAGAAAGGTGGCAAGTTCCTCTTCAATTAGGTGAGACTGGGCTGCCACCTGTTTCGGATGCCTTAATTTAAATT
Organism: Charina bottae; assembly: GCA_023362775.1. Taxonomy (NCBI): domain Eukaryota; kingdom Metazoa; phylum Chordata; class Lepidosauria; order Squamata; family Charinaidae; genus Charina; species Charina bottae. The sequence goes on from JALMGJ010000011.1 coordinate 34,953,584, forward strand.
CCCACAGTTTGTAACAAGTTGGATTTGATGGCTTAAATGACTCCTTCCAACTCTATGATTCTACAATTTGTAAGCAAGACCAAAAGTGCTTTCACACCAGTAATTTCATGTTCTAATAGAATGCCTTTGATGAAAGCATTCACCACACCCTGTATTTAGGTATTACCTTAAGGTACAGTATCAGATGCAATGGACCTTACAAATGACATCTTGTTATTTTCCTTCTTAGGTGAGCATATTCGTGATGACATGAATATGAATGCAACTTCCATTACCTATTTTATTTTTCTTGGATTTCCCAGCCATTCAGAGGTTCAGATTCTCATGTTTATTCTCCTTTTTTCTGTTTATGTTATTAGTATAACTGGTAACTGTCTCATTATTATTATCACTTGGACAGACATAATCCTTCATACGCCCATGTATTTCTTCCTGAAACTCCTGTCGTTCTTGGAGATATGCTATATCTCAGTCACCCTTCCTAAAATGTTGCATAACCTCCTCTCTGGAGACAGGACCATCTCATTCAGTGGCTGTGCAGTTCAGATGTATTTTCTCTTATTCCTGGGGACAGTTGAGTGCTTTCTCCTGGCTGCTATGTCTTACGACCGGTACATTGCAATCTGCTTGCCCTTACATTATGCAACACTGATGTCTAAAGAAGTTTGCATCTATCTAACTTTGGCTTCATGGTTGAGTGGCTTTTTTCTACCACTGGTGAATACAGGTTGGGCATTCAGCTTAACATACTGTGGTTCTAATGAAATAAATCATTTCTTCTGTGACTTTCCACCAGTTTTGAAGCTAGCTTGTGTTGACACATCTCTAAATGAATTAGTGATGCTAGTGAGCAGTTTGGTTATCACTCTGATACCTTGTATCTTCATCCTCCTAACCTATATTTGCATCCTTGACACCATATTAAGGATGACTTCAACAAAAGCTAGGCAGAAGGTATTCTCTACATGTTCTTCACATCTTATAATGGTGATTATTTTCTATGGAACAGCCAGCTTTATGTATCTACACCCTAAATCCACTTATGCAATGGAGAGAGATAAATTTCTCTCCCTTCTGTATACTGTTTTAACACCAATGCTAAACCCAATTATCTATGCCTTGAGGAACACAGAAGTGAAAAAATCTCTGAGAAGAATGTTAAGAAAGAAAATATTGTTCTGAAAATATTGTTAAATTACAATTACCATAATTCCAATGAGAGATGGTACAGATTTATGAAAGGCCTTGATTTTTGTTGAGAACTTGGGGTTAACCTCATTTGTGAGACATATATATAACCCAGTTCTGAAAAACATTAAAAATACCTTAAACATTTGTAGGTAGGAGGAAATGGGTATAAATGTGTTATCCTATGGGTTTTGGTCTTTTCTGAAACAACTACATGTTTTTCTATTTGTTGTTTCAAAGTATTGAAGGATTAAGTGTATTTAACATACTTAAATTATAGGGTTGCTAATTTTTGTTGAAAATCTAGTTTATGATGCTTAGAATTCATCTATGCCTAATTAACTTATGTGATCTTTCAATCATGTAAAGAATGTGCTTGTTTATTTTACTCATTCCAAAATGCATAGCCACAAATAATCAAAATGTGTCTTCAATGGGTGAACAATATGCATTTCAGTTATCCCATTACCCTTCATTGCTCCTTGCATCACACACATTTAATGTCAGCTAATCATATTCAGAGCCAAATAATGAAATTATAAAGAGAGGAGGGGCATATATACTGTAGTAATTCATGTGTCCTGGCATGATTCATATGCGTTGGCATGAGTACATAAGGACATTCTGAAAGATAGTACATATATAGGTTTTTTCTAAAGGAAGGAAATAAGTGTGAGGGATGTAGAGGAGAACTGTATGTTGAACTGGCAAGTTTCATCAGGTTGATTGGACATGCATCAGTTACTCTGGCTTTCTACTCACAAAATAGTGATATGTGCCGCTGCTGGCAACACACCAGTCGTGGAGGCGGCGGCAGCGTGGCGGTGGCGCGCGCGCACATGGCAGCGGCGCGGGGGGGGCGTGCGGCGGCGCATGCGGCGGTGCGGGGGGCATGCGGTGGCACGTGCGTGCACGGCGGTGGCGCAGTGGCGTGCAGCGGCGTGCGCGTGCACGGCGGTGGCGGCAGCGGCAGCAGCCTCCGCTAAAACGTGGAAGCACTGATCCCACGCCGCTGCCGCTGCCACCATGCACACGCGCCCGCCGCTTCCGGGTGGTGTGGCTACACACCACGCTGTGTGTGGCGACACACTTTTGTGTCGCGACACACAGTTTGGAAAGCTCTGGGTTAGAGTCTTGCAACCAATAATTGCTTTACATATTCCCCACTGATCATTGATTTAGCTCTTCAAATGTACCTCTTGAGATTGTGTCAGTCATATGAGTAAAAGGAATGGAAAAGGGGACTTTAGAAGAAATGAAGCAGTATGAAAAAAGGTTATTTCTATCCTTCATTTCTCAATTATTAATATCCCACAACACTTTGGCATACTGGTCCATTTTAAGAAGAAAGACATGCTGAAAGAGCCATTTGACTTTAGTGGTTTGGACAGAATATAGGTGATTAGTTGTTTGTTGTTATTACAGCACCATCTACTTTCCTGGAAGTGAGGATGACTATAGATTTGTATATTTATACAATAGCAATTTTGACATTCAAGTGTGCTTAAATACATGAATTTCTACTCCCAGCTATTTGATATAGCAATCTCTTAAACACATAATTTAGTGCTTGTTAAAAAAGAACCTAGTCATGATACAGATTCATCCCAGGGAGAATTCCTCTATAGAGATTTGAGTTAGAAATATAGATTTTAAAAAGTATGATGTGATAGAAATGCAGTGGTGGTGCCTCTCCAGGTTTTGTTCATGGAGTTGTTTGGCTGAAGTTTGCCTTACCAGGGTTACTATTTTGAGGAAAGTTTGTCTGTTTATAAGAGACTTTTTAACATTCAGAGATGCCCAGATATTGAATGAATGAAAGCATTAATTCTTCAGATTATTTCAAATACTGAGATAAAGTTTACGTAAAGACCTTTTTGTACTTCCTCTCCCCCCAAAGTCCACATGAAAATCTTGCAAAATATTTGTAGTTTTGAGTACTTAATAAACCAAGTTGGGCAAAGATATCGTGTTTGCCAAAATGTTGAGAAATGGTTTGTGTACATACTTTATCTCATCACACTTTGAACTCTTGTCTGTATAGACTGGGAAATCTAAACAGAAAAGAGAAATGATGATAGTGGCAATCTTGGTGTAGAAGAACTCTTGAAGCCTGGGGGGTGGGATTATTTTGAAACATGGGGAAAAAAGAACAGGTGCACATTCAGCCCTATCTCTTAAAAGATTTTTTAGCTCTTTAGTTAAGTTGACAGAAATCCTACTTTAATGTATTCACAAATGAATGAGGACTTATTTATTACATATATATTATGTAATTAGTTTCCAGGTTTGTATATTTATAGAGTATATTTAGTTTCCAAGTTTGTGTATCCAAACCTCATTGCTTCCTTGGTTGTGTGTTTTTGTTAAGGGGCTTGATACCTGCCCTAGATTAGAATTTAGATTTGTTTCAGGCAACACTGAAGTGGGGAGAAAATGAAGGAAGAGGATGCTTAGATACAGTCAGTTCTAACATTTATTTCTACAATCTTTCTTTCTTTCTTTCTTTCTTTCTTTCTTTCTTTCTTTCTTTCTTTCTTTCTTTCTTTCTTTCTTTCTTTCTTCTTTCCCAAAGGGAACGAGAAATTTTAGACATTGCATTCTTTTAAAGGTTTGAGGTAGTTCCACAATTATGGCTATTCAATAAGGCAATTAAATTTCCATAGACATGGATTTCCCCCAAAAAAATGTTCATTGCATGAACAAGCCAAATTATCAGCATTTAAGTATACTAAGAGAATTGATCTCTTTTACAATTCATTCAAAATAAAGTCAAATGCATATTCTCTATGAAGAGATGCACAATCTCTAAATGCAGAAACAAAACATGCATTCAACCATATAGTATTCCATAGCTCTATTTGAAAAGAGAACTATTTTCTATGGCCTAGAGTCCACTGAAGTTGGGCAGAAAATAAATTTAAATAAATAAATAAATAAAATTATCCAAGGCAACCAATAACAAGATAATTCAAACCGTTATCCTGTAAACATTTTTTGACATCAAGTTCTACTGATATAAAGTAAAGGTAAAGGTTCTCCCTGCACATTTGTGCAGTTGTGTCCAACTCTAGCCAGTGCTCATCTCCATTTGTTAGCCAAAGAGCCAGTGTTTTCTGAAGACGCTTCCATGGTCATGTGACCGGCATGAAGTGCGCAGAATGCTGATATACAGAGGATTATATTGCAAAATATACTCAACAGAGATATAAAGGAATAATATAAACTAGAAGATTCTTTGTTAGACCAATACTGGGGGGAAAAACAGAGTGTACTGGAGAAAGGAAATTTCTAAAATAACAACATATGGAGAATACTATTTTATTGTATTCGAAACACATTGTCTTTAATGCAATATAATTTATTTCCTTTGTGTCCTTTCAAGCCTTGTTCTAGTACAGTAATTGAACTACAGTAACTCAATGAAATTCAAAATACTAATGAACAAACAGAGCACAGAAACAAGCAAAACTGCCAACAGAATCAGGACCCTACACAACACAACATAACAAAAATAAACAAAAAAAGTATAAGCTAACAGAAATGTGGCTGAGCATCCCAGAAGGCTCATTACAGAGGAAAGGGGCAGCAGCTGAAAAAGCTATGTGTTTTCATGGCAATATCTCACATTGTGGTTTCCCTGCTGACAAATTTTATTTGGATCCTAATATTTATTTTGTTGTTAGCTGGTTTAGGCTACTTCATGGAAAGGCCACATGATGGTACTGTATTTTATCAACATAGATTTGTAACCCCTTTGAAGAATTTGAAAGGCATGGGAAGAAGACGTAAAAAGCTCTCACCACTTCATTTCTGAAGGAGGTTGTAATTTAGAGAGGAAAACAAAATCTATGTCTGAAGCAGGCACATGATATTCTCACCCAGGAATATATAAGTATATAGTCTCATGCTTTTCTAGAAAACAGTCTCATTAATGACATCTTTATTTCTGTGTTTCTCAAGCCATAAATGATGGGGTTGCACACAGCTACAACAAGGGTATAGAACAATGTTAGAAACATGTTAATGTCCAGTAACTCCTTTGATTGGGACTCAGACCATAGCTGCTGTGCCACGGAAGAGAGATACCATAGTACAAAGTGTCAAATATGTGGCCAATACTTTCTTCTGACTATCTGCTGGACACATTTTCTGAATAACAGAGATTATTTTCACATAAGAAGTATAAGGAAAAGTTGAATGATTAATAAAAATATGGCAGCTGCAAACATAATTGGTTAATATATACATTTTATATATACATTTTAATATATACATTCGGACAACGCTGGCTCTTCAGCTAACAAACGGAGATAAGCACTGCCCCCTAGAGTCGGACACAACTGCACAAATGTGTGGGGGGAACCTTTACCTTTACCTATATTATCACAAGTCAATTCTGCTAGTCTTGGCAAAATCATTCTTAAGAGAAGTCTGACATTTTGTTTAATCATATCTACTGGTTCTTCTTTTTCCTAGGAAAAACTTTTTTTTTAGGAAACAAGAACCCACTGTAGTTTAAGTCACTTTCTCTTATTCTTGACAATTTTACCATTTCCCCTTATTCTCCGCCAGAAAGATTTAGTTTTTCTCTCCTATTGCTACAGTAAGTGTTGTCTTGCTCTCCAGATTCCCCACATATGGCCGGAATGTGCTCTTTCTAATGCCTACCATACCACCTTTCACTCCCACCCATTCCCCTACTGCCTTCCATATATCTGATGGGACACTAATCAATAGGTTATTCAATAATCTATAGTATTAGTGTTAGTAATACATTATATTATTATGATATAGTGGCATTAAAAAAAGCGAGACAGGTATCACATTTGTCTTTTAAACAGTTTTTTCAGTGATACTTTCACTTCTCTGTTTCTCAGGGTATATATAATGGGGTTTAGTACAGGAACTAAAACGGTATAGAATATTGAAAGGAATTTATTAATGTCCACTGATTCCTTAGTTTGGGGACTTAGGTAGACAATAGTTGCTGAGCCATAGAAGAGAGAAACCATAATGAGATGGGCAGAGCAAGTAGAAAACATTTTCTTCTGACCTTCCACTGAAGGGATCTTCAGAATAACTGAGATGATTTTCACATAAGAAGCAACAATAAGGAAGAAAGGAATGATGACAAAAAGGATGCTGGCTGATAACACAGTAATTGTATTAATGTAGGTATTGGCACAAGCCAACTCTAACAGTGGGGGAATATCACAGAACAAGTTGTTAATTTCATGAGAACCACAAAAAGGAAGGATGAATACTACATAAATTTGCCCTACATGGAAGCTCATGTTTATACCCAAAAATAGAATGATGAGTCTTTGGCAGAATTGCCTGCTCATAATGAGCTTATAACACAAGGGGTTGCATATGGCCACATATCGATCGTAAGCCATGGCAGCCAGGAGCAAACACTCTGTGCCTCCAAATGAAAGCAGGAAGTAGAGCTGGACAGCACAGCCAATGAAGGAAATATTTGCCTTTTCCACCACTAAACTGACCAGTATTTTGGGGACAGTGACTGAGGTGTAGCAAATCTCCAGGAAAGAGAGGTTTCTCAAAAAGAAATACATTGGAGTATCCAGGGTAGGGTCAGTCACCGTAATATAAATGATTAGTCCATTTCCTGATATGATGCTTGCATAGAGGGTGAGGAAGACAACAAAGAGCAAAGGTTGCAGATCCAGCAACTCTGAGTATCCAAGGAGAATGAAGTCAGAAAATGCAGTATGGTTTTCTTTTATCATGTTCAATTGTGATTAGTCTAGAGAGAAAACAAGGCAGAGAAAGCATATTAACCACACGAAACAAATATTTTGTTAATCCTTTCTCCAAACCTCCATTCTCCATTCAGACTTCTACTTTAGGTATTATTGTCCCAGAAATATCATCTTTCCCATGTGCCTCTCCACTGATCACAGGCTATTTCTATATTCCCACATGGCAGAGGCCCTTTTAATCAGGTATCAAGACAAGCCTTTCCGCAATTGTCCCTTTCTTGGAATTTCCATCATCAGGCCAAAAATGTATGATTTCATTCAGGAGAGGGTGTTGTTAATGGTGGTATTTTAAGCTGAATCTGTGTCATTTACCAATTTCGGTAGTGGAAGAAAATCAACTCAACATGCTAACAAAGTTTGTAGAACTGATTTCCTATAATTGTATTTTGAGAACATTTGGCTCTTCTGAAATAAGGAACTAGGTCCACCATCTTGAAGTGTCTCAGGTATGCTTAGTAGAGAGAGGCTGAAAAGGCATTTTCTGTTACGAAGAAGAAGAAGAAGAAGAAGAAGAAGAAGAAGAAGAAGAAGAAGAAGAAGAAGAAGAAGAAGAAGAAGAAGAAGAAGAAGAAGAAGAAGAAGAAGAAGAAGAAGCTCCTTCTCCAAATATTGCCTGTGGAGGGAAAAAAATCCTATTGAGGCTAATAGGGGAAGTCCCTCTGCCAACCCACCCTTATCCTACATCTCCTTGGAGAAAGCATTGATTATTTGTCTTTAAATTTATCTGTGACTTAATATCACTATTGTGTTTTTAATACTATTATTGTGATTTAATACCAGTACTATACGAGCACGTAGTGTTAGAAAACTACATAAACAAACATTTATTCAGCTGATTCAGAATGTAGCTGCCCGTGTTTTAAATAGTGTCAGTTATTTGGCACATGTAATACTATTGCATCGGGAGCTGTATTGGTTGCAGGTTTTTCTGGGTACAATTCAAAGTGCTGGTTGTCACCTTTAAAGCCCTTCATGGCTTGGGACCAAGTTACCCGAGGGACCATCTTTTCCCAGTTTTTTTTTACCCGTCCAATCCAGTCTGGCAGGATGGGCATGCTCCAGGGCCTGTCAGCTGGCAGGGACCATGAGATGTGCCTTTTCTGCCGTGGCACCTGCCCTCTGGAACATCCTCCCTCCTGAAATTAGGATGGCCCTCACCCTTTTGGCTTTTCAGAAGGCCTTGAAGACCTAGCTTTGTGCCCAGGCCTGGGGTCCCGAGTGTGCGAAGGGCCCCGTTTCATGGTTGTGCTGACACCGACAAATTTTAATATCTCTTATCTTAATTTATATTTAATTTTCTGTATTACTTTAATTATTTGACTGTTTTTTTATTATTGTTAGCCATCCAGAGTCACTGGTCTGAGATGGGTGGCTGAAATAAATAAATAAACAAACAAACAAATAAATAAATAAATAAATAAATAAATTTCTGCAAGAGACCTGTACATGTCTTTTTACCTAACCAAGGAATTATTTTTGCATCCAGATACGGAAAAAATCTATAATCAGTTGAGAGGTTTGTCAAAATAAGTTTAACTTAGAAACTGCAAATGATGGCTGGTCAGCTTTACTGATCACATTAATTACCATATATCAGCAATGAATTTTTTGAGGAGGAAAGCCCTATCAGTCAGCTCACACTAGAAAACTCTCTAGACATGGAAAGCTGGAGTCTCTGTTTTCTTGGTTTCAATTCTAGTTACATTCAATACTTCTATTTGGCTTCTAATTTATACCACCTACCACCAAATCATATTGTCAAATTTGATCATTTGGTCATCAAATGTCAGCGTTACAATTTGGGAGCAGAGAGCCATCAGGGTTGCCGAAAAGGAACTGACCAATAACTCAGGCATAAGGCTTCATAAATTTGATAGCAATATTATGGAACTGTCAGAGGATTCAAATCTATTTTAATGAGATTAGCAAACAAGTTCTCTTATTATAGATGCAGATACCTAAACAGCTGCACACTTGTAGCAAATATTCCTCAAATGAACTTATGAACTAAGTTTAGGTAACATTTCAAGCATGTACACATTTTCATAATTGCAAACTGGAGGTTTACAGCTGGACATACAGTTGAATGTTACTGAAAAAAATTGAACTAATTAGTATTGTGCTCTCATGTAAAATAATAATAATAATAATAATTATTATTATTATTATTATTATTATTATTCAATAATTTTTATGTCAACCAAATCATTCCATATTTCTGACAGGAAGGTTTCCAAAGTCTTTCTCATCCAAATTTCTTCTTGATGTTTGGAATTCATGAAATACTTGCTCTTGTAAACTGGAAAAAATATATGAAGAATTCCATTTTGTTCCCTTGTCTACATTTATATTGAGCACAGTATGGGGAACTTGCTGTGGATTTATGCCCCTTTGATTCTATCTAGTAGTTCCTTCTCTACTCTCTATAAAACATGTGAAGATGTAGAAAAGAATTATTGATCTGAGGTAGCATAAACACTGTCCAATAACAATTTTTTTTCATATTTTGCATTGTAGACAGAAAAAGAAGTCTTAAAACAATGATTTCTAATCCCTAAAAGCACTTCCCTGTAATATACAGAGCTAAAAATAAAAGGGAAAAAGTTCTTATTGGTTGCATTGATTTTTTCCCCAGATTGAAAACTAAAAGTAGGGAAACAAATACATGGCTAAGTAGAAGAGCAATAATGCTACCCTACCAGTGTATTCATCCTGGAGAAGGTTTATCGTTGTAGTCGTTAAGAGTTGACACCCTCTTGATGGCACATATCGGATAATCATCAGTGCACCTTCATCTTCTTAAACTCAGAAATGGAAGGATAGCATCTCATCATAAAGCTACTTATTACTGGTCATTTATGTATTCTAATTAAAAAGAAAACAGTGCTGTGGGTATTTTTCTTTTAAGTTACCCAAGGTTAAATTTTAAGAATGGTAACTTTTAATATTAATTAATGTAGTAGACATAGCTTAATGGTTTCTGTATCCAAATATATTTAGCATATAATGCTACAGGTCCCTCTGGGGGGGAAATCTCAATTGTAATTAGATCTTCCTGGAAAGGTTTTCAGAATTAACTTTTAGCAAAAGAAATCTGTTTTTAGGACAGTTTGCTCTGAATCTCTACTAGTACATGAACTGATATAGAAGGAATTACTCAGATTTAGGGATATATCCGTATGTGCAATACTGTGTAGATTAACTTTTAGAGGCAAACCAAATGATCTGAAATTTTCACTTTCAGGCTGACACTCTCCAAATATGTTGGGGCAACAGCCCAAAAATTCTCAAGCAGCATGAAAAATACTTGGGAAAGTGACATGTTAAGGGAATAACTTCTAAAAATAGATGACTATTAAGGATAGCCAGCCATTTTTTTAACTATCTGTGGAATATGTTCAAATATTGAATGGGACAATCATACAAAAATGGGCTTGACCAGGATTTAAAAAAAAAAAAACTGTTCAAATTTCATAAGCTATCATCATCATCATCATCATCATCATCATCATCATCATCAAAAGCTCTTTCCTATCCACACAGATGCTGTGAATTATTTCAAATCACAAAAATAGCAATAACCTAGGACTACACATTTTTAGCATCAAACTGCTCTGCCAACAGAGTCCTCACGACAATCCCTACTACCACTATAACTCAAACCAATGAACTGGTATATGCTACAGCCACTGTAATCCTGGAGATTCTTGGCTACATGGTCAAGAAGAACAGCACTACATACCCCCCCTCTCACTGGAAAATGAGGTTGGAGGCTAAGATCAAGACAACTCGGAGAGAAGTTAGTCAGGTGGTAGAACTACAGAAAGGTGTGGAGATTAAGGATAAGACTCGGCTAGTGAAAAAATACAAGGGCCTGAACCATCTGAAGCCCTAGAGACTGCTAAACAAAGGCTCACAGCACTGGCTACCAGGCTAAGGAGATACACTAGAGAAGCAGAGGCCAAGAAGATAAATGTCCTGTTCACCAAAGAACCATCCAAGGTGTACTCCCAACTGCAATGCAACAACACAGTAACAGCAGAGCCACAAACAGCAGAAATGGAACAGTACTGGAAGAACATATGGGAGAAAGAGAAGACACATAACACCAGTGCAAAGTGGCTGCAGGACCTGAGAGCAGACCACAGAAATCTCCCAGAGCAGGAACCAGTCACCATCAGAGTAGCAGATATCCAACAGCGGGTCAAGAACATGAAGAGCTGGACAGCACCTGGCCTGGACATGATCCACACCTACTGGCTAAAGAAACTAACAGCAGTGCATGAACGCCTAGCAGCACAGATGAACCAGGTGCTACCAGCAGGCTCCCACCCAGACTGGCTAACACAAAGTAGGACAGTGCTTATTCTGTTTGGAGTATGAGACCACCAGAACTTTTAAGGAAATAGTTTTATTACTATAAAAAACTATATACAAAGTTAAGTCCATAAACACAAATTGTAGATTGTTTGGATCAACTGGAGCCTTCATGGCTGGTTGCACTTGGAGGTAGGCAGCTATGCAGTAGCACAATCTAGAGTTCACAACAACAAGTAGATCAATAGTTCTGGATCAAGATACTAGATTGGTTGAAACTGCAAGATGAACTTGGAACTCAGGGTCAGATTCTTCTGAAACACTGGAGAAGGACTAGGCTCTTTTACTTGACAAGGCTGGGCTGAAGTCTCTGGGCAAGACACTTCTGGAGCAACAGGACAGCAATGGACCAAATCTGCAAGATGAGGCTGGGCTGAATTCTCTGGCAAAGGCTCTCTGGAACAACAAGACTACAGGGCAGGCTGGATAAGGTTCTTCTGGATCCACAGGACAATACTGGACTGGACCTGCAAGACAAAACTGGACTGGATTCTCTGGACAAGGTTCCTCTGGATTCACAGGACAATACTGGTCTGGAATTACAAGGTAGGACTGGACAAGGTTCCTCTGGATTCACAGGACAACACTGGACTGGATCTGCAAGACAAGACTGGACTGGATTCTCTGGACAAGGTTTCTCTGGATACACAGGACAATACTGGACTGGATTTGCAAGGCAAGACTAGACTTAATTCTCTAGACAAGGCTCCTTTGGATTCACAGGACAAAACTGGAATGGATCTGCAAGGCAAGACTGGACTGGATTCACTGGACAAGTGAATTGCCCTTGGAGCAACAGGGCAATACTGGACCAGAAAAACTAAGCAAGGTACTTCTGGAACCACGAGGCATGGGTGCACAGGACTAGCACAATAAAACTGACTTAAAGCACACTGATGAAATTTAGCTGGACTGATAAGACACTGCTGGACTACGGCTGCAGGACGACACTTGGTTGAAGCAGCTAGATGAGCCTGGATTGAAGCATCGGGACCATGCTGGGCTGGAGTTTGCTGAAAGACTGCGAGATAAGACCCCGTTTTGCTTGGCGAAGGAGCAGCATGAGACTCTGATGCAGCTGGGGTCAATTCAGAAATGAGGTGAGGCTCTGACTCGGGTTCTGTGGTGGCTACAGGGCAGGACTCTGAGGATTCTTCTGGCTGGACTTCTCCCAAAGAAGCTGTTAGCTCAGTGGAACATTTGTCTCTGGCAATCGGGTGCTTGCGCTGGTGTCTTTTTATTCTGTTTTCTGTGCACCTTCTCTCCCCAGGAACCAATCAAGCTTCCCTCTGCTTGGTGCGCTTCTCTTCCCGCCTTTCTCTGGCGCTGATTGGTGCTTCTGCCTTGGTTCCTGGTTTGGGATCAATCAGCTTCTCAGGATTCTCCCACGCTGCTGGGTCATCCCCGGGTCCGGAGTCCTGCACCTGCTCATCATAAGATGGATCACGAGTATCACACTTTTGAACCTGCACCTCATCACGAGTTCCACTCACCAGTTGCTGCACAAGATAAGTTTCATTTCTCAGATAAGTTTTGTTTTCTTCTAACTCAGAGTCAGAGTCAGGCTGGACTCTGGCAGTGCTGATCATGAAAGACCCCAACAAGGGAACAACACCATCCAACTACCGGCCAATAACCTACCTTCCCACAACATGGAAAGTCCTATAAGGCATCATAGCCACCAAGCTGCAGGACCATATGGGCCAGTACATGAGCACAGCTCAGAAGGGCATTGAGAACAACACCAGAGGCTCCAAACACCAGTTGCTCATAGATAGAGCAGTCACCCAAGACTCAAGGTCTAGACAGACCAATCTGAGCACAGCCTGGATTGACTACAGAAAAGCCTATGACTCAATGCCACACACATGGATCTGTGAATGCCTGGCACTATACAAAGACAACAGGACACTAAGGACCTTCCTTAAGAACTCAATGAGACTGTGGAAGACAACACTGGAAGTCAACTCAAGGCAGCTCACACAAGTGGCCATCAAGTGTGGCATATACCAAGGTGATGCACTGTCCCCACTGCTATTCTACATGGGTTTGAACCCCCTCAGCCAGATTATCACAAGAATTGGATATGGATACAAGTTCAAGAGTGGAACTACCATCAGCCACCTGCTCTACATGGATGACATCAAGCTGTATGCTCAGAGTGAACGAGACATGGATGCACTGATCCACCTGACATGAATCTACAGTAAGGACATTGGGATGTCTTTTGGACTAGAGAAGTGTGGCTGGATAGTAGTAAAGAGAGGGAAGGTACTTAAGGCTGATGGGGTGGAACTACCAGCAGGCCACACAGCAGACATACAGACCAGCTACAAGTACCTTGGTATCCCACACTCACATGGGAACCACAATGAGGAGCTAAGGAAGACAGCAATATCCAACTACCACCAAAGGATAAGACAGGTCCTGAAGAGCCAGCTCAATGGGAAGAACAAGTTCCATGTCATTAACATGTATGCTCTGCCAGTCATCAGATACCCTGCCAGTATAGCGAGCTGACCAAAGGAGGACATAGAGGCTGCTGATGTGAAGACCTGGAAGCTCCTCACAATGTATGGAGGCTTTCACCCCAAGTCCAACACCCAGAAACTATACACCTTCCAGAAAGAGGGTGGGTGGGGTCGGGTGAGTGTCAAAGCCACTGTCCTGGATGAGACCCAGAGCATCCAGGAGTACATCAGTAAGATAGCACCTAAAGATGAGCTGGTGAGAGAATGCCTGAAGCAGCAGCAGACATGGAAGAAAGATCAAGCAGAGGAAGTGCCATGGCAAGACAAGATCCTGCATGGGATATACCATCGACAGGTAGCTGAGGTGGCTGACATTGGGAAATCCTACCAGTGGCTGGAAAGGGCTGGACTAAAAGACAGCACTGAGGCACTGATCATAGCAGCACAAGAACAGGCACTAAGCACCCGATCCATAGAAGCAGGGGTCTACCACACTAGACAGGACTCAAGGTGCAGACTGTGCAGAGAGGCCTGAGAGACAGTCCAACACATAGTGGCAGGGTGTAAGATGCAGGCAGCAACAGCATACACTGAACGGCACAACCAAGTAGCTGGCATTGTGTACAGAAACATCTGCACAGTGTATGGGCTAGACCCTCCAATGTCCAGATGGGAGATACCACAGAAGGTCATGGAGAATGACAGGGCTAAGATCCTGTGGATCTTCCAGATCCAGACAGATAGGCAGGTATTGGCAAATCAACCAGACATTGTGGTAGTAGACAAGGACCAGAAGATGGCAGTGGTGATAGATGTAGTGGTGCCAAGTGACAGCAACATCAGGAAGAAGGAGTATGAGAAGCTGGAGAAGTACCAGCACCTGAAGGAGGAACTAGAGAGGATGTGGAAAGTGAAGGCCAAAGTGGTCACAGTGGTGGTAGGAGCACTCAGGACTGTGACTCCTAAGCTGGGAGAGTGGCTCCAACAGATCCCAGGAGCAACATCGGAGCTCTCTGTCCAGAAGAGTGCAGTGCTAGGAACAGCTAAGATACTGTGCAGAACCCTCAAACTCCCAGGCCTCTGGTGGAGGACCTGAGGTTGAGGAAGACACATACCACCCATTGGGGAGAGAAGGGAATTTTTTTATCTCTTACTCTCTGAAATTTTTCAATAGATCTCAAATTCCCCCAAAATTAGTAAATAGAATTAATAAATGTATGGAGTTTTAGGGAATGCAAATTAGGAAAACAGTTATTATTTAAAATGGAAATGAACACATTTCTCATCCATCCCTAGTTTTCACATCCCCAGATCACCATGTGAATGTGTTTCATATTCCGACTTTTTCCGATACAGATATAGGGTTAAATACAAATCTAATCTCTTACAATTAACCTATCATAACATTATTTCTATTACAATAAATAATTTAATCTCTAAAACCCAAAATCAAAACATCTTTTTTTTTATTACAAGCAAATATTCCAAAAGTGGTTGCCAAATTGATATAAATGTAGAAATAGAATGCTCTCTTATTAAAGCTGTTAATTTAGCCATCTGAGCCAAATCCATTAATTGAACAATCCAATCTTCAACTGTAGGTATTTGTGGATCTTTCCATCGTTGTGCATATAACAATCTTGCAGCCGTGTTTATATACAGTAGCAAAACTCCATGCTGTTTCTCTAATTGCTTTTCCATCAAATCTAAAAGAAAAAGTTCTGGCTTTCTTTTTTAGCCTTCTCACAAGTCCACCAAAGATGATAACAGGTTCCTTCATCCTGTGAACATTTCCAACAGACATTAGTTACACCACTATACATTTTTGACAACTTATCAGCAGTTAGATACCAACGATACATCATCTTATAATTTTTTTCTTTCAAATTATAATTCAGCGTAAATTTCAAACCTTTCGTCCACGTATTCTCCCATTGGTCCAGCATGATATTATATCCAAAATTCTTAGCCCATTTGATCATACAATCCTTAACATGTTCATCTTCCATATTCATCTGTAACAAGATCTTATACATCTTAGTAATAACATGATCATCATTTATGCATAAATCCATTTCAAACTGTGTTATTTCATTGACAAATTTATAGTTCTTTTTATCTAGTTTAAAACATTCCACCCATTGTATATAGGTGAACCAATCACATGTAAATCCATCAGATTCTGAGCTTCCTGTGGAAAATAGCCAACTGAACAACTTTGCCTGTGAGCTTCACGGGCAGAGCTGGCAACATGAGGGTTTTTTGGGGCACAGACTGGTTTTTCTGTAGCCCCAGGTGTTTTTCCAGATTAAGGAAAACGCTGAGAATTGACCCATCTGTCCTCCAGATGGTGAGTTGTAGCCAGAAGTTCGTAGACAGCGTCTGCGACCAAGTGGTAAGACTCACCGGGAGGCTGGGATTTAACCTTGTCTAACCTACATTTGCATTCCCTTATATTAAAAGGGAGATAAGTCGTATCCTTTCCATATCTTAAACACCTAATTTGCTTTTTAAGTTTTGTATCCTAAGAGAAGTTTTTTACAGTAAGAAAAAACGTAATCTCTCGGTGACTATAGTTATTTTTGGAGTTTTTAAATTAAAAAAAAAGTTTTGGCTTTCTTCCCAGTTTGGGTTATATTCAGAGATAGAATACTGCCTTTCAGTTGTTATCTTGGTGGCAGAGTTCCAAGGATGAAGTGTTTTTTTTCCCTCTTCATACATATATATATATATATATATATATATATATATATATATATATATAATTCTAATTCTAAACTGTACTCTCTGTATACTTTTTTCTACTCTCTGCCAGAATATTTTTTTTTTGGTTAATTTAGGATTAATTCATTAACCTCTATCTTTGTGAGTTAATTTCTTAGGGTGTGTTATAATTTACTATCTAAATGATGGAAGAGTTTAAAGAAGATTTAAGAAAATTACGTTATCAGCAAAAAAATATTATTTTAAAGAACTGCCAAACTATCATACAGACTGTATGGGACATTAAAGAGGAGATTTTAGTCAAAATGAAACAATTATATGAAAATACTACGATGGAACAAGAGGAAAACACAGGAAAAGATGGTGTTTTTGCTGTTGTGGGGGTAATTGAAAAGCACTCGGCTGAGAACTCTAGATTGAAATGTTATGATTATTTTGGTCAATGTTGTGGGGAAAAAGAATGTACTGTGTGGGAGGTTTTTTTCTCTTTTGATGGAAACTTTGTATTTTCTGAAGCTATTGTAGATTTTTCTTTAAAAAAAAGTGTTGCTGTGCTGTTGAAATATCCGAATGTTCTGGTATATTTTGAGAAGGGGTAAAAAAAAATTAAGAATACTTAATTGGACTGATAATGAGGTTAATTTGACTCATAGGATTTTTGATTTCTAAGACTTAAAAGATATTGGTTTTTAAATATAATTAGGGTTAAGATTGTTAATTATATAAGTAGACAATTTATAAAAACTAATATATATTTGGATTGATTGAGTATATGATTGCTTTATAGGGTTCTGTAAAACTTAAAGGATATTGATAGATATAATGTTTTATACTGTTTTAGAGATCTAATAGAGTTAAGATTGTTTATTATAAAGGCAGAAAATTTATTTGTTTCTATAATTTGATGTGTATTGTGCAGACAGAAATATATAGAATAGCAGTAGAAGGGGGTGAAAATTATTAAATGTTTTATTTTTAAAAGGAAGGGATTGAAGGGGAAGGAGCAAATTTATTAGAGATTTATATATTGGAAGGATTTATAGAAATAATGTGATTAAGGTTTGACTTAGAGGAAGGGCTTGTTTGTGGAAATTGCTGTATATTCTTGCTGTGAAAAGCGGGAAGCCACCTGTTTATATGTAATTTTTTAGAAGTTTTTTCTTTTTTATTTTTGCACTTTTAATGTTATTCTTTTTGTATGTAGTGTTTTTCCTTTTTTTGGTAGTTTTTTTATCTTTGTTCTAAAAAATAATAAAAATTTTATATAAAAAAAAATCCATCAGATTCTAACATTTCCCTTGTTTTAATTTTTGGTTCACCCTCTTCAAACTTTAACAGATCTTTATATTTTAACCAGCTTATTCTCCCACATTTTCTCTTCTGAGCATTGCTTCCTGAGGAGACAGCCATAATGGTACATTTGGAGACAATCTTACCTTATATTTATTCCATATTCTCAATAAGGCATTTGTAATAAAATGATTTTTAAAATCCTTATTAACTTTAACTTTGTCATACCATAGATAAGCATGCTACCCGAATCTTAATTCATGTCCTTCAAGTCTTAATAATTTCTTGTTCTCCAGAATAATCCATTACTTCATTCAAAGCAAACAACAGGCATCAAAATACAATTTTAAATTAGGTAGACCCAGACCTCCTCATTCTTTGGCATCTTGTAACAATTTATACTTAATTCTTGGTTTCTTGCCTTGCCAAATAAATTTGGAGATATCTCTCTGCCATTCTTTAAATAATAAATCTGTTGATAGAATTGGTAAAGTCTGGAAAAGAAATAACATCCTAGGCAAAACATTCATCTTAATCACAGATATTCTTCCCAAAAGAGACAATTATAATTTCCCCCATCTTATCAAATCTTTTTTTTAAATCATTCCAAATTTTTCTTTCTATTCACATCTTCATAGTTTGTTCTTTTTTCTTTAGTTCTGTTTTCTATCTATTCTATAGTTTTTTTTTTCTTTTTTGTATTTTAATTATATCTTGAAAATAAAAATTTTAAAAAAAGTGAATGTGTTTCATATCGATTTATTTTTACTATTTAATAATACAGCTATTTATTTTTTTTATTGTTTTGGGCACCATTAATGAAAGAGGAACTGTTTTTTCAGTGATATTTTCACTTCTCTGTTTCTCAGGGTATATATAATGGGGTTGAGTACAGGAACAAAAACAGTATAGAATAATGAAAGGAGTTTGTTAATGTCCACTGATTCCTTAGTTTTGGGACATAGGTAGACAATAGTTGCTGAGCCATAGAAGAGAGATACCACAATGAGATGTGAGGAGCAAGTGGAAAAGACTTTTTTCTGACCTTCCACTGAAGGGATCTTCAGAATAACTGAGATGATTTTCACATAAGAAACAACAATAAGGAAGAAAGGAATGATGACAAAAAGGATGTTGGCTGATAACACAGCTATTTTAGTAATGTAGGTATCAGTACAGGCCAACTCTAACAGTGGGGGAATATCACAGAACAAGTTATTAATTTCATGAGAACCACAAAAAGGCAAAATGAACACTAGATATATCTGGCCTACACCGATAATTATGTTTACACTCAAAAATATAATGATGAGTCCTTGGCAGAATTGCTTGTTCATAATGAGTTTATAATGCAAGGGGTTGCATATGGCCACATATCGATCGTAAGCCATGGCAGCCAGGAGCAAACACTCTGTGCCTCCAAATAAAAACAGGAAGTAGAGCTGGACAGCACAGCCAATGAAGGAAATAACTGCCTTTTCCACCACTAAATTAACCAGTATTTTGGGGACAGTGACTGAGGTGTAGCAAATCTCCAGGAAAGAGAGGTTTTTCAAAAAGAAATACATTGGAGTATCCAGGGCAGGGTCAGTCACTGTAATATAAATGATTAGTCCATTTCCTGTTATGATGCTTGCATAGAGGGTGAGGAACACAACAAAGAGCAATGCTTGCAGATCCAGCAACTCTGAGTATCCAAGGAGAATGAAGTCAGAAATTGTAGTATGGTTTCCTTTTACCATATTCACTTTTATCTAATCTAAAGTGATGATAATCTTTAATTTTCAAAGGTTTCAGTACATGGATTCACATAGCCTTCTGATCTGTCATCTTTATTTACACCTAAAATTATGATAAGTCAAGATGTTCCCCTTTCTTCTCATAAGTGGGTGCTTGATTATTTATATTATTTGTCCATTAATCATAGAATTCTCTCTTGTAGGGTTCATTTACTCCATTCTATTTTAATAGCCATGCAGCTCCAAAAGTGATTCCTGATCATGGAAAAGAATCTTGTTTTAGTAAAGTTAAAACCTAAGCACATAACCCCCCATAGTCTATCATAATCAAATTGAGACCTATGGGAATCTCACAAAGAGTAAATGAAGTAAATAGCATCCCCTTGATTGAATTCTTCTGTACCTGGTATTCTGAAAGTAATACCTCTCATCTTAAGATATCAAATTTTGTTATAACTGATAACCATAAAAAGCACTATCCTCCATTACGTCCAAGCTGGTGACAACCACCATATTTTGAGGAAATAAATTCCAGTTATCCAGGAACTAAATGAAGGAACATTTGTTCTGAGTCTCTGAACATTCACATTCAATCAATATATTTATTTCTAATATTAGACAAGAAGAGAAATGCTCTCTATCCACTTCATTAAATTTATTCTGACGTTACTCAAATCTTCATAGTCTACTTGCTTGCCCAAATCAATCCAGCTGTTGCAGTCATTCCTTGTTAGGATGATTCAGCCCTCTTACCATGTTGGTTGTCTGTTCCTACTCTTTTTCAGAATATTTCAAGTATTGTCAAATCACATATTTGTATAAAACATTATTATGGCAATTTTGTTTTCTATTTTTTCTCTAGCGCATACTAGGTCAATATTTAAATTGTCCTTTTCATCACAAGGTCAAGTTTCCTGTCACTCTATGTCAGTTTAAATATCATCATTGTATATGTGAAATTTAATTTTCCTTTGCTCCAAACAATATCAATTTAAACTTGCTTACACCAGACATCATTTGCAGTTTTCTTGACTAGTAAATTGTCACCCCTTTGGATCTATTTTAAATATCTTGTAGTTGTCCTTCTATCTTAAATCATTTGGTGTCATTTGCAGGCTTAGCCACATCAACAGTCAACATAACTCTCAATTATCAGAGAACAATCTAAAAAGCACCAGTTCTGATACAGACACAGAACTCACCATTTTATCTTATTGATTCCAATTTTTCCCTCCTGTTACCAGTGTGTAAATAAACCACTCCTTTTATCCCAGGATTCCTAAGAGTGCCTTACTAGTTCTTAATATGGTTAAAATCTTTCTTTTGAAAACCCAAATTCATGTATTTATCTCTTTACTATTTAAAAAAATAGTCAATTGAATTGCAAATAAATATTTTTCCAGATCGTTTTGCATTTGCATTATGCATAAATGAGTGTTTAAAATCTTGAGTATATTAAGAGAATCAGCAAATTTTCTGAGTTATAGGATGAATATTTACATTGTAAAACAAAACCTGCATTCCAGTTTTGCTTGTAATCATCTTTGAAAATGGTTCTATATCCCTTATTTTATCAGACTATAATTCTTTTCAGTGGGAGAAGGACATCTTCCCTATTTAAGATAAAAGAAACAAGAGTTATCACATACACCAGAATCTCTGCATCCTGCCATGGACTGTCAGAAAACAATATCAGATCCTAATTCCTAAGATTCACAAGGAAGGAACACCCCTCCGACCCATAGTCAGCAGCATTAATTCGGTAACATACAACATTGCCAAACACCTCTCTACCATGCTAGCACCTCTAGTTGGACACTCTGAACACCACATCCATAATTCGGAAGAATTTGTTTCCAAAGCAAAGATCCTGAAACTGGATACAGATGAAACTATGGTCTCCTTCGATGTGTCCTCCCTTTTCACCAGCATCCCCACCACTCATGCTCTATCCGCTGTCAGGAAGAGACTAGAAGAGGACAGCACCCTTGAAAGGAGAAACCATCTCAACCCAAACCAGATCTGCCATCTTCTGGACCTGTGTCTTAACACCACTTATTTCTCATACAGAGGTGACTTTTACAGACAAAAACACAGCTGTGCCATGGGTTCTCCTGTGTCACCCATTGTGACCAATTTATACATGGAGGAAGTGGAGAAGAAAGCACTCAACACATTCCAGGGAACGGTGCCCACCCACTGGTTTAGGTATGTGGATGACACCTGGGTCAAAATCAAGGCCCAGGAAGTACAGGCCTTCACGGACCATATAAACACTATAGATGCCAACATTAGGTTCACCAGAGAAGACACCAAGGACAACAGAGTGGCATTCTTAGACTGTGAAGTCCTCATTGGGACTGGTGGCAAGCTAGAAATAGGGATCTACAGGAAACCCACACACACAGATCAATATCTGATGTTTGACTCCCACCATCCACTGCAGCACAAACTAGGAGTCATCAGGACATTATCACACAGAGGAGAAACCATCCCCAACTCCATGGATTCCAAAAAGAATGAAAATCAGCACCTGAGAACAGCTCTGAAGGCCTGTGGATATCCAAATTGGGCCTTCACTAAATCTAAATCTACCAGACCTAGAACAGCGACAGATAGGGCTGAGACTCAGAGTAAACGGAAGAACCTGGTCATTCCTTACATGGCTGGCGTGTCTGAAAAGATAAAAAGGATATTTGGCAAACACCACATACCTGTATATTTCAAACCCACCAAAACACTGAGACAGAGGCTTGTACACCCCAAAGATCAAACTCCAAAACACAAGAAAAGCAATGTAGTTTATGCAATCCAGTGCAGTGAGGAGTGCTCTGAACTTTACATTGGAGAAACCAAACAACCTTTGTACAGGAGGATGGCCCAACACAGGAGAAGTAACACCACAGGACCAGAGTCAGCAGTTTATCTTCATCTAAAGGAAAAAGGACACTCATTTGAGGACATTAATGTTCACATTTTAGACAGAGAAGATAGGTAGTTTGAGAGAGGGGTCAAGGAATCAATTTATGCCAACTTGGAAAATCCTTCCTTGAATAGAGGTGGGGGCCTCAGGCACAATCTTTCCCCTATTTTCCTTCTCTGCTTTGTCTTCTGCCTAGGAAGATTAAGACCATTTTGCAAGCTCAACAGCAGCATGGTAATCTTAACGATCCTCCTTTAGATGATAAAGGGACTTAGAAATAACATCTCAAAATAACCATGACCTAGCCCCAGGTGCAAGGTCACACAGCCACCTATAAACATATTTAAGGATTCCCTTACTAACTTTGCTCAGACTGAAGAAGCTCCTTGGATAAGGAGCGAAACGTTTCCACTGAGAAAACAGAAATCCAGTTGACATGATTCAAGCTACAGACAATTCCACCTGGATGACTGAGAACCTTCATAGACAATATCAGATCCCTTCACTGCAAAAATGTTCAAGGTGTCTGGGAAATCTTGTAAGTTATTTTCTAAGAAACTGAAGCTACTCATAGTGTGGAAAAAGAAACTGATGTGGTCATGACAGTAAGGAAAAGTAACTGAAGACAGCTTGGGAGCTGCTGGGAAAAGGCAGAAAAAGAATGTTCCTCTAATACATGCCAAGCTGGTTAATTAATTAAGCAAACCTGTATACGCAAAGGAACAGCTGATTGGAGTAAGCACACAGCTTTCAAAATGAACGTTAACTTGTTTACCAGAGTATTTATGTACTTTAAAAGATCTAGCTAATCAGAAATCTTTTTAATAATTTTAATGAGTTGTTTAAGCTTAGGGTATTTTTGTATGGTATAAGCAAAGAAACATCTGGCTTATCCATGAGGGAACCCTGCGGCTTATTCTCCAATGTATCTTCAAACTACCTGTCCATAAATTGTTTTAATTTGCTATATTGTACAAATCTAGCAAAATACCTTCTTCCAGAAGGAACCAATCAAAGAGGAAACAAATTGTCTATGAAGAATGTCCTAGCTGTGTTATGAAGCTATTGCACTAATTTTAAATCACATGCCACCCGCTTGTGGGGATAAACTACTGGATTTATTTCCAGATAAACTAGATGTTGCCTTGTTCATTTAATATAAATGAACCATGAGTGAGCTTAACGTTTTGTAATGGATCGTGCCTTCTTGCAGATGTGGATATGTTGAAAGTATAAATCATGTCATGTCAATTAATAGCTTCATAACTGCACTGGCAGTTAAATACAATATATAAATAAATCTGATAATACAATATATAAAATGTCTGGAAATGGAAGGAGATTTTTACGTAGCAGCTAAAAAATAGCAATGCTAGTACCCCTTTGTGATAGGCAATTTTCAATTGCTCATTTTACTAAGCAAATAGCTACCCCAAGGAAGCTACTCCTTCATCAACTCTTCCAGTGTGACCTCAAAAAGAAAAAGTCACCCAACCTCCCCAACACCAAAATTGGGAAGAAAACTTCCTAAGTACAGGGAAATGGTGTAAATTCTTCTCTGCCAAATTTCTCTTTGGATTTAGAAAACCCTGAATATATAAAGCTGAATAAAGACAACAGTAATTCATTATTTCTTTATTGCCCACATTTATATTGAATATTATGCATTCTGGTTGGTGTCACTTCTAAAGCTTTTCTAAGTCTTTCTCAGTTGCTCTCCATTACAGATTAATCTGCATATCTTAGTGTACAGGAAAAAAAATGTACGTACATTCCTAAAATGTTTTATAAAAAGAATCTTGAGACAATAATTCATACTAAATATGCCTTGTCCAAATGTCCCTAGATCATATCTTTCTTCTCAACCAGGACAGAGAGAAACTCAGGGGGATACTGATTGCTGAAGATCCAACCTGATGATATAACTTTTAAAGTGCTGAAGATGGGGAAAGGAATAAAAGACCTTAGAAAACAATGTCATTTGAAATTAAATTATTATTGACTTCACAACTTTGCTTCTTCTTGAATCCTGGTCCTCTCTCAATCTTCAGGAATTTTTCACACCTTATGTGGCAAACTCTGGGGTGCTGTTATTAAATGTTTTGGTTTAGCTGTACCATTAAGTCACTTTACATTGTATCAATGGTCATGCATGAATCAACAACATGGGAAGAGAAAAGAATGGAATGGAAAAAAGCAGTAACTTTGTCCATGTGTTAATTTTATTCAGGGGGATTAGCAATAGGAAAGAGAGAAATCTTGTTGAAATCGTGTGTTTGTGTGTGTGTGTGTGTGCATGTGTGTGTTAATGATGTGTGACTAAGTAGAACAAAATTAATAAATTAATCCGTGTTCTCAAGAGTTTTAAAATATGAATTTAATCAATTATACGCTGTGATATATTTACACTGGAGTGCTGGGTATTTCATAGAAGATTCTCTCAGTTGTCATGAACTTTAATTAGAAAATGTTTAAATTAAATTTTGTCAGTAGAGTATTTCAAAATGTCCTACTGACAAATTTTACTGTGATGTATGTGACTGTGATATGGATTATCTAGAAGACATAGCTCATACTGATGTGCAATTATAAAAAAACCCAAAAAGTTTTAATTTCTAAAAACAGATTCACGGTGAGATATGAAATGCATACAGCAGATTTAGGCCCTCCAAAAGTGGAGAAATAGTTACTTCTAAATGAGTAATAATTACCTCAAACAGCCATGCAAAAATCCAAAGTTACAAATTTATTATTAATATACACTTAGTCATCCAAATGGCAAGTAAGATTATAATCTAGGTATGAATAGTCTGTATAAAAAAATTATATATGCATGAAAATAATTAAAAGATGCATTAGGAGAAAAAACTGGCAAAATATGTACATTAGGTAAAATTGTAAACAATTTTTTTTAGAGAAATTGTGCACCAAAATGCATACAATTTCACTACAAATGTAAAGAAAAAGTGCAGGTTTGCTGAACTATATGTGACATTTCTGCAAAAATAAGAAGCTGGAAAAAATGTATTCACCACAAATGAATTTCTCTGATAAACCTCATGACTTTTAATCAGGTTTTACAAGGGAACAATTTTGAAGCAACCCTTCTCCTGAGAGCCTCATTTATCTCTTTGCTTCTCCAACTATAAATTATAGGATTCAAGGTTGGTGTTATAAGCAGAGCTACAAATTTATCTGTTTCAAAAGCATAGCTAGATCTGGGTCTCAGATACATTGCACTTGCAGACCCATAGAACAAAGTGATGACAATAAGGTGTGAGGAGCAGGTAGAGAAAGCCTTCTGCCTCTCCTTTGCTGATGCAATTTTCAGCACTGTGCTTATTATATGGACATAGGAGACTAGGATTAGCAGTGATGGGATCAGAGTGATTAGCAGCCCAGCCATAAAGACAGTGATTTCATTTCTATAGGTATCTCCACAGGCTAGCTTCAAGAGCGGTGGGATGTCACAAAAGAAATAGTTGATCCAATGGTCATCACAAAAAGGCAAAGCAAATATCAGAGTTGTCTGGCCTAGTGAGAGCACAATCCCACTGGCCCATGACCCAGCCACCAGCCAGGCACACAGCTCTTTGTTCATGATTAAGGGGTAGCGCAGTGGGTTACAGATGGCCAAGAAGCGATCATAGGCCATCACTGCAAGAAGACAGCACTCTGTGGTTCCTAGTGAGAGAAGGAAATACAGCTGGGCAGCACATCCAACAAAGGAGATTGATTTGTCATCTGAAAGGAAGTTCACTAGCATCTTAGGGGCAGTGACAGATGTATAGCAAATATCCACCAGAGATAGACTGGCAATGAAATAGCACATTGGCATGTGAAGAGAAGGATCAAGTCTGATGACAATGCTTATTAATGCATTCCCCAACAGTGACATAACATACATGATCAAAAACAATGTAAAAAGCAAGACATGCATCTCCAGATTACCAGAAAATCCCAAAATAATAAATCCAGTGCTTTTATTCTGACCTTCCATAGATGATTTTAAATGGATGATGATGATAACAATAACAATAATAACATTTTTTTAAAAAATCATGTACAACGAGCCAACTGATTTGTGATATACAGAGAGTACATTAGGGACCTTTATTCTGGTAGAATTACATCCTAATTTAAATTTGACATGTTCCAAGCAATCCTCTTAGAAAGATTACCATTTTGTGATTTCTTAATTTGGGATTTTTCAAACAAAATAAAGAATAATTTCTCTTCTTCTAAAGCTATTTTCCAAATTTCAATGCACTTCTCTTCCTTATACAACCTCTACAGACTGGCTGAAATTTGAAGGCAATAGGAAGGATTTCTCAGTAGCTTGATTCAGTCTAGAGGGAGTAAAACATCTGAGGATATACAGAGCTTTTGAAACATAAAGCAGGAGCCATTTATAGGCAAATATAATATAGTGAAAAGAAATCTAATGAAAGTAGAGTACAT
The DNA here is from genome assembly GCA_023362775.1 of Charina bottae. NCBI lineage: Eukaryota > Metazoa > Chordata > Lepidosauria > Squamata > Charinaidae > Charina > Charina bottae. The sequence continues at coordinate 34,980,543 of JALMGJ010000011.1, forward strand.
GCAAAAAAGATTCAAGGAAGCATTAAAAATGAGTGCCACGTCCTGATTTTTAAACAGTGGAAAGAGAAAGAAATAGCTGCATTCCTGGGACTGAAGATGTTTTTCTATCTCATCCTAAGGACAAGTAAAGAAAAATGAAATAGGTCAAGATATTAAGTCATTTTGCTTTCTTATAGATCCTTGAAAGAATAGTAAGTTAGATCATTTCAAGTTCTACTAGCAGACTGGTATATTCAAATGATGCTTGTGTTAATATATTGAATATTATGCATTCTGGTTGGTGTCACTTCTAAAGCTTTTCTAAGTCTTTCTCAGTTGCTCTCCATTACAGATTAATCTGCATATCTTAGTGTACAGGAAAATAAATGTACGTACATTCCTAAAATGTTTTATAAAAAGAATCTTGAGACAATAATTCATACTAAATATGCCTTGTCCAAATGTCCCTAGATCATATCTTTCTTCTCAACCAGGACAGAGAGAAACTCAGGGGGATACTGATTGCTGAAGATCCAACCTGATGATATAACTTTTAAAGTGCTGAAGATGGGGAAAGGAATAAAAGACCTTAGAAAACAATGTCATTTGAAATTAAATTATTATTGACTTCACAACTTTGCTTCTTCTTGAATCCTGGTCCCCTCTCAATCTTCAGGAATTTTTCACACCTTATGTGGCAAACTCTGGGGTACTGTTATTAAGTAACAAGTAAAAAAAAATTAAATAGGTCAAGATATTAAGTCATTTTGCTTTCTTATAGATCCTTGAAAGAATAGTAAGTTAGATCATTTCAAGTTCTACTAGCAGACTGGTATATTCAAATGATGCTTGTGTTAATACTTAACACATTCAAAGATAATGTGTCCAAAGTGCTGCCCTTAGAATATTTATATTCCATTCTTCAAAGACCCAAAGGTTTCTATAGATTTAGATCAAACCTGCTCCCCACACTTTTTCTTCATATTGTGCTAGTGGTGAGTGAAAACAGTTAAATACAAACCTGACATTTCTAGAAGCAGGAGTGAAGGAAAGAAATTAACAGATATTAAGCTGGCTACAGTATATTACATGTTTGTTGACTGATATATGATTTAACATTTCTCTTTATGAAGCTTGAAATCATGATCATATACTTCAAGTAATGGCTAATGTTTAAAGTACAAATGATGGTATAATAGATCATTTACTTTCAAATAGTCTTACATTCTATTAAAAAAATCAAACAAATCTGAACATCAGCCCATATCCTACAATACTGCAGGAATTAATATTTTTTTCTGTTTCTGTAAAGTTTCATACAGAAGAAATAAACTATTTACCTACCTTCCTTCATAAGCTTCCATCTCCTTTAGCCATTATTAAATCTTGTCACTGGTGTATGTGCTTCTCCTATTAAGCATTCCCAAGGAACTAGTAAGGATGGATTTTCAGGAAAATGGAATTAATTCATCAAAAAGTTTTCATATTTACAGTAGTTTACTGGGTAATTGGAGGAGTTCAAAACTCTAGGAATTTCTATTGAATAAGTGTACTTGTTAAGTCTGTCCCCTTTCTTAAAACAGAGTGATGGTCTTCTTTAACCCTGAAAATTCTACACTGACATGAAAGGATAACAATGGAAGTGATTCAAGAAACATTTTAGTTGATGGTGTCCTATTAAATCTTTGGTTAAATTTGTGTCAAATGTGCTAAAATCACAGTGCAATTCTAATACTGATTACTCAGAAGAAATTCCCAATGTTATCAGTGGGGTTCACTCCATGAGAGTATGTTACAATCTCTAATCTTTATCCAGCTTGATCGGTGTATCTATGCCCTCTTGTTAAAATCCTTCAGAAATGTAAAGAAAACATTGCAATTGTACAATTAGTAATGTTGCAGTAGATTACACTACTCACTCTTACATTATGGTTGCTTGATGTTCTCATAGTACAGAGAACAATAGAAAGTGCTTTTCAAAGCAAAGTATAGAAAAATCATTCCCTGACCTTATGTCTATGAAGGTTCTCAGTCATCCAGGTGGAATTGTCTGTAGCTTGAATCATGTCAACTGGATTTCTATTTTCTCAGTGGAAACGTTTCGCTCCTTATCCAAGGATAAGGACTTATCCAAGGATAAGGACTTATCCAAGGATAAGGACTGAAGAAGCTCCTTGGATAAGGAGCGAAACGTTTCCACTGAGAAAATAGTTTTCCCTGACCTTAGTTCCACAAATCAACCTGAGTAACTTAAAGAATTATGCTAAGGGCTCAGTTTTTCAAGTTTCTCTGAATCTTCCCATGAGATATGCCATGGTGCCATTGGAAGGGAGGTCTACAACTTTTCATTTAATAACTCTCCAAAGAATTTATAAACCTAGATATTAATTTTTTTTCTGTGCATCCATATTCAGAACAAAGAGGCAAGACATAGATATGGGATAAACTTCAATGCTACTTTATTTGCATTAACAGTAAAGAAAAGTTCTGTGATAAGTGGTTGATAAATTAATTGCTTCCTAACATTCCTTGCATCAAAAGGAATGATTGACTGCTACCATTAATATTTAGACTGGACTACAACTAAATCCCTACTATTCAGTGTTATGATTCTCAGAGAGAAATCCCAGGATTTCTGAAATTTAGGAAGGCAAATTTAGAGGATCTCCTGATAGTACTTATCAGTCATTCAGTTTTTAAAGTCCATTTCCAAATTTCTTCAGCATTGTGTCCAACCAAAGAAATAAATCCAATGATTTGATGCCACTTCTTGGAAAAGTTTCATTACTCACAGAACTAGTGTAGCAGGTGGGTGAGTTAACTTTCTCATCCAGTTTAGTCTATGGAATTCAGAGTGATTGACTGCACCCTTCATACCACCCAGATGAAGGAATGAGACTCCCTCCCTCCCTCTTCATAATCTTTACTTTAATATTCTGCCAAGAGATAAGAATGTGATATAACACCCCTGGAAGCTTTAAAACAATTCCACAGAAGCAAGAAAACAGCACAATTCTCACCTCTTGGCAGGACAATACAGAAACAATCAGCTTACTACTTACATGACAGTAAGCAAGAGTGGAGTAAACTATTTGCTCAGTACTGTATAGAATTGCACATCCCTCAGGAAACTGTGGTTGGTACTATTTTAAGCATGGCCACTTAATCAGTTGAAACATTGCTCATTCATTTGCTCTAGATAAGTAGATTAAATATGCTGGTCCTTCATGTGCACCTTTAAAAACCACATGGTTATATATGCATAATTGGGGTTGGGGGGATGGAAGTATCAGTGGTAGAAGTATCAACCTTCTGGTAGATGTGTGGCTGGTCTTCCATGAAGTCAGTATTTCCAAGAATGAAGAGAAGAGGGAAGGGAAGGGAAGGGAAGGGAAGGGAAGGGAAGGGAAGGAACAAAGAACAAAATGCACTGGTGAAGTTCTGTTCCATCCAGCAGCCAGAGCAGAAATGGCCAGAGGAGCATGAAAGGGTCAATTAGAACCGATCCCTCAAAGACTCCTTCTCCATGCAAAACAGAATGCCTAAATAGGAAGTTTGCTTCTGTTTTCCTAGGAAAACACCACTTCCCAGTAAGACCATCTCATGTGCTGACAATGTGATGGATGATACACTGTGAGATAAAGTCCTCAAAAAGAGGTAAGTGGACTGTCTTACAGAAGGGTAAGGAGGTTGTGTGAAAGAGGGTGTATTGATGAGGAGGGAGGGTGAGAGAGACAGTGGTGTGGTGGTTTTTTGCCAGAATCAAATTACACTTGAAGATAGCAATCTAATGAAAGGGGTACAGAGTAGGCTATGTGACATTTGCAATTTTTGTCAGAGAGGATTGATGAAGATGTGGAGAGGATAAACAGCAAAGCAAAGCAAAGCAAAGCAAAGCAAAGCAAAGCAAAGCAAAGCAAAGCAAAGCAAAGCAAAGCAAAGCAAAGCAAAGCAAAGCAAAGCAAAGCAAAGCAAAGCAAAGCAAAGCAAAGCAAAGCAGACAGAACTGCCTGTCCACAAAGAATCTGCTGCCTGAGATGGCTGCTATATTCTGCTGAATGTCAGTCAATAGTGTCAATCGTGTCATAGTGTCAATAGTGTCAATAGTGTCATAGTGTCAATAGGTCAGAGTAACCTATCTCTTTACTATCCTAGAATAATAAAAACATAGAATCATGGGATTGAAAGGGACCTTGGAAGTCATCTATTCCAACTTGCTGCCCAGTGCAGGAATCTTCATACCATCTCAGAGAAATGGCTTCCCCACAGCTTCAGAAGGCAGGCTGTTCCACTGCTTAATAGCTCTCATACTCAGGAAATTCCCCCTTATTTCAAGTTTGGATCCCTCTCTGTTAAGATTCCACCCACTGGTTCTTGTCTTACCCTTGGATGCTATGGTGAATAAATCCATACCCCCTGACCTGCAATATCCCTTCATGTATTGGAAGACTGCTATCATGTCTCCCCTTAACCTTCTCTTCTTTAGGCTAAGAATACTGAATTCCTTTAACCACTCTTCATAGGATTAAGCCTCCAATCCCTTATCTTCCTTGTTGCTCTTGTCTGCACTCTTCCAAGTTTCTCAGCATCCTTTTTGCATTGTGGTGACCAGAACTGGACACAGTATTTCAGGTATGAGCTGACTAGTGCAGCATAGAGTGGTACTATTACTTCATGTGATCTTGACATTATACCTTTTTGGATGTATCCAAAACTGCATTGGCTCTTTTGGTCACTGTCGCACATTGCTGGCTCACGTTTAGTCTGTGGTCTATCAAGATTCCCAGAATCTTCTCACAAGTACTACTGCTAAGCCAGGTACCACCTATCTTGTACCTGTGCATCTGTTGTTGTTTTTGCTTCCTTCCTAACTGTAGAGCCTTACATTTCCCACCATTAAGCATTTTTCACCAATGAACAACATTTTGTTGGATAGAGCCCAATATCCATGTCTATCAAGATCCTTTTGAATATTGACCCTGTCTTCTGGGGTATTAGCAATCGCTCCCCCCACCAACTCTGCATCATCTGCAAATTTTATAAGCATTACTTCTATTCCCTCATCTAAGTCATTTTTCAAGATGCTGAATATATTATTATAAGAATGTAATATTTGGTTTCCAAAAGCTTTTTGGTTTCTAAAACTATACTGGATCATAAAAAAAATAATCCACCAAATCTTATTTGTATAATCTGTTAAAAAACAACAGATATAATACAATCTAGCTACAGATTTACCAGATGATAAATGACACTCTGAGTTCACTTTTTTGAAATTAGGGGTATCTGTTTTACTTTATGGAATCTTAATTCCACTTTTTATTTATGAAGAATTTTAAGGAACACTTGAGTAGCACTGCAATGTTTTGTCCCCTTTCAGAGCAATTCTGCTTAAATCTGGGGGGTATACTTAAGTAATAAATTTACAAGAATAATCCTAGACATGGCTGCCACATAGTCAGGTATTCTGGTGACCTTACCCACACTGCTTAGGATCCTTCAGAATGTAACAACTGGTTCTAAAGTAAACTTAAGAATACTGAATGTTCCAGGTCAGGAGGGACATGGACCCAATCTCACACTCTTCTTGGTCTGCCATGAAAAGCAACAATTGTATTCTGTACAAACTAGAACAAGCCCTATTAACCAGAGTAAAATCTCATACTGATTTCCATATCATGCTAGATGTCTGTGCCATCCACAAAGATTATGTGGGTGTTCTTACAGGCATTCATTGGTGGACAGGAAAAGAAATAAATTAAAGAAACAAAAAGTTGGATCCCATATTAAATTTCTTAAACAGATACAGGGAGGCGGGACCTATTCAATCGGTCTGCCCCCAGTGACTGATGGACCCAACTTGGTTTCAGAGGCAGCTGGGCTTTATCCCCGAGGATCTTCTGCATGGTCCAGCAGAGGCCCTGGCTGCTACCTGGAATAGAGAGGCGGCCGGGGCCTTGGACAGGATTGCGCCTGTGCGGCCTCTCTTATCCTATTGAACCTGACACTCCCCATGGTTCACGGAGGAGTTGAGGGTTCTGTAGAGGATTAAGAGATGCCTAGAGTGTCGCTGGAGGAAGACAAAGACTGAACCCGACCGAACACAAGCTAGAGCCGCGGTTAAGGCCTACCTTGTGGTGGTAAGAGCGGCAAAACGCCAGTATTTCTCCGCTCTTATTGCATCCGCAGAATACTGCCCACTGGCCCTGCTCAGGATCACCTAATCCCTTTTGGGGAAAGGGGATTCAGAAAACCACAGGGCCACGCTGAGGAGTTTTTTTTAGGATAGAATTGCTTGGATTTGCTCTGTGTTGGACTCTAAGTGTGAGACGTGGTCTGGGGAGATGCCTGAGGAACATACTTACCCAGTTATCTAGGAACAGTTTGATCCTGTTGGACCCAAGGAAGTGGATAGGATCCTGCAGACTGTAAGTGCCACCACATGCGAATTAGATCCATGTCCCTCCTGGCTGTTGCAATCAGCTTGGGAGGTGACATGTGGCTGGGCCCAGTTGATGGTAAATGCATCCTTGCGGGAGGGGGTGTTTCTGGCAGCCTTCAAGGAGGCGCTGGTGTGCCCCCTCCTCAAGAAACCATCACTGGACCCTGTTGTACTGGACAATTTTTGTCCAGTCTCCCACCTTCCCTTTATGGGGAAGGTGGTTGAGAAAGTGGTGGCATTGCAGCTCCAGAGGAATTTAGATGAAACGGATTATCTAGACCCCTTTCAGTCAGGTTTCAGGTCCGGATATGGAATGGAAATGGCATTGGTCACACTTATGGATGATCTCTGGTGGGAGCAGGATGGGGGCAGCGCATCCATCCTGGCTTTCCTTGACCTCTTAGTGGCTTTCAATACCATGAAACATGGTATCCTTTTGGGATGACTCAGGGAGCTGGGGGTGGGCGGCATAGTTTTACACTGGTTCACCCCCATCCTCCAGGGTTGGTCCCAATCGGTGTTGATAGGGGAGGAGAGATTGGGTCCACGGCCCCTCATTTGTGGGGTGCCACAGGGTTCAGTTCTCTCTCCTCTCCTATTTAAAATCTACATGAAACCACTGGGCAAGATCATCCGTCTCCACGGGATGAGGTATCATCAATATGCTGATGATACTCAGTTATACATCTCCATCCTGGGGGAAGTAAGTGATGCTGTGACTGCCCTGTCCAAGTGCCTGGGGGCTGTGGGGGTCTGGATGGGGAAGAACAGGCTTCACGTGAACCCTGGTAAGACGGAGTGGCTGTGGATTAATGGCCCCACGGTGTCCAGGAATTTACCATCCTTAGTTCTGGATGGGGTTGCACTGCCCCAGACAGAACTGGTGCATAACTTGGGGGTCCTCTTGGACTTACAACTCCTGCTTGAAGAGCAGGTGGCAGTCATGGCCAGAGGGGCCTTTGCACAACTTCATGTTGTGTGCCAGTTATGCCCTTTCCTGGAGCGAGAGGCCCTTCGAACGGTCACTCACACCCTAGTCATCTCCCACATAGACTATTGTAATGGGCTCTACATGGGGCTACCCTTGAAGAGCATCCGGAAGCTTCAACTGGTCCAGAATGCAGCTGCACGGGCAATTTTAGGTGCTTCAAGATCAGCACATATAACACCTTTGCTCCGCGAGCTACATTGGGTGTCAGTTTGCTTCCAGATTCAATTCAAGGTGTTGGTCATTACCTTTAAAGCCCTACATGGCATGGAACCAGGTTACCTGAGGGACCATCTCATCCCCGTCAAATCAACCCATCCCACCCAATCATGCAGAGAGGGCATGCTATGAGACCCATCTGTAAGAGAATTCCATCTGACGGGGTCCAGGAGGTGTGCCTTCTCTGCAGTAGCCCCTGCCCTGTGGAACATTCTTCCCTCTGAAATAAGATCATCCCCCTCTCTCCTGGACTTTAGAAAAAACCCAAAGACCTGGTTTTGCCACCATGCTTGGGGTGGGGAAGGGAATAGCCAGTCTTGGGGTTGGCTGGTTTCTTAGATCTGCCTTGACCAGCTCTACTGGCTCATGGGATAATTAAGACCTACCATTGTTGGATCTGACTTTAATTATGTATTTTTACTGATTATTTGTGTTATTTATGGTTTTTACTGATTTTAAATTGTTTTATTGTAAACCACCCAGGGTCCCTCCTTGTGAGGGAGATGGGTGGGATATAAATATGATAAATAAATAAATAAAGACAAATAATGATACTATATAAAGATAATGTGTAGTTCATTTTGTTATTTTTCTCAAGAGGTACATATATGATTAAAAGAGTCCTGATATTAAAACATTTTGCAAATATAACAAATGTAACAATATTCATTATTTTGCTGCTGAAAAAGTATATTTTATTTTTATTTTTGAAGTAATATACATCTAAGGATGTTCAGAAATATACCAATTATTGAAACAAATATGATAAAGATACAAACAGAACAATCAAGAGGATCAAAACAGATTTCATTTTATATTCTAGACAAGAATGCTTTTATGCCAATCAGCTTCTTCAGAGAATCCTTCACTTCTTGGTTCCGGAGACTGTAGATTAAAGGATTTATCATAGGACATACAACAGTGTAAAAAAAGGAGAGTGCTTTGTCACTTTTCACTGAAGAAATAGACTTTGGCCTTAAATATGTTAGAACTGCAGATCCGTAGAAGAGAGTCACCACCGTGATGTGGGAGGAACAAGTGGAGAATGCTTTGCTTCTGCTTGTGGTGGAGGACATTTTGAGGACAGCATGGAGGATGTGTATGTAGGAGATCAGGATAAGCAGAAATGGAAGCATTATGAAGACTATTGTGATAATGAAAATGATTATTTCATTTTTATAAGTGTCTGTACAAGCCAGTCTCAGAATTGGGGGAAGATCACAGAAGAAATGATTTATCTTATTGGGTCCACAAAAGGGTAAAGTGAATATTAAAGTTGCTGGTACCAAAACTACCATCACACCAATGATCCAGCAAAATATGGAGATCTTTAGACAACTTGTCCTATTCATAATTGCTGAGTAATGCAGAGGCTGGCATATTGCCACATAGCGATCATACGACATGGCGGCCAACAAGCAACATTCTGCAATTCCAAGGGAGCCAAAGAAATACATCTGTGTGGCACATCCAATGAACGAAATGCTCATGTCTTCCAACAGCAAGTTAGACAACATTTTGGGAATTATAGTTGAAGTATAACCAATTTCTAAGAAGGATAAAGTCTGGAGGAGGAAGTACATGGGAGTTTGAAGAACAGAACTAGTCAAAATGACCATTATTATGAAGAGGTTTCCCAACATGGTCATAAGGTACATGGTCAGCACCAGCAGGAAAAAGAAGATCTTTAAAATGGGTGCATCAATTAAAGGCTCAAAAATGAAATATGTCACAGGAGAATGATTCCTGTGGTCCATGACATATTATTTTTATCAATAAAGAAAGCTCATTTCTAATTCATTGTATCATCACCATTTGCATCATCATGAAGTTCTTTAATACCAATGTATATCTATATAATGTAAAAAAACCATATATATGAATTAATAAATGTTATTGAAAGGCATATTAAAATGAATATTTATATACTGAATCATGAATAATTTGAAAAATAACAGGCCATGTAAGTGCAGGTCATTAATATTCCTAGTTTACTGCAGGCAATGAAAATGGGAACACTAAATATATTTCCTTTTGATGGTCTGAATTTCATTTGTTTCACAAATCAGAGTATATTGAAGTGAACTTGCAAATTTGATTTTCAATTAAAATAGTGATATAATTTGCATTTCACACTTCTCTGAAATATGTGACACGTTTTTTGTTAAAAATGTTAAAGAAATGCTGTTATATTAGATATTTGTTCGTATGTTCTTGCAAACAAAATTATTTAAAAATATATTTTTCTTAAAAGTTGAAAAATGCATATATAATATGAATTTCAGTAGAAATTTATACACAATTTCATTGAGATTTTTTTCAAAAAATGCACAATAATGAGGAATGAGGTGAAATTAATGTATACCTGAACATCACCAACATTAAAGAGACCATAAGACCAATATATGTGTTCCTAAGGTTTTAACTAAAACTAAAATTTTAAAACTTTTAGTCTGGATCAATGACCTGTAATAAAGAATTTGATTGATTGAAATTTTGAAACATTTTACTGCACAGGATTGTTTTGAGCAGCCTCAATAAGTTTTTGTTTTGTTTTGGTGAGAAATCAATTCAAATCAAATAGGAAATTGTAAGATACAAAGTTACATTAGCACATTGTTTTCTGGCAGCATCAACCTCTCATGTCTTGGAAGCCAACATTGATAAAGAAGACCCTTAACAATCATTTAAGAAATGGAGACAGATATGTATCCAAGGAAGGAAGGAAGGAAGGAAGGAAGGAAGGAAGGAAGGAAGGAAGGAAGGAAGGAAGGAAGGAAGGAAGGAAGGAAGGAAGGAAGGAAGGAAGGAAGGAAGACATTGTGTGGTATGATACGCAGCCACACATTTTTAGATTTTAAAAATAAACATTTCTTCATGTCACTCTTATTTTAAGGAGTTGCTGTCCACATTACATAAGCAGATTCTTTTTAGTGTCTATAATCCCATATGTAAGAACCAGTATCTGCAGTATTTGGTGTTTTTTTAATACAGGCCTTGGACTTTAAATAAGCTTCAGACTTCTGTGTTCCAATCATTTCTCCAGTTATAAAAGAACAAACAAGTTCATTTGTGATTCAAATAAACATTTGCCTAGAAACCTGTTTTAAAAACAAACCAGCAGGATAATAGTGGAGGCTGAACCCTAGAAATGATTCAGTTTGGGAGATTTCTAGCTTACCTTTAACAGGGAAAGCTGATTGTTAGAGCTGTCTCTCTCATCTCCTTGAGAAGTACTTCAATTTTTCCTCAGGCTCTTGAGATGGATACTCCAGAGAATTGTCTCTCTCTCTCTGTGTTTTCTAATACTTGTGCAGTCACAAACTATACAAAATCATGTATACGGTAGAGCAAAGTTTTATTTTACCTCAGATTCAAGATATAGTAATTAATGAGGTCTTCTAACATTTATGTGTATATTTCTGAATGTACTTAAATAATGTTCATTTATCCTCAGAATAATCCTTCTAGCATGAAGTTTCACAATGACCTCACATCCTGAAAATGATTGCCTTACCATGTTAAGTTTCAGGAAAAATTCAGATGACTTCCAAACAATATTCTGCCACTATTATTAATATGATGACAATTTAACATCATTATTTAACATAACTTTCATGTTAAAATATATGGTTCCTTTCCCTTTCAAAGGAAGTAACATTTACCTGATACTAAGACTGGGATGAATTGTCATTGTCATTGTCATTGTCATTGTCATTGTCATTGTCATTGTTTAAAACCACAGTAATAGAGGCAGAAGACCATGTATTAGGATGGTGGCCCTGCATGGTTGACTAGCAAGACTAGTAAGGCAAACTATCAGGAGTGTGAAAGTATCATCTAGAAAGTGGAAGCCCTGTCCCAATGAAGAAAACAAAAAGGAGCATATGAAAAAAGAGGAGCAAAAGAAATGCAAAGGGACAGTGTGGGAGGCAAGAAGAAAATTGGAGGAGCATATTGCCAAAACTGTTAAGTCAAAGTGTAAAATATTCTTCAAATACACATGGAATGGGAAGCCATCCAGGGAGGCTGTGGGTCCCTTGGATGAAAAAAGGAGTCAAAGGTATGCTAAGAGGAGATTGCAGAGCAGCTGAATGAATTCTATGCTTCCATCTCCACAGGAGAAAAATTGGAACAGATCCCTGAGCCTGAACTCCTGTTGTCAGGAAGAGAATCAGATGAACTCAGTGTGATAACAAGGGAAGAAGTATTAGGCCTTATTGACAAATTAAACATCAACAAATCACCAGGCCGATTGCATCCACCAAGGTTTATTAAGGAGCTTAAAGCTGAGGTTGTGAACCTTCTAACTAAAATATGCAACCTGTCTATACACTCAGCCTCTGCAGTTGAGGACTGGAAGGTGGCCAGTGTAACTCCAATTCTTAAGAAGGGCTCACAGGGAGATCCAGGAAATTATAGGTTTCTCAGCTTAACAACTGTTCCAGGGAAGGCCGTGGGAATTGTTATTAAAGATAAAATTACCAAACATTTGGAGACACAGGCCTTACTCAAGGATACCTAGCATGGCTTCACTAAGGGAAGGTCCTATCTAACTAATATACTAGAGTTTTTTGAGGATGTTAATAAACAGGTGGATAAGGGAGAACCGGTAAACACAATCTACTTATATTTTCAAAAAGCCTTTGATAAAGTCCCTCATCAAAGACTTCTCAGTAAGCTTAACAGCCATGGAATAAAAGAGCAGGTCCTCTTGTAGATAAACAACTGGCTAAAGAATAGAAAACAAAGAATAGAATTAAAGGGACATTTCCCACAATGGAGGGACATAACTAGTGGGGTCCCCCCTGGTTCTGTCCTAGGACCAATGCTTTTTCACATGTTTATAAATGATCTGGAATCAGGCATGACTAGTGGAATAGACATGTTTGCTGTTGGCACTAAATTGTTCAGAGTTATAAAAGCAATAAGAGACTGGGAAGAGCTCCAAAGGGATCTCAACACATTAGGAGAGTGGGAGTCAAAATGGCAGATGTCATTCAATGTAAGCAAGTGTAAAGAGATGTATATTGGGGCCAACAGTCCTAACTACTCATACAAATGAATGGGACCGTTGGTAGCAGAAACTGGTGAGGAAAGAGAGCTTGGAGTAATGGCAAACAGTTCAGTGAAGGAGTTGACACAGTGTGCATCCATTGTGCCATTGCCTTCTTCCTAGGACTGAGAGAGAGTGACTGGTGCAAGGTTATCCAGCTGGCTTCATGCCTAAGGTGGGACTGGAACTCATGGTCTCCCAGTTTCTAGCCTCTTGCCTTAACCACTATACCAAGCTGGCTCTCACCAATATAATAATCAATACCATAATATAATAAACCAATATCATAATCTCCTCATATAAATCAATGGTGTGACTGCATCTGAATATTGTGTGCAATATTCTGGTCACTGCAGGTCAAAAAGGACATGGTGTTGCTAGACAACTTTCAGAGGAAGACAATTAGGATGATCATGGTTCTGTAACAACTTCCTATGAGGAAAGATTGTGACATTTGGGCTTTTTAGTCTAGAGAGGAGGGGAATGACAGGGGACATGTTTGAGGTATACAAAATTATGCACAGTGTGGATAAAGTGTACAAGGAGAAGCTATTTTCCCCTTCTGAAAATACTAGAACCACAGGTCACCCAATATAATTGAATCCTGGAAGAATGAGGACAGGCAAAAGGAAATTATTTCTTAATCTTGAGATGATCTCATTGCCACCTGACATAAAGAAATATTTCTTATCTTCAAGTTCTCATTTTCAGCAGAACTAGACAAAGAATTCCAAGCACAAGATAAGATGCACTTGTCCTTGACATACTCCAGTGAGATGAGAGCATCAAAAGGTGTATAAGTAATGGTGGTTCAGAGCCTATATAAGTTAGTCAAGACCACCATGGGATGGGACTTCAATGTAGATTTAACTGGGAGGGTGCTCCATGTTATCTTACGCAATGTATCTGGGATATTGATTTTCAAACCAATTTAACCCTAGTATCCAACCCTACAGTTTATGGATTCTTCTCAAATGGGCATGTGCCATCATCTTATTTTTCTTCAATCCCAATTCTGAAATTTCCTTGGGCTTTCACCTTGGCCAGGTTGAATGGACTACCCTCTGCAGTTCTGTGGGGACAGTATAAAAATATACCTTTTCAGCAGTGCTTATGCCCATATGGAGACGGCGCTGTGGAATCCCTAAGACATATGCTCTTTTATTGCTCTCTATAGGAAATCTTGGAAGATATATATTTATCCCATTTTAAAGAACTACCCTGGCAGAGAGCACAATGTCTATCTGTTGCTGCTTCTATCTGACTAGGACCCTGACATATCTTTTCAGGTTGCCTAATTTTGTGCTATAATTTATTGTATCCATCCTACCTATGGTTACATTTTAGTGCAATTTTTGGTGATTGCCACTGCTATCTGTACTACAGTTACTATAATAATGTATTTTATGCAATTTTATTGCATTTCTGTCTTAAGTTTTATTAATAATTATAGACTGATGTATTTATTGTTGTGCTTTCTGGACCAAAGGCTGTAATAAAGAAATAAAAAATGTTTTAAATAAATAGAGTAAAGATACTAACCCAATGAAAAAATAGGGTTCATTTTACATTCTAGACAATTTTTTTTATTTCTATCAGCTTCTTCAGGGAATCCTTCATTTCTCAGTTCTAAAGATTGTAGATTAAAGGATTCATCATAGGACATACAACAGTGTAAAACAGGAGAGTGCGTTGCCACTTTTCACTGGAGAAATAGACTTTGGTCTTAAATATCTTAGAACTGCATATCCGTAGAAGAGAGTCACCACCGTGATGTGGGAGGAACAAGTGGCAAATGCTTTGCTTCTACTTGTGGTGGAGGACATTTTGAGGATAGCATGGAATATGTGTATGTAGGAGATCAGGATAAGCAGAAATGGAAGCATTATGAAGATTACCATGGTAATTAAAATGATTGTTTCATTTTTATAAGCGTCTGTACAAACCAGTCTCAGATGTGGGAGAAGAGAGCCAGTTTGGTCTAGTGGTTAAGGTGCTAGGCTAGAAACCAGGAGTCTGTGAGCTCTAGTCCCACCTTTGGCATGAAAACCGGATGGGTGACCTTGGGCCAGTCACTCTCTTTCAGCCCAACTCAACTCACAGGGTTGTTGTGGTGGGGAAAATAAGAGGAAGAAGGAGTGTTAGGTATGTTTACCACCTTGAGTTATTTATAAAAAATAATAAAGTAAAGGTAAAGGTTTTACCCTGCATAGTCGTGTCCGACTCTTGGGGGCAATGCTCATCTTCGTTTCTTAGCCGAAGAGCCAACGCTGTCCGAAGATGCTTCCACGGTCATGTGGCTGGCATGACATGCACGGAACGCTGTTACCATCTCACCGAAGTGGTACCTATTATTTATTTATTTATTTATTATTTCTAACTTATATCACCGCCCATCTCCCCCCGCAAGGGGACTATATTTATCTACTTGCATTTGCATGCTTTCAAATTGCTAGGTTGGCAAGAGCTGGGGCAAGTGTGGAAGCTCACTCCGTCACGCGGCGCTCGGGTCTCGAACCGCCAACATTTCGATCGACAAGCCTGGCGTCTTAACCACTGAGCCATCATGCCCCACAAAATAATAATATTAATTAGTAATTAATTAGTAATTGATTAATTAATTAGTAGCTTTAAGACAGGGTTTTTTAAACTGTGTTCTGTGAAACCCTAGAGTTCCATGAGCACTTGATGGGGTTCCATGAGACACTAAGGTGGGGAGAGAGGTCCGCTTGAACACAGCAAAATTTCCATCACTAGAGTCTTGCCTCTTGGCCAGGGTTATTGGGAATTTTTAACCTTGCTATATCCTCATTGGCTATTTCTCAGTGACAACAGAAAAATCCTGGCTTGATTGTTCTTTTCTCAAGATCTTTTTTCAATACCATCTGTATTTTACCTAACTGATTTACTTTATTATTATTCTTCCTTTCTTCTGTTTCTGAGCCTGTTAGCTTACATACCATTAGAGACTCATCCCTGATAAGAACAGAATTAGGATTTGCAGCTCTCATCTATGCAGTAATAACAATATTACTCTCAGCTCTCATCTATGTAGTAATAACAATAACAGTAATAAATATGTTATATATGTCCTTTATATCCCAGTCTCCACAGTGACAAATAGCATATTCAATGTACATGTCCCAGATGAAAAGAAATGTCTCAGTCTACCGATTATGATTTTAAAAGCTCCTTTTACTTACTTGTTTCTTAAGCTTGAGAGAAGAGGGTTTAACATAGGGGTCACCACAGCATAGAGAAGGGAGAAAAATTTAGTCTGTTTCCTAAATATATTGCACTGCTTGTCCCATAGAAAAAAAAGACTACCAGAAGATGAGATGAGCAAACAGAAAAGGCTTTGCGTCTGGCCTCAACTGACTGCAGCTCAAGGATAGAGGAAATAATATAAATAATATAAATTATTTCAGGAGGTAAGGATCAGCATGAAAGGGATCATCACCACAAAAACTAATACCACCAAAACTGACACCACCAAAAGTTCCACTTCATTCACAGAAGTATCCCCACAAGCCAGCTTAATTAAAGGCACAATGTCACAGAAAAAGTGATTGATAATGTTGGACCGGCAGAAATGTAACCTGATCATCAACATGGCCTGTATCAAGGCTACAACTGTCGCACCACACCATGAACCAACTACTAGTCCCACACATACCTTTGTACTCATCATTAGAAAATAATGCAAAGGATGACATATTGCTGCATATCGATCATATGCCATAGCAGTCAAAAGATAGCACTCCACAGTTCCCAAGAGATCAAAGAGGTACATCTGAATAAGGCATCCAGAGTAGGATATACTCTTGGTGTCCAAGATAAAGTTAGCTGTCATCTTAGGGACTGTGATATATAGCAAAGTATAGCAAATATGGAGAAAATACCCTGGAGAAGATGCTGATGCTAGGGAAAGTGGAAGGCAAAAGGAAGAGGGGCCGACCAAGGGCAAGATGGATGGATGATATTCTGGAAGTGACAGACTCGACCGTGGGGGAGCTGGGGATGGCAACAGCCGACAGGAAGCTCTGACATGGGCTGGTCCATGAATTCACGAAGAGTCGGAAGCGACTGAATGAATAAACAACAACAACAATTGGCAAATATATAGTATAGCAAAGTTCTAAGAAAGAAATTCATGAGAAAGAAATACACAGGAATATGCAGAGTTGGGCAGGCTCCTATGAGAACAAACATAAGACCATTTCCCATTATAGCTACTATGTAAGGCTTACATTGTAAGCAATTAAAATTGTACCCAAGAACAGAACCTGAGACTCTTGTAGGTCAGAAAAACCTTGCAGTATAAATTCTGTGATTCCAGTGTAATTTTTCCACTGAAATTCTTCACTGGGCTCCATGTCTGATAGAATAAAAAGAAATAAAGTTGATGTAATTTGGATATTTTCAAACATTTCCATCTTGAATTATATAAATATTACATTTTCTGTTTTACACTAAAACAGAAAGATAACCCCAACCCCACTCTACTCAAAAAAACTTACATAAACAGTAGCATGATGTAAACATTCCTCTTTTGGTCTTCCCAAAATGTCAGAATAAGATAAGAATGATAATATTCTATTTTCCATGCCTTTTTACCTCTCTTTCACTGCTAGAAAAGCATTTTCCAGTCTAAGTTTGTTTACTTACATATCACTTAATGGACAGAGAAATGGAGAGATGGAAGTTGTCCATTGATAATACGAGGATTTCAATTTTATTTTTTCAGTTGTCAGGACATTAATTCCAATGGAGAGAGGAATTTAAACTACTGGAAAACAAAAGGTATATACCAAGAATGTTCTCCTCTGGATGCAAAGAGAAAGGAAAGGAAAGGAAAGGAAAGGAAAGGAAAGGAAAGGAAAGGAAAGGAAAGGAAAGGAAAGGAAAGGAAAGGAAAGGAAAGGAA
This sequence comes from Charina bottae, assembly GCA_023362775.1. NCBI lineage: Eukaryota > Metazoa > Chordata > Lepidosauria > Squamata > Charinaidae > Charina > Charina bottae. The sequence goes on from JALMGJ010000011.1 coordinate 34,998,154, forward strand.
AGGAAAAGGAATATTTTGGTGACCCTCTGGACCATCTCTCTAATGGATCTCAAAATCTACTGTGGAATAACTATTAATTTATTTCCCAATACAGTTTAGTGTTAAAAAGCTGAAAGAAAATGAGATGTGCATACAAAGAGACATGCACACACATAGAAATCCCTCAGAGAAAGAAATGATCAAAAGATATTTGCATAAACCATTATGAATGACTTTCTAGATATTTCCTATTGATTTGCCAGATGACAAATGACATTCAGATTTCAGTTAGCCTACGTATCTGTTTTCTTTTATGGAAAGAATTTCACTGCAGTGAATTTTATTCCTCTCTATAAAGCATTTTCAAGAACTGTAGGAAATAGTACTGCAATTATGTTTTGGTCCCTAGTGTTTCAGAGAAATTTCTCCAAATTACAGCCACTGTCATTTGTCCACAAAATTGTGCTTTTCAGATGTATTTATTTTGGTTTCTTTTCTGTTTTACAAGCTTATCTTACCAATTTTGACACCTACACCCTCTGCAAAGAATCTGGTGTCAGCTGATCTTTTCAGTCTTATTGCCACTTTGTCATCATCACAGAACATCATCACCACATCACTTGAAAGACAAAACATTTGTTTATTTTTTTGTTTCAGATGTAGCTCCCAAATAAGTAGAAACTATGTATAGGCTTTCAGCAGTGTCTACTGTATGTGGGAAGGGGCATGTGTCAAAAAAGCAAGGTAGCAGAAACTGTGTCATGATGCAAGTCCCACCCATTTTTTGTATATGTGTTGAATCTACATGCATGTTCAAAAGGGATGGGGCTTGTATCACAGTGCTGGTCCTGCCATCTTGCTTTTATGACCCCTTCCCAGATGGCACTGAGTGCTTTTACTGAAACAAAACAAAACAGTTACAATAATGATTTGTTGTTTATTCGTTCAGTCGCTTCTGACTCTTCGTGACTTCATGGACCATCCCACACCAGGGCTTCCTGTCGTCTGTCGCCACCCCCAGCTCCGCCATGGTCGAGTCCGTCACCTCCAGAATACCATCCATCCATCTTGCCCTTGGTCGGCCCCTCTTCCTTTTGCCTTCCACTTTCCCTAGCATCAGCATCTTCTCCAGGTTATCCTGTCTTCTCATTATGTGGCCAAAGTACTTCAGTTTTGCTTTTAATATCATTCCCTCAAGTGAGCATACAATAATGATAGAGAATATGATTTATAAGTCAACACCATAACACTGTTGCATCTATTCCTAAATTGTAAAAAAATAACTGAATATCCAATTTTATGTGAACAGCTGCTTTCAGCAGCTTCAATAACATCTTCATAATCTTTGAGAAGCTCTGTACAATTCAGATGAGAAACAAGAGCAGTCATTTACATCAGTATAAAAAACTGAGAAAGGAAATGAAGGAAAGGAAAGGCCTTTTTAATGGACAAGACTTTTGGAGCCTGGATTACAATAGTTTACAATAAACTATAATCAGTGCAGGTTACTGATTGCTCCCTCTGAGATAAATCCCCTGGGAGGTTAGAGTTTAAAATATAAAAAGACAAAATCATCACACCTATTTAATTGTCTCACTGTCAGCTAATCAAAATGTCTGTGGGTCAGCAACTGAAGAAACAGTGAACGCTCTTGATCTTCAGAAAGGTAATATTCCAATGAAGTCTTCACCCCCTTCACATTTATAAGAGTTAAGAGTAGTATTTTTTAAAAACAAACAAATACGGGAATTCCTAAATTTGATAAGAATGAGAGGAGATCAAACCTCTAATTTCAAACCTCTTAATTATTTCACTGCAGATCAATCATCTTTTTGCAGTGACACTGTAAAATACCTACTTCAGGACTAGAAGACAATCTGGAGCCCTCCAGATGCTGTGACTATATTTCGTATAAACTCTAGCCAGCATGAGCTTACAGGACAAAGCAGGAATGAAAACGTTTTTTCTTCTCTTGAGAGGAATTTTTAAATATTATATTTTAGTGGTATAAACTGACACTCATCCAGGAAGATGACAATGTAGATGAAGCACTCTATATTCTGTTTATGTTTCACCCTTCCCTTTCTCTCCCCTTATTGAAAAGGAAGAATAATCTAGACATCATTGATCCATTTGCTGATCATTTAGTAAGGCAGCTAGAAGGAAAATGGGGTCAAGTTGAATGTTGACACCCAAATGTTTCTACATTAAAAACCTGCAGATACATTTACAGTCCATTTTTTCTTTTTATCAGACAAATTTTCCTTGTTTTTTTCTTCATATTTTTTTATCTGACCCAACATTATGCAGATGGTTAGGCAAAAATCTCAGAGAAATGAGCAGCAATCATTATTCTTAATTACTCAGCTTTTAAATTAATTACTATGGCTTCAGACATTGCTTCAGTTTGATTACTGAAAATATCTAAATGTATTATAAAAGTGCTGTGCTAAAAGTACTGTGCTAATTAAAGAAATATTAGGCAAGATTTACATGGTTTTTTTAATGATTTCCTCTAACATATAAATACAATTCCTGTTAATTTAATGAGAGAGAGGGAGAGAGGGGGGGGGGAGGGAGGGGGAGGGAGGGAGGGGGGAGGGGAAAATTCAACTTTGCCAAGCATAATAATTTTTTCCTACTCCATCATATACTGTAATTATATTCCCAAATTATGCAAGTTTCTGCTTGTTGATCATTAGCTCAAGGGAATAATCAACTCATCTTTGATCCAGGACTGATTAGTTCTTCCTGTGGTCCTTGATTTTTTAAATAACCATCTCCAAATCCTTGATTTCAAATATATCTTTCTCCCCCTTTGGCAATGACTAGTTTTCATAGCTATTCATTATTACTGGAAAGATTACTGCTTATCTAAATTAAGATGTCCTGATTTTAATGAATCCATTCGATGATGATATAATTTGCAAAAATATTCCATGTTCTGAGCAAAGCTCAACATTTGCTAAATGTGCAAAATAACATGACTATTGTCATGAATCTAAGCAAAAATATTTCAATAAGAAACTAATTTCTTATTTTTAAAAAAACAGGGAAAAGAAATTGCCACATTCAAGAAAAATAATGAACATGGTTATTTGAATATATTATACTTCAATCCGCTTTTTTAAAAAAATAAAAATCAACAATGTACCAGCATTATGACAATTTATTTTTATTGTGTGATGACTTTTTCCATAAGTTAAAGATATTAAGCAGTATAATTAATATACTTAACTATATTGTTATAATAATAATGTGTTTTTCATTTTTTTCTTTAAAAGTCAATATACATATATTATACCTTAAAGTTGGCATCTATATCACATTTATGGCAATGAATTATGAAGAAACTTCAAAGTAAACATACAAGAAATTATACTGTAAAATAGTATAAATTGAAGCATCCCTTCTAAATAATGTTAACTGTTTTGTCCTTTTATTGAGCCTGAAATACTATCATCATCATCATCATCATCATCATCATCATCATCATCATCATCATCATTTTTGACAAGTATGTTTTAAAAATTCCTTCTTCAATATTAAATCTACTCAAGGAATCATATCTTCATCCAGGGTTATTCTTTGGATGAAGATGGCCATAGTCTATACAGTGGAAATTTATTGGCCCTATTTTAGTTTTAGGCGTACGTAACTACATCTTTGGAGCAACCAGTCACTATATGAGCACAGGTGTTCCAAATACTGTTTATATATATCTGTATATTAAGTAGATATTTATTTGGGGGATTTATTTAATTTTTATCCTTTCTTTTTTGCGCAGGCTCAAATGAAATAACTTCCTCCCTCAGGTAAATAACAAGATAGGCACCTTTTTACCCTTCTATTAGAGAAGATGACAACTGGTGTTGCTGAGTCTTTCTTCCACTATAAATGCATCCAGGAAACTACAGCACTTTGAATGAATTTGTTTTAAGGGGCATCCCAGTTCCTGATCATCTTGTAATCCCTTTTTTCTTTCTGCTCTTATTTATCTTTGCTTTGTCACTGCTTGGTAATCTAATTATTGTGACTGTGGTTCTACTCAGTTCTTGCCTTCATAGCCCTATGTATTTTTTTCTCTTTAATTTGTCTATCCTGGAGATTGCATTCACATTCTCCATCATTCCAGCCACACTATCCAACCTCCTATCAACAACAAAATCAATTTCATTTTATGGCTGCCTAATTCAGTGCTACTTCTATTTCTTCCTTGGAGTGGCAGAGTTTCTACTCTTGGCTGTTATGTCTTTTGATCGCTACATAGCAATATGTAATCCTTTGCACTATCATTCTGTTATGAATATCAAAGTCTGTATTTACCTTGTCCTTTCTTGCTGGCTTACAGGCTATTTTTTCATGATCTGGCCTGTGGCTGCTATAGCCAATCTGCCATTCTGCAGATCTAATACTATTGATCACTTTTTTTGTGATATTGAACCTCTTCTTGCTCTTGCTTGTACCAATACACACTACATTGAGCTTTTGGATTTCTCAATAGCTATCATTATCCTTTTGGGATCATTGACAATAACAACTGTATCCTATACTTATATCATCACCACAGTGCTAAAGATCCCATCCACCACTGGAAGACAGAAGGCCTTCTCCACTTGTAGTGCCCACATCATAGTGGCTTCCTTATATTATGGCAGTGCCATATTTATGTATATGAGGCCATCAACTTCACCATCGCTGGATTTCAAGAAAGCTGTGAGCATCTTAACAGCAGTAATAACTCCAACACTCAATCCTTTCATTTATACACTGAGAAACAAAAAAGTGAAAGAGGCCATCAGAGACTTAATAAGACAAAGATAATATTCACATGTGACAATGCAAGAAACAGTGAATTTTTTTGTGCTTTCTATGATCATACATATTTAATGTCACTATTGAAGAAAGAAGAAAACCATTTAAAAAATTGAAAAAGCTCTTTGATTTTCTATGGAAAAATTGTAAGGGGATCAAAATTGTTCATGAATGATGAATATGCCAGCAGTACATCATAGTTCCATTGTTCATACTTTTTGTAAGAAACAAGGTTCATTCTGGGAGACAACAACAAACTTCATTTCAATTTGGATTTGTAAAATTAGGCTGACCAAATATGAAATGGATGTCCAAACACTATTTTCATTTTATTTAAAATTTATTTATTTGCATAAGACAATCCCATCTAAATAGTGATAATTATACTACTACATCATTCTATAGCCGTTACATCATAGTCTCATTCTGTCTTTGTGCTAATGACTTTTATACAAATTATATTATATTATTATATTATCTTATATTTTTAATATCTTTACATTATAGTATTTATATGTAATATAAATATATTAAACATCTTTATATAAATATTTATAATTAAAAAATTAAATTAAAATAAAAATATTTATAAGTTTAAAAAAATAAATAAAAAATAAAAACATAAAAACATAATATAATATTTATATTATAAATATATTTAATTATATTATATTATATGTATATTAAAAATTGAGACTAGAGCCAGTTTGGTGTAGTGGTTAAGTGTCCTGACCCGACTAAGAACCGAAGCAGGAAGGTGTGGGATATATTTATTTATTTATTGTTCATATTTCTATTACCGCCGATCTCCCCCGATGGGGGCTCTGGATGGTTTACAATAAAATGAGCAGTGAAAAAAGATACAAATATAAGATCAACTATTATAAATACAAATAAATAAATATAAATATAAAACCAAGTGGGAATATGATGTCGTATAGTAGGGAGGATACTACAGCACCAGGCACCCCCAGGAGGAGCTGTTACCTTTCCCATCCCAAGCAAGGCGGCAGAACCAGGTCTTCAGATTCTTCCTGAAGGCCAGGAGCAATATAGTCTTTATTTACAATTAAACACACAGTCTCTCAAATAAATGAGACAAGGTGCTCACGGAACTTGGTTGCTCACTGTGCTCAGTTCCACTTGGCGCAAACATGGGCAGCCACCATGTGGCTGCGATGCAAATTTCTGGTGCGGGGATGATTGCAGCAGCTCTGCGACGAGGTTCCAGCATGAGGCTTGGCACAGAGACAAAGTGAGGTTCCGGTGTGAGGCTTGGCATGAGGGTGAGACTAAGTGAATGTGAATGGTTATCTCCAGCAATGGGCACATGCTGCGCTCGCCTTTTATCCTTTTGATTTTTGCGCCGTTTGTGAGCAGGAGCCAAGGACTCACGTTGCTCTGCCCGCCTTTCCCACCTCCTCTCTCATGCGCTGATAGTTGGAGGTGAGTCTTCTTCTGGGCTGCCTCCAATCAGCTGCTTTGGATCCAATTAAATTTCGTGCCATCCCAGTTCTTTCCTGCTTCTCTTGTTACCGGCCCTTCTTCTTCCAAATCAGAGTCATTAGACATTATAAAATTATTCTGAAATTATATTTTCATATTAGAAATTAGAAATAATTAGAAATTAGAAATAATTAGAAATTAGAAATTAGAAATTAGAAATAATTAGAAATTAGAAATTAGAAATTAGAAATTAGAAATTAGAAATTAGAAATTAGAAATAATTAGAAATTAGAAATTAGAAATTAGAAATTAGAAATTAGAAATTAGAAATTAGAAATTATGAAAGGCATTAGGCTAGAAACTGGGGGACCATGAGTTCTAGTTAGGCTGACCATATTTCCTTTGGACAAAAACGGGACATTGGGATGGCAAAACGGGACAAGGTCTTATGTAATATTCCGTATTCATGAAAAAGACAGGGTCCCCACCCCTGGTCCGCACAATTGGCTCCCACCTGCAAACCCCGCCCCCCGGTCCATGCAATTGGCTCCCACCTGCAAACCCCACCCCCGGTCCATGCGATTGGCTCCCACCTGCAAACCCCATCCCCGGTCCACACGATTGGCTCCTGCCTGCAAACCCCACCCCCCAGTCCTCAGGATTGGCTCCCGCCTGCAAATACCACCCCCCGTTCTGTGGAAATGGTCCCTAATCCATTATGGAATTACTGAGGCTGGTATTATTAATCTCTTGCAAATGACAACCACAATTTCAAACAGGGATCTTCAAACCATTTTCGCAACATAACAGGGCATTTTTCTTGAGAAAGGAAATAAGAAGTAAGCCCATCAAAAATGCTTAAAGTTCTGTCAATTGATGGACCCGAGGACAAAAATCTTGTATTTCCATGCTCTAACAATTTAGTGTAATTGTTTCCTGCAAAGTCACAAAAGTTTTTCAGTTCTTCAACTCCGTATATATGGATGTATTTGTATACTTTCACTGCAAAATATTCAATATCAATTGGTAAACAGTTGACAGGACACTTGATGGAACATAATCAGGTGACTGGATTCCAGTAATAACCAATTCAGTAAACCCAACTACTGTAGTAAGATAGCATATTTTATAAATCAGTTGGATTCAATGGAAGCAAAAGAAAAAATATTTGTGTTTCATGCTCAGATTGTAGTATAGATTGTCTTAGCATGATACTAACTCATGGTTCATCTCTTAATGTGTGGTGTGAATCTGACCAACAGTGTCTTATTCAACAAATCATGGCTTAGTATTAATAACTAGGTTGATAGCTTCTAAAATTATATCCTGCTTAAACACAGTTTACTGAATAAACTTAAATTTGCTAGATTCACAAAACACCTTAAAAATCAAATCATATTATGGATTAGCACAATGTGTGAATCACACTGTATTTCTCATGAAGGCTCCTCATCCTACAAGATATTAAGGCTATGCAGCACTTTAATTCAAAGGGAAAAAGGTGTTTCAAAGCACATAGGATCTGCCTGCAGCTCAAACCAAATGTGCCTTTTCCTGGGTTTGCACTGCAGCTGCAGAGGATAGTCCCACAATCTTGGGGAAAGAAGGCAATGTCTTAAAGAACTTCAGGCTGGTGCTACCTTTCTTTTCTTCATTATCGCTAAACCAGGTTCTTCGCCCCACCAATCCTAGGTTCACTTCTCAATTCTCTTCAAACTAAATAAGCCAAGTTCCTCCCTTCAACTCCCCCTCCCTTTCTTACAACCCCTTTTTTTCTGGCCTCTTTTCCTTCCAACCTCTCATCTTCATTTCCCGGTTCCCTCAGGCTTTGTTTTTTACTCAATAAACACCCCCCTTGAAGCTTCCCAGTTCCCCATCGGCTGCTCGCATTCATCCCCCTGCCGATTCAATCCACCCTCCTTTCTCTTTCCTTCTCCTGCCTTTGGGATTCATTAATTTACCAGCTGCACTCAAAGGAAATTTGGCTGACTCGCTTTTAAAGAATCACCTCGGGCACCTAATTTTCTCTCACCTCTCCCTCCCTTCCGAATCATACCTACAATCTCCATAGCTTTCAGGTTCTTTCTCCCTATTATTTTGGCACACACATTTCCACAGTTGATGGGCATTTTAAAACAACCATCCCCACAGCCAGGGAGAATATCCGTTGGAGTGGCGAGAGCGCAGGAGGGATGCTGCCACTCAGATTCAGGATGGGGAAGCCGGCAGTAGCTTTGGGCTCATGTTCACACCTGCACCCCCTTCTCTCTCTTCAGCTTCGTGCCTCGTCAGTCTCACGGTTCTCCTTCTAGTAGGCTGACCATATTTCCTTGAGGCAAAAAATGTCGCTGGACAAAGTGGGCGCGTGTGGGGGGCATGTGTGCAGGGCGCGCGCACACCGGGGAACTTTAAAAAACGGACAAAATTGAGAATTTTTCTATAATGACGGGACGCTCCAAAAATGGTGAAATAATGGGACAGAATGGGACGTATGGTCAGCCTAGTCCTAGTCCTGCCTTAGGCACAAAGCCAGCTGGGTGACCATGGACCAGTCACTCTCTCTCAGCCCTAGGCATCAGGCAATGGCAAGCCACTTCTGAAATCTTGCCAAGAAAACTGCAGGAACTGAGTCAAGGGCAAGGAGAAGCAGAAGGAGAAGGAAACAACACGATTTTTAGGAAACGACATGATTTTTTATTGTTTAAAACCCTCCTACAACTGGCCCTGGCGTGCCCCTAGTGGGAAGGGGCAGCCAGGCTCACGGGAACGAAGATAACAAAAAACACTCCTGACTGGAGAAACGCAACAAAAAACAACAACACGCCCACCGGCAAAACCGCCACCCACCAAAGTCATCCGTGGGAAACCCAACAGTCAGTCCGGCCGGGAAGGCCCACAGGGAAGGCCGCGCTCAAGTGATCGGTGGCGGGGAGGGTGCCCGCTCACGCCACGGCCACAGCCGCCGCCAGCGCTCCACGGGCAGCCGCTCGCACTCGGCGGCACGGATCCAGGCCGTCTGGTCAGCGATGCGCTCTGGCTCCTCCGCCGCCCAGTCCACTGGCGGGGCGCCACCGGCCCGCTCCACGTGCAGGTGCTGAGTCCGGAGCTGGCACAGCGCGTGGAGGACGAGATAGTTCAGGAGCCTCAGCGTTGACCAGGGCAAGGCCGGCAGCCGCCGCCACCGCCGCGGCTGCCCCGCCACTCACGTCGTCGCCGCCAGTCCAGAGCCACCTGCTCAACCTCCACCACCGGCGCCGCCGCCTCCGTCGCCTCCGTCGGTGGTGCTGGCTGCTCTGCCAATGCCATCCTCCGCCGCTCCGCCGTAGACCGCGCCGTCGCCACTGCCGTCAGGGCCCCCATCTCCGCTGCTCCGTCCGGGCGAACCTGCAGCAGGGGGGAGCGGGAGAGGAAGAGGGGCTGAGAGCGTGGGCACCCGTGAAGGGCCAGCCACGGGGGGGAGGGGGGGAGGGAGAAGGCCCCGGGGTCCTCCAGTCCCGAGACCAGCCGCAGCCACGGCTGGCTGGCCAGCTCTGGCCGCCCGAAGCGGCATGCCACCGCTGCCCAGAGTGCGAGCGCCTCCGGGCACTCGGCGACCAAGTGCCGCACGTCATCCTCGGGCACAGCACCAGCACCTGGTGGTACGCCCGCCAGCGCGTCTCCCAGTAAAGATACGGAAGCCGCCGGTCAGTGAAGGGCTCCAGCGGGCTTGCCGGCGGTGCCCGGTAGCCTGGCAGGCAGCCCGCCGCCGCCCGCCACCGCTCTGCCGCCCGCCATGGCCCCGTGATGGCATGCTCGGGTGCCAGATGGTCGTTGACCTGGGACCCCGAGGCCGCCTCATACCCGCGCAAGACCTCCCTCGCCCGCTGGCCCTTCGTGCGTGAACACACCAGGAGGGAGATGTCGTCGGCATGGGCGAGGAAGCGCACCCCGCGCGCCACACCGACCCGCAGCCCCACTGGGCACGGGAAGCCTGCCAGACCGCCATCACGCTCCAGCCACCAAAGCCCAACGTCCATTGTGAGGTCGTACAGCAGCAGGCTCAGGGGGCAGCCCGGGCGCACGCCCGAGCGCACCAGGACGGGCGCACCACGCGCATTGTTCACCTGCAGGACGACCGTCGCCCCGGCGTACAGCAGCCGGACCAGCGCCACGAAGTCCCCGGGGACCCCGTGCCACGCCAGAGCCCGCCACAGCATGTCGTGGTGGAAGTGGTCAAAAGCGCACGACTGGTCCAGCTGCAGCAGGAAGCCCGGGACTCCCCCCGGGCCGCCCGGCAGAAGACCTTGCGCAGGAGGCAGAGGGAGTCCGTGATGCTGCAGCCCGGCAGTGCGCTGGTCAGGGTGGACACCATGCACGACCCCACCGCAGCAGCCAGCCGGTCCGAGAGGATGCGTGCCAGGGCCAGGTAGTCCATGTTGGTGAGGACGATGGGGCGCCAGCTGGCAAGCAGCGTGCGGTCGAGGTCCCCCGGCTTGGTGAAGAGCAGGAGGATGGTCTGGTACAGCGACCCTGGCAGCCGCCCGCCGCCCGCGCGCACCCCCACCGCACAGCCCTCGTAGAGCGCTGCTATCGGGGCAGCCAGCAGGTTGGCGAATGCCCCGTAGAAGACCCAGCCCAGGCCGTCCGGGTCCGGGGCAGAGCGGCGGCGCCTTCCGCGCAGCACCGCCCGCACCTCCTCCACCATGAACATGCCGCCAAGCGTGGTGAGGCGGGCCGCTGTATCCACGCCGCCACCACCCGACGGGTGCAGGGGCGCGAAGAACTCCTCCTCGCCCGCGACCTCCTCATCCGCCCGCCCCGCGAACAGTACCCGGTAGAACCGGTCGACCACCGCCAGCATGCCCCGCTCGTCGGTGCGCAGCGGCGCGGCAGGGTCGTCCTGGAGCGCCTCGACGAAGGCCGCCATGCACGCCGAGGGCACGTCCTCGTCAGCGGCCGCCAGCGCCAGCTGGGCACCATGACCCCGTTCCTCCTCCCCACCTGCACGTGGCAGCCGAGGAATGCACGCACCGCCGCCTGGTACCGTGCCAGGTCCCACCGTGCGTGGCGCCCCTCCCACCGCTGGCAGAAAACGCGCACGTCCCGCTTGAACCTCTCCCACCACTTGGAGAGGCAGGCTGGGCCGTACACGTACCGCAGGGAGAGGCGCTCCTCGAGGAGGCGCGCGAGCCCACCCCGCAAGCCCAGGTCCTCATCCAGCTTGGCGGCGGTGAGGTGCCAGAGCAGGCGCCGCGCCCCCGGCCGGCCTGCCATCCGCAGCACTACCTGCACCAATGCGTGCGTGGACCTGGGGGTGACCAGCACGTGGCAGGAGCGCACCGGGCAGCCCCGTGGTGCCCACACGCGGTCGAGCCGTGCCGCCACCGCCACCCCGTAGTGGGTGCAGAAGGGCGGCAGATCCGCCGCGCATGCCCCCGACCGCTGTCACCTGCTCGGCCCCCTCCGCCAGTCCCGCCTCCGCCTCCGCCCCGGCGACCCCCGGCGGAGCAGGAAAGAAGCCCAGGGCATTGGGCACGGTGAGCGCCACGTCCACCAACCCACTCTCCGCGCGGATGGCCTCCGTGTAGCGCTCCTCGGTCGAGAGCGGCAAATCGAAAGCCGAGGCGGGGCTCGTGCCCACGCCCTCTGACCCCCCGCAGCGCCCGGCCACCTGTAGTGGGACGCGGTCCTGGGGGACTGTGTGGTTGTTAAACTCCCCCGCCACAAGCAGCGAGCACCACGTCGCACAGGTCGCGTGCAAGCGCTCCCACAAGTTGCGGCGTGCCACCGCTGAGGAGGCCGACGCGTACAGCGCACAGAGGTGGAATGCACGCCAGTCGAGCGGGTCGCCCGGCCCGCGTGGACCCGCCGCAGCGCCGCCCGCCTCCTCCGCCACTACCAGCTCAAAATCGAGGACGGCCAGCCGGCCCGGCACCTCCTCCACATAGTGCTGGAGGTGCAGGCCAGGGCCGCCACACACGAGGATGCCCACGCCCGCCCTGCCCTCTGTCCCGTAACTCCAGAAGGAGGGGCCCACGGGCCACAGGCGCTGGGCCGCGGCACGGTGGCGCTCATCCAGGAGGTGCGTCCCCTGGAGGACGAGGATGTCTGCGGGGAGTTCCCGCAGCGCCCCCAGGAGCTCCTCTCGCCGCACCGCCTGCTGCAGCCCGCCACAGTTCCACGTGGCCACCACAAACGTCCCCGAGTGAGACCGCGGGGGGACAGTGACGACTCCCGCTGTGTCCCCGCCATAGCAGGCTGTGAGCAGGGAGCGCCTCATGGGGAGGTGGCGCCGGGCCCCTGAAGGCCCCCCGAAGCCAGAGCAGGCTTGACAGCGAGATGCCCCCCATAGCCGCCGGACACGGCCGACGACACGGCCGACCTGCCCTCCCTGCCCGTGGTGGCCGAGGCTGCCCCACCCGCCCTGCCGCTCCCAGAAGCCCGGGCCGGCATGGGAGTTGCAGAAGCGCCCCAGACAACGACGGGGTCTTGGACCCCGATGGGAGGAACAAGCGAATCGGGGATGCCGTGGAGGAAAAAGAGGTAAAGGAGGAGGTGGGCGTGGCTGGTGCAGCCCCCCCCCCCGAGTCTGCCCGGCCACTGCCGCTTGCCCGCATTTGGGCGTCTCTTCCCGGGACGAACACACCCCCTAAGGAGGGATATAGTCCTCCCCCAGTCCCAAGCCGGCCACCACGGAAGGGGCGCCCGGCCCCTCCAAGACCTGCTCCTGTGACCCCCCTGGGTCTGCCTCACTGCCGGAGGGGGCCGCCTCTGCCCCCAAGCCACCGATAGCCCCCGGAATCTCTGATGACAAGCCCCCTTCCTCGGAGGAGAGTCCATAGTCCAGGGCTGGGAGAAGGCATTGGGCCGCATCGTCCCCTGCCAACGCCAGCCCCGGCTCAGCTCCCGCGGGTGTCCCGGGACCCGCCTCGGCCCGCAGCACTCGGCCAGTCGGCGTCCCCTCAACCAGCCGCCGCGGGTGAGCGAGGGACACGGGAGCCACGGGCTCGTCCCTGGCCCGGGCAGCCAGCTCAGCCGGCTCCGCAGAGGCCGCAGACCCACGCTCCAGGACAGCGAAGCGGTTCCCGTCCGCCCACGCAAGCCCCGCTGCCACCCTCTGCGGCCGGCCCGGTGTCGCGTCCGGCGAGACCCGGGAGTGCTTGGGCCGCTCCGCCTCATCACTGGACCGCCGCCGGCGGACCACCTGGAAGTCCCCGGCACCAGCCACCTCCATTGCCTCCTCAGGGCCATGCCCTGGTGGCACGGGCGGCACCCGGAGCCGCCGGTCCCAGGCTCGCCGGCCTCCGGCCCTGCCGCCAGCTCCGGGCCGTCCGCGGCCGCCCCTTCCTCTGCGCCCCCAGCAGCGGTCCCGGCCCTTGGAGGTGAGGGAGGGGAGGTGGCCGGGCCCACACACGAGTCCCCTGCGCCCCTCCCGGGCGGCTCCGGGGTGGACTGCCGTCCCTACGGGCCGCGCCCTGGCCCTTCCGGCCTCAAATCCCCCGTCTCCCCCGGAGGGGCCCCAGCCAGCACCCGAGGAGCCCGTGGGGCCCTCTGCAGGAGCGGGCTCACGGGACGCTCCCCTGACCCAACCGCCGTGCCTGTGGTCTTCGAATCCTTGGGGACGGCCCCGTCCGACCGGTCCCCTAGCAAAGCCGGGCGCCGTGCATCGAACCGGTCCGCCACGGAGCTGCGGCGGTCCCAGCCCTCCAACGCGCCCTCAGCAGCGCCCGACCCCGACCCCGAGTGCAACAAGCGCATGCTAGCTGCCGCCGAGGAGCCGCACGCCGCCCCCTGGCCAGATGCACCGCGGTGCCGGCGGCCACCCTGCCGATGCCGCACAGATGAGCCCCCGCCAGGTGACTGAACCGCCCTGCCCTCACTGCCTGAATGAGCCACCCCCCTCCTCCGAGGCACAAATCCGCCACCCCCGGCTCTGGAGCGCCACCACGACGGCGTCCAGCCAGGCAAACGAGGCCCCCCAAGAAAGAAACCAGCCCCTCGCGCTGCGCTGGGGTGTCACGTGGATCCCCCACACACCCTGCAGGGGCGGGGGAAGCGCTCCCCGAAGCAGGAGGACCCACTCGCCCCTCCTCCCCAGGTGCCACAGCCCCCCCGCCACAAGCGTGGCCGGGCCTGACTGTGCCACCCCCGGCGGCCCCCCCAACAAACCACCAGTCCCCTCCACCAGAGCGGACCCCCCAGGAACTGCCCCGGCACCGAGCCCAAGGGCAGAGGAGAGCGGGGAGTGACCACAAGCCTGTCCCTGCGAAGAAGGCAAACCGGCCTCCTCGTGAGTCGTAGGGGTCCCAGCCGGCTCGGTAAGCGACTCACGAAGAGTCCCATCAGAAACAGCAGCAGGGCTGTTTCTTCTACACTTTTCAAATACTTCAAACTCAAACTAATTTATCTCAAACTAACAAAAACTTTCTCATCAAGAATCCTTTGTTTGAAAGTCCAAAGAAAGCGGCTGAGACGTAGAAGTTTTGCTGTCAAAGTAGGTAAAAGTGACTATTGATTAATTAATTATTTAAAATCGCCATCTTTGACTGTGTTTAAAAATACTAATTAAAGAAAATCTATTGTTCTATACGTGGAGATTTATAATAGAAAGAAAAGAAATGGCTGCAAAGAAAACACTAAGGAGAAATTCAGACTCATCTGAGGATAAAGGAGAATGGCTAAAGCCACTATTTGAGGATTTTACAAAGAAAGCTATTCAAAGTATTACAGCAAATGTGACCTCAATAATTGAAGAAAAAGTACAAGACTTTGAAAAATCACTAGACAGAAAACTAATCAGTTTGGAACAAAGATTTCAATCAGAAATAAAAGAAATGAAAGAAAATATGAAAACAATGGAAAAACATAATGAAGAGGAATTAGGGAAAATATCTTTATTGGAACTAAAACAAAAAGAGACCTGTTTAAGAATAAGAGGACTAAAAGAGGGAAAAGAAATAGAAATTAAAAATACAATTACTGAAGCTTTGGCTGACTTGATAGATTGGGGAAAAGAACAATTAGAAGAAGAAATAGAAACAATGTACAGGGTCAATTCAAGATATGCAAGAGAACACAATACACCAAGAGATTTGTGATTGAGTTTAGTAGGAAAAAACTGAGAGACTTGATTTTACAAACAAGGTTTGATAAAAAAAAATAAACATAGAAGGGAGAGATACTCAAATGTTTAAAGAAATTCCTGCTGCCATTCTGAAAAAAAGAAAAGAATACTACTTTTTGACAGAAGCCCTGAAAAGGGAAAAAATCACTTACAGATGGGAAACCTTGGAAGGGGTAAATGTATTGTATAAAGCGCAAAGGTTTAAATTAAACTCAGTGGAAAAAGCAAAAGACTTTCTTAGAAAGCTAGAAAAAGACAGTAAATCTTCATCAAGAAAAAGCCCCCCAAAAGAAAAAATAACAGAAAAATTTAAAATCTTTGCACAGGCAGTGGGATCTCAAGAATTAACAAGTCAATCAGATAATGAATAATATAAGATGTTTTTCCTGGAATGTAAATGGGTTGAATTCTCCAGTAAAAAGAAATAGAATTTTCCATATTCTTAACAAATACAAACTGGACATAATTTGTTTGCAAGAAACACATATTAGAGATAAAGATAACAAATTTTTAAGTAATAAAAAATTAGGAATACAATTTGCAACGATAAATGATAAAAAAAAAATGGGATTGTATGTTACATTAAACCAAATCTAAAACCACAATTAATAAAAGTAGATGATAAAGGAAGATTTATTCTGATTGAAATTGAAATTCAAAATACAAAAATAATATTAGTAGGTATCTATGCCCCAAATGATAATCAAAACAAATTTTTAAGACATTGATGAATTGCCTAACAGATCTACCTAATAAAAACTGGATAATGATGGGGGATTGGAATGGTGTTGTTAACCCATTCCTAGACAGAAAATCTGACAAAAATATTAAAGCTCATCAAGGTAAATTACCTCAGGTTTTTTTTTATCTTATGAACAATCTAGAAATGGTGGATACCTGGAGATATAAGATGGGCAATGCTAAAGACTTTACTTTTTTTTCTAACAGATTCCACTCTCACTCTAGAATAGATATGATCTGGACTTCAAAAAACTTAAACAAAATTCAAGATGTTAAAATATTGGCGAGAACAATATCAGACCATAATGCAATACAACTAAATTTAAAACTATGTCCAACACAGTATAGATGGAGACTCAACGAATCCATCTTAAAAAATAAAGAATATATAGAACAGAGTAAAATCAAATTAACAGAGTTTTTTGAATTAAATATGAAAGACAATATAAATATTAACACCATTTGGGATGCAAGCAAAGCATATATGAGAGGCCATTTTATATCTTTAGGTAGACACCATAAAAAAATGAAATTACAAAAATTTATGAATGTATGTGAACAAATTAGAACAAAAGAAATTGAACTGCAAAATAAACCCGGAGATAATGATATAAAAAACCAAATTATTATTCTTCAAAAGCAATTAGAATTATTAACAACTGAAGAAATGGAAAAGAACCTGAGGTATATTAAACAAAAAAAATTTCAATATGCCAATAAAGCGAGTAAATGGTTAGCATTCAAATTAAGAAAAGAAGGGGGGAAAAAAATTATAAATAAAATTAAAGATAAAGGGATAGAATTAACTGACAACACCAGTATCAAAAAAGTATTTCATGAATTCTATTCTACATTATATCAAAACCAACAACTGGATGTTGAAAAGGCGGATAGTTATTTATCAGAAAGTAATTTACAAAAAATATCTAAAGTGCAGCAAGACAGATTAAATGAACCCATAACTATCCAAGAGATCTCAAATGCAATTCAAAAACAGAAACCAGGAAAAACCCCAGGTCCAGACGGATTCACAGCAATGTATTATAAAGTGCTTCAAGACCAGTTATTAATACCATTTAATTTATTATTAAATTCAATAATGACAGGAAATGGAATACCGGAAACATGGACAAATGCCAACATAATATTAATTCCTAAGCCACACCTCATGTAAAAATTTCAGACCAATCTCTTTATTAAATACAGACTATAAAATTTTTACTAGTATTTTGGCAAATAGATTAAAAGAGGTTTTACAAGATGTAATAAATATGGATCAATCGGGCTTTTTACCAAAAAGACACATCAAAGACAACATTAGAACCATTATAAATTTAATTGAATATGCCAAAGTCCATAAAGAAAAACAAATTCTATTGTTGTTTTTAGACGCAGAAAAAGCTTTTGACAATTTAAATTGGGATTTTATGATTAAAATATTAGAAAGATCGGACTATGGGGATAAATTTATAAAAGCTATTCAAGCTATATATACTCAGCAAAATGCCAAAATAGTAGTAAATGGAGATACTACTCAGGATTGTAATATAGGTCGGGGCACCAGACAAGGCTGCCCGATCTCACCACTCCTTTTTATCTTGGTATTAGAAGTTCTATTAGAAAATATAAGAAAAGATAATTTAATAGAAGGTATAAGAATAAAACAGGAAAATTACAAATTAAGAGCTTTCGCTGATGACATGGTTATAACTCTACAAAACCCAGAAATTTCGATTAAACACTTATTAAAAAAAATCCAAGATTTTGGTGAATTGGCGGGGCTTAAAATAAACAATCATAAAACAAAGATGTTAAATTTGAATATGAATCAAAGCACTATTCAAAATATGGAACAGATTACGGGATTCGTAAATGTTAAAAAACTAAGATATCTAGGAGTGGATATAACATCTAATAATTCAAATTTATTCAAAAATAACTATACTAAATTATGGACTAATATAAAAAACGATTTAAAACTCTGGAAAAATCTACATCTATCATTCCTGGGTAGAATCTCAACAATAAAAATGAATATATTACCAAAAATTATCTTCTTATTTCAAACCATTCCAATTGTTATAACTCAAAAAACTTTTCAAAATTGGCAAAAAGACTTAGCAAAATTTATTTGGCAAGGCAAAAAGCCAAGAATAAAATATAAATTCCTACAAGATACCAAAGAGAATGGTGGTTTTGATCTTCCTAACTTAAAATTATATTATGAGGCATGTATTTTATGGTGGCTCCGAGATTGGATAAGACTGGACGACAAAAAATTACTTAATTTGGAAGGTCACGATTTAAAATTTGGTTGGCATGGATACCTATGGTATAATAAAATCAAAGCAAATGTAGCATTTAATCACCATCCCATTAGAAAATCAATTATAAGTATTTGGAACAAATACAAATATACAATTTTACCAAATATACCTCTCTGGATTTCATCACATGAAGCATTTACTTGGTATGGAAATTTAAACATAGGTAATTGGATAACATACAAAGACTTACTAATTTTTGAGGGATCAAATTATAATTTAAAATCAAGAGAAAACTTATTAAAAGATGGAATAAAGTGTAATTGGTTTTCATATGCTCAAATTAAAGAACAACTCAGAGTGGATAATAAAAATTTTAAATTTAAAGATACTGCTAATAATTGGGATATCGTTTTATGGAAAGACAAAAATCATTTAATTTCAAAAATGTATAAGATTTTAATATTAAATAATTCGAAAAATATACAAAAAAAGAAATGCATGTGTAATTGGGAAAAAAATTTAGGTCATATGATTCAATTGGAAACATGGGAAGATATATGGTTAAAAGATCTAAAATTCACATTGAATTATAATATGAAAGAAAATTTTTATAAAATGATGTATAGGTGGTATCTAACGCCAAACACTCTAGCAAAAATGAATAATAGATTATCTAACAGATGTTGGAAATGTAAAAAAGAAGCGGGCACTTTTTTCCATCTTTGGTGGTCTTGCAAGGAAACAAAAAAATATTGGCTAAAAATACATCAAATAATAAGTGAAATTTTGGAAGAAGATTTAAATTTTGAACCAGATATGTATTTATTGGGATTTTTAAAATCTGAGATACACAAGAAATATGGGAAATTACTATTTTATTTATTAACTGCGGCCAGAATTATATTTGCTAGACACTGGAAAGAGGATTGTATACCTACAATTGAGGAATGGTTAATAAAAACAATGGATCTAGTTCAGATGGCAAAATTAACAGATTTATTAAATGACAAGAATCACGAAGAATTTAACTTATGTTGGGACCCATTTTACAGATATATAGAAAAAACTCAAAAAATACAAATAGTGAATTCAATGTAAATGAGATATAGAATTGTATAAATTGTATAAGTAGTCAACTATATTAATTATACAAAATGTACAATATATTGTAGAAATTTTTGATGAGAAAGTAGGAAGTCCATTTTATTTTACTTTGTTGTTTTGTTGTTTTTGTTTTATGTTGTTTGATTACAGTGAAATTATAAGAAAGTAAGGAATAGAATTAAGGGATTACAGAAAGAAGAGAAGGGAAAGAAGGGGAAGATGGGATCTCAGAACGTAAAAGTATGTTGAGGAGTAGGAGGTAAAGGGTTAAAGGCTGAGTGTCTATTAAAACACTCAGAAATTGGTAAGTTAATTAGAATGTGTTGGTTTGGTTGAAAAGGTCAGAGGTATGGAAGAAAGTATAGAATATAGATTTTGAAGAAAATGTAAAGAAGATATAATAAGAAAGGGTAAAGGGTAGAGCAGTAATCTATCTAAAGGTATTTAATACCTAATATACAATAAATTGTATAATATATAATATGTGTTGTATGTTGTATTGTATTGTATTATTGTTGGTTTATGTTTATATTATTGATGTGCAATAAAAATTGTTTTTTAAAAAAAAAAAAAAGAAAGAAACAGCAGCAGGGCTGCCCTGCACCCCGACTGAGCCTGAACGGAGCCCAACTAAGTTGGGGACACCCCCAGGAGTGCTTTGGAGGTGGCCCCCACCCCCCCACTCCACGGGGGGGGCGCCGCCCCCCCCCGCCCATCAACGAAGAATCAGCCATGTCCCAGGCTCACAACAGCCACCAGGAAGGGGAGTGAAAGGGAATGAAGCACCCGGAAAAAAACCCCAACAAAGGGACAGGGGGCCCAACAACAACCCTCCTTGCTCCAAGGAGCCGTCCCCGTGGGGCAGGGAAAAAAAAAACCCAAAAAACCGCCCCCAAAACCCAAACAAACTAACAAACAGTCAAAAAAGCCCAGGGAGATGGGAAACAGCTGGGACAAAATGGCCCCCACCAAACTCAAACAGGGAAACGGGAGGAGGGAAAAACAGCCCCCAAACGCCCCAGAGGGGACCAGGACCACCACCCCTGCGATGGGGGGGTGCCCCACGCCTTCCCACAACAGGGGCTACCAAAAAGCCCTGCCTCCCACCGCTCGAAATGCCCCCAAAACCTCAAAACAAGGGCTGGCTAGGCTGCAGCTGTTGCCAGAAAGGTAGTTCCAAGGAGAAGGAGAAGGAGAAGGAGAAGGAGAAGGAGAAGGAGAAGGAGAAGGAGAAGGAGAAGGAGAAGGAGAAGGAGAAGGAGAAGGAGAAGGAGAAGATTATTGAGACTACAAATCTGAAAGGAAAATAAAATTCTGCATTAACCAGAGTTTTTTTTCTCTTTGAATAACACAGGGCAAATCAGGCATCTAATTACTAGAACATGATAATTTGATTAACTGTGCAATATGAGGAAGCTGCCATTAATTCTTAATAGATTTTTTAAAGAGAGATCATATATCCAACTGGGGATTTGGCATAAAAGTTTCCCAGATTCACAATTACTAAAAATGTGCTCACCTAAAAAAAAAAAGCAATAAAAATGTTTCATCAATGTAATTAATGTATTATGAAAGGGAAATGTAATTTATATTTTTACACCATTTTTCCCCCAAGGAGATTGCATCACTTAAGACTTGAATCCTCATTTTTTTCAAGTCTCAGTTGTATCCAGTTTTCAAATTCAGGTACTCACTAGGATTCAAAGAGAATCACAGTTTGTGCCTTGGGACTTTATTTCTTAAAAAAGTTTCTACGATTATGACCTTTGCATATTTGTGGAAAAATAAAATTGCAAAACTTTAAATTACCTTTTCACTATCATGGCTGAAAATGTAGTAGCTTTGTTTTATGGTTTTGCTTCTAATTATATTTTAATTCCATTATGGTTTCAATTATTTTGTTAGCTAACTAGACTGCCATCTTTTAGTGGAAAGCTGGGAATTAAATTCCATAAAATGCATAAAGGTTGTTTTAAGCTCACTGAGCAGCATACAATACCACTGTATATTTACCTGAAACTAAAATTCTCTTAATAAACTTTTACTCTAAGAATACAATAAATATTTTTTTAATTACTGTGGAAGAAGATGCTTGATTATTGCTCTTATCAGCTTTTTAAAGAGACAATTTTCTGCTGGTTGACTTCAATTATACTACAATAACCTGAAAAATAGGTGGGCCAGGAAGAGATGTCTTGGAGAACATACAGTATGGTCAGTATATAGGAATAATGTAAGGAACAGATTTGGTACCCTGAGGAGATTTTGGATGAGAGATGAAGGTAGAAAGCAAAGCAGGAACAAAGCGCTCCCAAAATCTCAGTCCGAGAAAGGTCCAAATGGTCTTCAGAACGAGCATAATGGTAGCCAGGGATAGATAAACTCTTGGGCAATAAGAAGAAAATATGACAACAGAATGCATACCTTCAGAATCAAGGAAAAAAGCAAAAAAAAAAATCTTTCAATCAAAGTTCTCAACAAATAGAGGAATAACACAATAAAAGGAAAATGACAGATTGTTCCAAGATAATCAGTGAAAATAAGAGTTTATACATGGGGATTCTATTACTTCAGAGTGGAGGAGAGCCATACATCTACTGTGAGTCATATGTAGACATCCAGAACCTTATTTTTGGCCCTTAAAACACTCCAGGATCATGACCCTGAAAATCAGAAGCAAAATGATCTATTTACATCAGCATCTTTTTCTCCAGTTGAGATTTGGGGAAGTTTAAAGAGAACGGTAATGCAAGGCCTCCATTTCAAATTCCATTCCTTCCAAAACAGGTGGTTTGCTGACAATTCAAAAGGTTGAGTGATGGCTCCCGACTCGCAAGAATTTCTCAATCCAGAGGTATTAACAGGGGTTCAAGGTGGGGCAGAAGGACATAAGCAATGTTTTGGCATTACGGCACAAACCTTGTCACTTTGGTACTTCTATTTTTTTGTCATACATATGTAAAAAAGGTGCTGAGCTTGTAATGCCATGTCACAATGCTGCTGTCATCATTCTGATCCACAGCAAGCTCCTGTGGATGCCTATGTGCCAATCCTTGTTTTAGGCTGTATGGAAATCTACTGGGGCAAGGAAAAGATAGAACAAGTAAAAGATAAACTCTGGTATAACTTCGGAAGCACATTTTCTCTCTAGTGGATTTTTTTTAAACCTAACCTCTAAATATCAGTTTTTCGGTTTTCTGTCCTACATATCCTTTCTCCTGACCATTACATTTCATAAAATCATATCATTGCAAGAGATCTTTTGGCCGTCACATCCAAACTATTCATTTTATGAAACTCAGAGGTATAGCATCCCCAACTATAAGCCCATGTCAAGCCTTGGCACGTTAAGCTTTCATTGTCAGATTGTTCTCATATTTTCATCTCTTTCCCAACATTGAAACCAAATATTGCAGTGATTTAACACCATCTAGTGTAGCAGAGTTTAAGTTTCTCACCACATAAGTATCTTAAGTCTATTACGGCTCTTTGTTTTTCATCAATCAATCAATCAATTTTTATTTTGGTCATAGAGCAGCATACAACTAGTAACATAACAATTACGCTAAAATAGAAATACAATAAATATAAAAAGTCATATTGATAGCATAGAATAAGATAAAATTATTAAGGTAAAATTACAGAATACAGGTATTAAAAAGCAAAAAAAATATCCTATAAAATTACAATTAATTTTACAATGAATTATCTATATACTATAAATAACTAGGGCAAATAGCTATAAAAGGGCATAAGTAATACTAGAATTTGTATAACACTACGAGAATGTAAAGCTATGCTTATATTATCAAATCAAATCAATTTAGACCAGCAAACAAAACTAAAAATTCACATCTAGTTAGAATAAAAGAAAAAACACTTAAAATTCTAAAAAATCTAAGAAAAATTAGAAGAGATATTGTGGCGTGCTGTACAGATTATTGAGCAATATTTAGCTGTGGTCAATGAAGTAAAATCAGATTGGTCTGATAAAAACAGTTTGAGGTAAAAATAATCCGAACGACCTGGATATTTGATAAAAAATTGGGATAATAATTTCTGGCGAGCATCTGCATAGAGAGGACAATATAAAATGACGTGATCCATTGTTTCAATTACTCCTCTGCCACATAGGCACAATATTTGATCAAAAGGGATATTTCGATATCTCCCTTCAATAACAGCTGTTGGAAGGGCATTGAATCTAGCCAAGGATAAGGCCCTTCTAAATTTTGGAATTGTTATGCAGCTAAGATATCTAGCTGATTGGAGAAGATGTGCAGAGTGGCCCAAAAAGATATTTTTAGGTAAAACTGATAAATCGGATTGTAGCTCTAAATCAATGGCCCGTTGTTTGAGATCAGCTAGTGCACGTTCATAGCCCAACAAGATGATGGCTGCCCCTGAAAATCCATATAATTGCAGCTTGGCATGTATTGCCTGGCACCAAGAAGATTGAAAACTATCGGTCATAATCAAAGGGGCCAGGCCAACTGGGAAAAAAGAAAGCTTAAGCCAGTAAGTAAAAGTGTAAATCCAAGCAGAAGTTTCTATTTTTAATAGGCCAGCTTCACGGCGAAGCACCACGTGGCAAAGCACCACGTTGGGAACGCAGCAAGGTACTTGAAAGATAGATCTTAAAAACTTGGATTGGACACTTTCAAGAGAAAGGAATGACCTGTAGGGGCCCAACTGAGCTCCAAAAAGGAGCTGAGCTCTGATCTTAGCTGAGAAAACTTTTATCGCTGCTGGTATATATTGAGCTCCTTTGGAGAAATAGAAAGATTGTAGTGCTGCCGCTGTTTTTTGTGCATTCAGGCTGACATAGTCGGCATGGAATTTGCGGTTACCCGTGGCATGAAAAACAATCCCCAAATATTTAAAGGTCTTAACTTGCTCTAATAAATTATTGTTTAGCTGCCAGACATGTGCCTTAGGGCGCTTGGCAAATACCATGACCTTGGTTTTTGAGTAGTTTATTTCCAGCCATTCTTCTCGGCAGTGCTCAGCAAGCATACAGAGCACCCGCTTCAGGCCAATTTGTGTCCGAGAAAGCAACACAGCATCATCTGCATATAAAAGAACAGAGATGTGTCTATTTCCCAGTTTTGGGGGATGAAGAGATGGGCTATTCAATTTGTCTATAAGAGAGTTAATATATAGATTAAAAAGAAGGGGAGCTAGAATACATCCTTGTCTCACTCCTCTCTTGACTGGGATTTCCTTGGTGCAATGTCCATACATATTACATCGCACCTTCATCCGGGAATTTTCATAAAGTTTATATATAAGAATAAGTAATCTTCTATCAATCGAGGAAGAATTCAATTTCTCCCATAGTTTGTCTCTAGCAATGAAATCAAAAGCACATCTAAGGTCAATAAACGCTGCATAGAGTGTTGAGCAAGCTCCAGAGGAATATTTCTCGACTAGATGTTGAAGAGTTAAAGCATGGTCAAAGATTGAGCGGCCTTCTCTAAAGCCTGCCTGCTCAGCAGACAAGATATTCTCAGTTATAATCCAATCCGGGAGCTTATTGTATAGGTGTCTAGCATATAGTTTGCTAACCACACTGAGAAGGCTGATGGGCCAATAATTGGCAGGTAAATCTCTGCCTCCTTTTTTATAGATTGGAATCACCAAAGCTAGACCCCAATCATCAGGGACCTTAGCATAGTTGTCAATATAGGTGAATAGGGAAGCCAAAACAGGTGCCCACCAATCTAAATTGTTACGAATGACCTCTGCTGAAATAAAGTCATATCCTGGAGCTTTGTTCGATTTCAGCTGTTTAATCAGGTTTATCATCTCAGAGCCTGAGACAGGGGGCCAGGGGGGGAGCAAGTGAGCTTCATAGTCTAATTCCCTCTTTTCGTGAAATGATTCCTCCTGTGTATCCAATGATCTGAAATGGTCTTCCCAGGCTGAAGCAGGAATAAGAGATGAGATTCATAAATTAGAAGAAGCAGATTGGAGAGTTACACGTTTCCAAAATAGAGCTGAATTCTTAGAGCGAGTAGCAGAAATTAGTTGATTCCAAGAATCTCTCAAAGCCTGTCTCTTCTTTGTCTGTAGCAGCTGTTTGTATTTCCTCTTGAGGAGCAACAGATCCTGAGTTGAATATGAGAGAGGATCATTTTTATAATCCTTAAAGCAGGAGATCAGTTGTTTCTTAGCTGCATGACATTCGCTATCAAACCAGGGTTGGTTGAAAGAGTGCTGATTCCTATTTACACCGGCTGGGCGAGTGGATAGGATTGGCTGAAGAAGCTGAACTAGTTGAGTATAAGATGGCAAAATTTGGTTGGAGGACCTGTCATCTAGAATAGCTGTACAAAGTTGGAGTGCCTCATCAGTAGAGAGCATTTGGTTAATTTATCCTTCACGTGCTCTGTCCATTTCATTTGTATTTGTCCCATGGGGGTATCTTCAGATGGAATAGGATATATTTCCAAAAAGCAAACATCAAAGGGCTTCAAAGACAGCACGTTGGGACAGTGATCACTCTCGGGGCGGTTGTCAATCTGAAATTGAAGGACCGAAGAACATAGATTTCTTGATATGGCAGTATAATCAATCAAAGAGGGCCTTGTACCAGCCCACTCTGCAGGATAGTCAGTAATGATGGTGCCATTCATAATTTGGAGATCCAACTTGTACAATGTCTGCAACATATATAGGCCCCTAAAATCTCCAACGTGATCCTTAGATTCTCTAATTAAAAAAGGAGAGACAGTCTGTACGTTAGGTGGAGTTTGAAGGAATTTAGCAAACAACTGATTATCATTTGGGCCTAGTCTAGAATTAAGGTCCCCTGCTATAACAATATGGGCAGTCGGAAAGCGTAGTTGAATATTGTTAATGTAAATTTCTGCTTTTGCCCAAATTTTTGCAATGCACGGTCGAGTAATGTTGGGTGGTATATAAAAATTAATGAGGATTTATATCCCTCAATAAACATATCATTAATTGACCATGTCTCTTGGAACATGAGAATGTTGAACTGGGAAATGTACTGTAGCTTATGATGGCAGGATCTCTATTTCTGACTTCCCATACGGCAATATTCCAAGAAAGCAGGGATAGTGATTCCTTTGAGAATTTAAGTCAACTGGATCTTCTAGGGGAGGACATGGGGGGTGAAGGGAGGTCCCCTGTATCAGATTTTGGCCTTGGGATAGAAGGAGCTTTAGAAGCAACAGTTGTTTTGATAGCTGGACTTCCATATAGTGGCTTGCTGGAATATAAGGGGCCCTCTTCAACATCATTACAAGGGACTAGCAACAAAACCCTCTGATCATCTGAAAATGCCTGGTGTGTTTCAGCCATCTCCTCCTCATCCAATGAAATCTTGTGTAAAACCTGCCTCAGCTCCTGGGGCTTTTGTTCAGAATTAACATCAGCTAGCTGATTTTGCCTTGCCAAAGCTTCGTTCAGCGTCATTGGAGATAGAATTGGAGATAGAATTGCTATATCCTGCTGCTTTCTTTTCTTTGACATTGGGGCTGGCATAAATCCCCCTCCACTCTCCTGATTTGTTGCTAAAACCCCAATAGTGTGTCCTGATGAAAGTGGTAGCTCATTCTCAATTACAAGTTCCTTTATTGGCCCAAAAGGATCCAGACTGCTGCTTTTTGGCTGGTCATGTTCAGACAATCCTTTATTCACTGAGAGAAGGCAGTCAATATCAATGTTTGGAGATACAAGGTCTATTAGTGTCTCAGCTGTTGCAATTGTGACCAGCAGGGTTTTCTTCAAGTTTTCCAGCTTGTGCAAAATGTTATCTTGTTCTTTTCTTGGTAATGAGCCAAAGGCATTAATGAGGCCATCTTCAATTGAATCAGGAGCCTCTTTATCAAGTAGGGCAGACTGACTCCCACACTCTTGCTCTCTCAGGGCCATAGAAGGAGAAGTAGCAACCTTGAGGGCTATCATATCAACAAATAATGGTTTAACCTTTTCATCACAGAAGACTCTGATGGGAAAAATTTGAAACTGAGCTAGATACGTCCTCATCTTAAATAACATCAAAGGAATGGTGGACTGCTTGAAAGACAGGAGGATCCGTTTCCGATTTGGGACACCCGGGAGCCATTCAACAGCACATAAATCTATCTGCCCCTGTTGACAATGAAGAAGCTGTCCCAGGGAAATTATAAGTGCTTTCCTAGTATTCTAGCATCCAACATTATATCTGTTCTTGGAGATGACAAGGGCTATCCGTTGCGATTGTAGTAAGCGATTAGATTTAGAAGAAGATGCTTTGTTTACATTCAAAGTGTCTTTGGTATGTGCACATTCCCCACACTTTGCCTTATCAAGAGTTAAAGGGTTAGTCTTTCGAGGCTGCAACTTTTTATCAAATCGTTTGGCATTTTCTTTAGCTGATGGCTCTTAATCAGCACATTTGCCCTGAATAAGAGGCTTAACTGCATCTGTTTCATAGGCTTTTGTAGTAGTAAAAGGTCTAGATTCGTATTTTTGCACAAAAGTCTCTATATCACCTTTTAACACATTCAGCTCATATTTTATAGCTGAGAGCTGCTCAAATATCGAGATAACAGTTTGTGCTGTGATCAAGCATTGCTTCGCCATAAACTCTGTTGAACTTTCCCATGGCAGCCTCTCCATATTCTGATTTTGTTTTTTGGTTGTAGTTTTAGTTTTAGGCTTAGTTTCGGATCCCCTGCAACAAGTATTTGGGCTAATTGCATGAAGTGGCGACA
This sequence comes from Charina bottae, assembly GCA_023362775.1. Taxonomy (NCBI): domain Eukaryota; kingdom Metazoa; phylum Chordata; class Lepidosauria; order Squamata; family Charinaidae; genus Charina; species Charina bottae. Next base: position 35,026,335 of record JALMGJ010000011.1, read on the forward strand.
CATGAGAGGATCCCATACCATAGCCCTGGCTCCCATTTAACTCTTCTCTAATAGGTAGGGAAAGCTCTAATATCTGTTGTATTTCTTGCTCTATTTGAAGATCCCTTTCCGAGGCTTCAAATTTGTTAGCAGTGGGAGTGAGGTTTATTTTACTTACATTCCTCTTTCGTGCAAAGCAATCTTCAATTCTTGGCTGCTTAGCAAGCTTCAGTTGGGGGAGTGAATCTGGGCTAATGCCGTGCTGTTTCCTTCTTTTTCCCATTACTCAATTCCCTTCAAAGTCCTTTAATTGAGTATTTATCTTCAATGTGGTCTTATCCAGGCAAATTTAGTTAAAATAGAATTACTTAAGATAAAATAAGTCCATAAAACCTGCTATTAAGCAGGAGCTCAGCATAGAAGCTGCTTCTCTGTTGCCCTTGAATCCATGATTTTATCCACTTTGAGATCCTGGAGGAGAAGCAGGCTATAAATGTGCAAAGAAATGCAGTGCTTGGAGAATCTTTCTTGTAGAACAGACAGAATATATTTCATAAAATTCTATAGAGCAGAATGACTTTTTCTTAATTCATCTTAATTCAGTTGTAATGTCTCCTGGGATATGCAGTACTGTAATACATCCTCTATTGCTTCAGACTGCAGTGCTGGCTTTCAACACTTGACCCTGCATTAAGTGTATTCCTAGATGGTCTCATCAAGGGTGTATTTCTGCTGGGATCACTTCAGTGACCAGCAGATTCTTTCTTGCTTCAGCCAAAATATTGCAGAGTAGAGCTATGGTTGTCCTTTATTAAAGGATGCTAACCCCATACAGATCATCCATCTGATCCTCAAAACATGTTGGGATGGAGCAAAGGCATCTCTACCCATAAGCCATATGGCATGGAAAAGGCTGTATAGACAGTCTCTTAATATTTATACATGCATGTACACACAGACACAGACATACAGACATGAACACCCCTTGGCAGCTATTAATGAAGGGCCTGTTTACATCTATGGAATTTATGTTGAATATGAGTGGTCAATAATATTCATATTGTGAAGTAAAGACTGGCCTAATAACAAATATTTAAAGCCCTACATGGCATGGGTCCAGGTTACCTGAGGGACCACCTCACCCCCATTACATCGACCTGTCCCACCCAGTCAGGCAGAGAGGGCATGTTATGGACCCTGTCCATGAGAGATTGTCGATTGGCAGGGTCCAGGAGGAGGGCCTTCTCTGCCATAGCTCCCGCCCTTTGGAATAAGCTACTCGAGAGATAAGGCAAGCCCCCACTCTCCTGGCCTTCCGGAAGGGACTCAAGACATGGCTGTGACATCTCGCTTGGCATGGAAGGGGGAATAGTTCATTCTGAGGGTGGCTGGCACCGTGATCCAACCCCGGGAAATTTTAATGACTGTGATTCACCATCTTGGGTTTTAGATTTTACATCTTATATTTTATTGCTTTTATTATATTTGTATATTTATATTCTTAATGCATCTTTTTAATTGAGATTTAATTTTTATTGTTTTAATTTGTTGTAAAACAGCCAGAGTCGTTACGAGATTGGCGGTGGACAAATACTATAAACAAATAAAAATAAATAAATAAATTTTCCTCATGATCTAAGGTTCCTTCTCTAGTATTGTTACTGCATTCTTTCCACTTCTCATGCATATAACTTTTTTTTCACTGAAAAAACAAACAAAATATTGACCATGTGAAGTGGAACTACATTTAAATTTATTGACCATAGTGATGTACATTTCCAAGCTGAATTCTCAAAGACGTTACATACAATGGACATTTATGAAGGATTTTTCCTAAGGCTTCCTTTACATCTTTGTTCCTCAGGCTATATAAGAAGGGATTCACCATGGGTGTTAAGATTGTGTAGAACATTGAAAGTATTTTGTTGAGGTTCGTCTGAATGCCAAAATGGGGTAGCATGTAGACAACCATGAGAGTCCCATAGAAAAGAGCAACCACTGAAAGGTGGGAGGAGCAGGTGGAAAATGCTTTCTTCCTTCCAACAGTGGATGGGATTCTTAAGATTGTGATTATGATATAAACATAGGAAGTTGTGGTGAGAAGGAAAGGAGGCAATGTGAAAGTGTTGGCAAATATGAATACTGTCAGTTCTGTCCAAAAAGTGTCACTGCAGGAGAGTTTGAGCATATCTCTTAAGTCACATATGTAATGATCAATTTCATTAAAGCCACAGAAGGTTAACCATGACATTGAAATGGTTGTAATGGTGCTGACCAAAAGCCCACATAACCAAGATCCAGCAGAGAGCTTCATACAAAGCCGGCCATTCATAAGAGCTGCATAATGTAGTGGCTTACAAATAGCTAAATACCTATCATAAGACATCACAGAAAGAAGATAACACTCAGTCCCTGCTAGGCATGCAAACATGTAATATTGTACAAAACAGCCTCCGTATGAAATCTTTTTCAACCCAGTCGAGAAGTCAACCAACATTCTTGGAAGGATTGTTGAACTGTAGCAGATCTCCAGACAAAACAGATTGCCTAAGAAGAAGTACATGGGAGTATGAAGGTGTTGAATAGCTATGATGAGTACAACCATAAGAAGATTCCCAGACAAAGTCAACAAATAAATGGTGAAAAATACCAAGAAGAGAAGATGTGGTCCAAGGAAATCCCCAAATCCTAGCAAAATAAATTCTCTGACAGTTGTTTGATTCTTCCATCCTGTTATTTCCATCAGTTGGTTTCTGAGAATAAAATTAAATATAGTATGTCTTTGAAGAAAAACATGAGAATGCAGTCATTGATCATGCTAGATTATTCACACACATCATTTGATGTTATAACAATGATCATCCATGTTTGACTCAAATCTAAGAACATTTAAAATCTTTCCAGATGTATGCTCATATCATCTGCAACACACATACATTTGTGCATACTGCAGCTTGCAATTTCTTTGCTAACCGAATCCATATCTTGGTGACTATGTGAACCTGCACATAAATATTTCTCCTATGCAAGCATGGGATTCTTCTCCTTGCATGAATAGGTTTTCAGGAAGTAGATAGTGAAATGCTCTAGCTAGCTATCTGCAATTATATAAGTACTGCTGGTCCTCCTGTTTCTCAATAGCCTCTGGCTATTTAAACAGGTTTGGACCTAAGGAGTTCTAAATTATATATGGAACACACATCAATACAGTATTATTCTTGCCTCACTTCTCTGCACTGGAATACATAGAGACCACCAAATCTAGGGATGAGGAGATACAAAGGCAGTTATCGTGTCCTCAGTATCCTCTCCCCAGGATCAGCAATCAATAACATGATTATTAGAATCATGTGAGAAGAATAATGGAATGGAGCTACTGAGTTATGAAAGATCTCTCTCAATTCCTCCTTTCCATCCCCAAACAGTCACATAATCATAATTAAATGATCCAGCAACTTAGATACATTTTAAATTGAATAGATCCTTATATGAAAAACTTTTTATTGATGTGAGGCTGCTTAGTATGAAGACATTGTATAGAATTTCAATCTGTTTTATGAAAAAGACCACTTCTCCACTCATTGCAACAGTTTTATACATGAATATTGTAGTTACTGAATAAGTAGCATTTGGGAATCTGCAGTGAAGGAAAAGTCTTGAACAAGGGTACAAATTTAAAACTAGAACTAAGAATATAAAGCTAGGAATTAAAGTTTAATTATAGTTCTGTCTTTCAAATCAAATCAAATCAAATCAAATCAAATCAAATCAAATCAAATCAAATCAAATCAAATCAAATCAAATCAAATCAAATCAAATCAAATCAAATCAAATCAAATCAAATCAAATTTCTTATTCATTTGCTTTATACTCCTTGCATCAACTGAGATCTAGCATACCGTGCAGCAGCAGAGGAAGAGATGGGAAAGAGGGTTTAGTATGTCAGCTTAGTTTTAGTTTGTCCTTAAAATGTATATACTGTATTAGAGAACAAAAATATTCCACCCAAGGCATCCCACAAAACTGTTTTGTAAAGGTGCAGTTGCCATTTAGCACATCCTCTCCCTGACCTATTTCCATTCCACATAATCATTATAAAACAAAATAAAAATCACAGACAAAAAAAAAGAGACTTTAAGAACTGGTGCACAAGTTTGGCTTTTCTATTTTCATGCCCTATCCACTTCTCATTTCTTTTTCCTTTTTGTGATAGGCAGGAACTGTCTTGTTTTATTGTTCTTATATAATCCATTTGATGATTTCTTGTCTCAAGTGTTGGATAAAATATAAAGAGTTTTATTATATTCTATTTATTTTTATATTAAATAAAATCAAAGTAACTACCTTCCTCCTTTCTTTCTTCCTTTGTCGGATTAAGATTAAAACCTAGATACAGTTCAAGGAAACTTGATTTTAGGTACTTTAGATTGTGCCTACCTCCCAAGAATTGGCAAATAAATCAGACTGTTTGGGGAAGAAATAATACATAGTAATGCATTTTAAAATACAGTTTCAGATGTTTTCTATTTCCCCTACCCATTGTGGAAAATGTCCTTAAGGGCCTAGGAAATTACTGTAGTATACAGAAAGCAAAGTCTGCTCCAGTTAATGCACTATGTAAATATTTACCTTAATTCTTAAAAAGGTTCCCCCCACACAGTTGTGCAGTCGTGTCCGACTCTAGGGGCTGGTGCTCATCTCCATTTGTTAGCCGAAGAGCCAGTGTTGTCCGAAGATGTTTCCGGGGTCATGTGGCCGGTATGACACACGCAGAACGCTGTTACCTACCCACCGAAGTGGTACCTATTTATCTACTTGCATTTGCATGCTTTCAAATTGCTAGGTTGGCAAGAGCTGGGGCTAGTGCGGGAGCTCACTCTGTCACGCAGGGCTAGGGATTCGAACCTCCAAACTTGCGATCTTCTGATCGACAAGCCTGGCGTCTTACCCGCTGAGCCACCACGTCCCTTAACCCTTAATTCTTAGTACTTATTAAAAGTTGTTTTGCCTTCAGATTCTCTTCAGCCATGCAATGACATTTTCAGGAAAGGGAATTCTACTTAGATGCATTTGCAGGGATGAGACAGATTTTTCAGTAACGTGTTTTGAGCTACTCTTAACTTAGTCATCCAGAAACATCACATTTCATTTTGCAGCCCCTATTAATATCTCAACACTGAAGATGCAACTTATCTCTGGTTATACTTGGAATTTTCATAAGTCTCAAGTGACTTCATCAAGTGACTTCATTAGATAAATGAATCAATCCCCATTTACCAAAATGGAAGGAAAAAGTAAACCATCCTTGTGCATTTTTATTTTTAGTGCAATTTGTACTGCTTGTGAGGGAAGCTGTGACCATGTGGGAATACAAGATCAACAACAGGGGACTAGAAGCACTACAGGTCTTACAGTCAGAGTTATTGATGCTGCAATCTTCCTTCCTTCCTTCCTTCCTTCCTTCCTTCCTTCCTTCCTTCCTTCCTTCCTTCCTTCCTTCCTTCTTTTGTGCGCTCTCATTCCTTAAAAGAACTTCCACAGAGAAATGAAGTAGGAATCAATTTTGCTGCAGTTTAGGAGCATGCTGAAAATGGTTGCATTGACTTCACCAATTAACAGCTCGTTAAAAAATATAATTGTCACAAACAGAATTTATTTCCATGCTTTATTTTTAAAATGCAAAAAGATATTACAAGGATGGATGGATAAACAGGTACATACATACACAACAGACACATGTATACTCCCAAAAGCAGACAGAGAGAATGATAGAAAATAATGTTTGCTATCTTGAGAAAAGGAAGTTTACCATTTTTAATCAGTATATACAGCTCAAGACCCTATTAGCCAGGGATAGAGGCAATTAAAAGTCAATACATCTGCATGAGATCAGATGGGGGAGGGCTGTACTGACCATAATTAATTAATTATTCCTACTTAATATGTCCCAAGTGAAAATGTACTGATTCCCAAATTCAGTGGAAAGAAAAAGAATACACCTGTCTTTCCATTTACACAAAACACCACTCCATTTATCCATTTATCCATTTATCCATTTATCCATTTATCCATTTATCCATTTATCCATTTATCCATTTATCCATTTATCCATTTATCCATTTATCCATTTATCCATTTATCCATTTATCCATTTATCCATTTATCATCTGCATGCACACATACATATGCAATTTACATCTGAAAAAAGTTAATGACTGAAAGACTAATTTGCTAAATCACAACCACTTTCATTTTGATAGTGAACAAAAACTGGCTCTTGGATTTGTCAGGTGTATGACTAATTTCCTGAGACCTTTCCACATGGCTTCCTTCACTTCCTTGTTTCTGAGGCTGTAAATAAGAGGATTGATTAGAGGAGTCACTACAGTATAGAAGAGAGAGAAGATTTTCTTCAAATGTTTGAGATTCCTAGACTGTGGAAGCACATAGACAAGCATCAGGCTTCTGTAAAAGAGGGCCACCACAGTGAGATGAGAAGAACAGGTAGAGAAAGCTTTCTGTTTTCCAGTGGTAGATGGGATTCTAATGATTGCATAAATAATGAAAATGTAGGACATCCATGTGAGAAGTAAAGGAGGAAGGGTAAATGCACAAGCAAATGCAAATGCAGTTAGTTCTACAGTGTAAATGTCTGTGCAGGAGATTTCTTTTTATGAATGGGGATAAATCACAGAGGTAGTGATCAATTACATTGAGTCCACAGAAGGTTAAGGAAGCTATTGAAAAGATTGTGCTTGTGCTTTGGATGATAAAGGGACTTAGAAATAAACATCTCAAATAACCATGACCTAGCCCCAGGTGCAAGGTCACACAGCCACCCTAGAAACATATTTAAGGATTCCCTTACTAACTTTGCTCAGACTGAATAAGCTTCTTGGATAAGGAGCGAAACGTTTCCACTGAGAAAATAGAAATCCAGTTGACATGATTCAAGCTACAGACTGTTCCACCTGGATGACTGAGAACCTTCATCGACACTCAGGTTGGAATATACCCCAAATTCTGACCATGGGGCTAAGTTGGAAGGCTAGATCAGAAGGCTTCTGGATGTGGAAAGTTTTTAATAATCTGGTATGGTATGATAGTGTCAGAGGAATTGGCGGAGAAACAACGCTGAGTTGTTTGTTCAACTCTAGTTTCTTTATTGTTTCTACCATACACAGAATCTTGCCAGACTAAAGGTTCCTAAACTGAGCTAAGGGGAAAAATACCCTTGGGAATCTAGGGCGGTGCTACTCCAACTTTCTTCCTTGCCCCCTCCCCCACTCTCTAAGCTGTGCAAGCTGTGCGAATGCTTATCAGCCTGGAATGCACTCTCTACCCCCTCAGGTCCCAGCTCCATCACAGATAGTTTGGTATGACATCCCTACGCTGGACAGAAAGTAAGACATTGGAGCAAGAATGAATATTAATTTGTGGTTAGTCATCAGTGCAATGCCCATTCTTTTGGGGACCCTCTACAAAAAGTATCTTGAGAAATAAGGAATTAAGCACAACCTCAGTTATTTACCTAATGCAAAAATCATAAACAGGGATATAAAGAAGTTGTAAACACAGACATACATACACACACGAGTGGCTACTCCTGCATGCATTATCCCTGGGAAAGATTTCATTTTCACTATCTATCTATATGTGTTATGTGTTCACATATATCTGTGAATGAAAAGCATTCAGCAATATGTAAAACAGATGCAATTCTTGATTTAGATTATGAGCTATAAAACTATTTAATGCATATCTAATTCTATTTTTCATCCTGAGATTACCTTTTGACTATTTTTCCACAACAAATCCATTTCTGACAGAGCAAGACAGAATAAAGCAAACAGAAGGTCGCTTTAATATTTAATTTTTATATATTTTGGATAGGGAAGAAGTGGTAGAATATAATGATGTTGCTTATTGCTCAGGTTCTTACAAAACAACAACAAAAGTTTAAACAATCAAATGAAGAAATATCCATTAAATACCTTTATTCACACTACAATGGTTGCATCTCAGATTCCATTATAACATTTAAAACATAGATTTCTCAAAAGTTGTGAATATGATTAACTTCCTGATAGCTCTTTGCAATGCCTCCTTTACCTCTTTATTTCTCAAACTGTATATCAGAGGATTGATCATGGGAGTCAAGACCGTATAAAACAAGGAAAATATTTTCTTCAAATTTCTGAGGTCTTTAGTTGGTGGGAGCATATAGACAATCATTAGTGTGCCATAGAACAGGGCCACCACAATGAGGTGAGATGAACAGGTAGAGAAGGCCTTTTGTCTCCCAGTGATAGATGGGATCCTGACAATGGAAATTATGATAAGAATGTAGGAGGTCAAGGTGAGGAGAAAGGGAGGCAAAGTAAAAATGCAGACAAATGCAAAGGCTGATAATTCCACTGAGTGTGTATCACTACATGAAATTTGTTTTATGTTAGGAATAATATCACAGAAGTAATGATCAATGATATTCGGGCCACAGAAAGATAACTGGGATGCCCTGATTGTTATGCTTACGCCAACCAAGAAGCCATTTAACCAAGATCCAGCTGCCAGTTGTAAGCATAACTGATGTTTCATGAGAGTGGCGTAATGCAAAGGCTTGCATACAGCTAAATATCTGTCATATGACATTACAGACAAGAGGTAGCATTCAGACCCACCCAGGAAAGAAAAGAAAAAAATTTGTATGAAGCAAGCTTTTATAGATATAGTTCTTTCTCTGGCCAAGAGTCCTGCCAACATTCTGGGCAGAATAGTTGAGCTATAACAGGATTCCAGGAGAGACAGGTTGCTTAGGAAGAAGTACATTGGCCTGTGAAGATGTTGAACAGCCATCACCAAAAAAACAATCAGAAGGTTCCCAGCCATGGTTAGCAAGTAGATTATCAAGAAGAATAAGAAGAAAATAATGTCCATGTAGGGATGATCTCCAAATCCCAAGAGTATGAATTCAGAAACATCTGTCTGATTTTTCTTCTCTCTCTTTGCCATGGGTGGGCAGTATCTGGAGAAAATAGGAGGTAGTGCTCATAATTGGCTCCTTAAATCTACTCTCTACAAAGGCATGTACAAATAGAAAATGCATGCAAGCTATTATTGAGTAGCTCCTGTTTGGACACTTGAAATATCAGATGCACATTGAACATAGCTGACTCCACAGGATGCTGTAGAAAATAGGAGTCTTTCCACCAAAATATCATTTCATTCATTGAGAATTGAATTTATGTATTTTCCTAATTAATTTTCCCTTAATGTTACATGTTTCTTCTCTATAAGAATTGGTATGTAGGACTGAAGGAGTAAGACCAATAATCTGATTGAGCTAGGTTCAGTACCTTCTACTGCTAAACATTGACTAAGCTGACTCCAGGACTCCTTTCCTTACTCTGGGACTGAAGCAAGTATGAAGGACAGAAATGTACTTCTTGGGAAAAGCCCTTCTCTGAAGTTTTTTATGCTTTGGCAGGATATCTACCCATTGACATTGGGTTTCTCGCAAAAATCAGATTCAAGCTTCATAATATGAAGACATACATGTTCAACCATTTATGAGATAACTATTCTAGGATCAAACTGTGTATACATTTCCCTGTTATTTATTTTGCTTTTGTGTTTTTCTTAAAATAAACATCCTTAATTGTTCTTATAATTTATTTAAGCATTGTTGATTTTACAATGCTATTTTTATTTAAGACTCCCCCACCCTTTTTTTCTCTTTCTCTCTTCCTCTTGTAAACTTCTGGGAAAAACAGCAGTACAGAAAATAATAAAATAAAAAGTAAAGTAAAGTAAAGTAAAGTAAAGTAAAGTAAAGTAAAGTAAAGTAAAGTAAAGTAAAGTAAAAGTAAGAAAAAGTAAAAGTAAAAGTAAGAACAATGAAATAGATTTTCCTTAGCAACACAATATAACCCTGATACTATAATCCCACTCATTATCAGCCCACTCTCCAACAGCTAATGCAATTTGCATTGATAAATAAATACGTACATAAATATCATAAATAACATTGCTGATTTGATGCAAATTTACATTTAAAACAATACTACATTGCCCTATTTTGGACTTCTTAACAAATGTAGCATTTTGTTTTGCTCCTGGAGAAGCTATGAATAGTAAACATTTGCTTCACCCTTTGAAGAAATTCCTTTTATAGGATGAAACCTTTATTAATTAATATATTTCAACTTTATCTAGTTGAATATAAGATATATTTTACATAAATATTTACGTGTGTTTGTTTGAGTTCATTATTTACATTTGCACAACCACAGGAGCAACTGATAAATAGAAGAATGAACTGTAAAATGTCCATATAGGAAAACAAGACTTCATAATTTTATTCTACCCTCCTCCCAAAATAAATTTGAGAGAGAGAAGAAAGGTAATTATCTTTAACATCCAGAACCATGAATCCTTGCTTATGGAAAAACACAGCAAAAGTCATTTTATTTTTAGCTGCTTCTAATGCCAATAATATAAGACTGAAGCAGCAAAAATAAGTCTTCAAGTAACCTAAAACAGATTTAAATTAAATTTAAATTTAATGTGTCACTAGCTTTTTGTAAAGTCCTTCCTCCTCCTCCTCCTTCCTCCTCCTCCCCCCATGTATTAATCTACACAAAAAAGACAATTACATTCTAGATCCATACAAAACTTTTTAATCAGTTCCTTGCTTGTTCATACATGAATATACCTTCATACATTTAATCCCTTAGATTTTTTTACTGAACCTTCCTTACCTCCTACTGTTTCTTCTTAAGAACTATTAAATTCTCAAGCCTATAAGGGGCATGGTGGCTCAGCGGGTAAGACGCCAGGCTTGTTGTTCGGAAGATCGCAAGTTTGGACGTTCGAATCCCTAGCCCTCTGTGCGGAGTGAGCTCCCGCACTAGCTCCAGCTCTTGCCAACCTAGCAATTCGAAAGCATGCAAATGCAAGTAGATCAATAGGTATCACTTCGGTGGGTAGGTAACAGTGTTCCGCGTGCATCATGCCGGCCACATGACCGTGGAAGTGTCTTTGGACAACGCTGGCTCTTCGGCTAACAAACGGAGATGTGCACCGGCCCCTAGAGTTGGACACGACTGCACAAATATGTGAGGGGAACCTTTACCTTTACTTACATTACTATAGACCATGATGATTATCTCTGTAGAATTGTTATTTATATCCTGCAAATTAGAATGAAGTGTCCCTTGATATTTGTTATTATGAGTGCAGTGGTAAACCTGAAAAAAACCTCTATACATTACAGTAAATAAGATTTTCATAGAGGAATAAGTCCATATTTCTGCAACAATAGATTGTTCTCAGAGAAATCACAGAGACCAATTTTAGAGCCAGTTTGGTGTAGTGGTTAAGGCACAATGCCAGAAACCCAGAGACTGTGAGTTCTAGTCCTGCCTTAGATACAAAGCCAGTTGGGTGACCTTGGGCCAGTCATGCACTCTCAGCCCTAGGAAGAAGGCAATGGCTTCTGAAATCTTGCCAAAAAAGCAGTAGGGACTTGTCCAGGCAGTCACCAGGAGTCAACACTGACTCAAAGGCACACAGGAAAAAAAAGGGGGCAATTCTGACTTCTTTTGTAGTTATATTGCTGCTTCTTTCAGTTGATCATCATTCATCATAATGACAATCCTTTACTTGATGAATTACAATCCTTTACTTGCAGAATAAATTAATATTGACATGTCAGTAGATCATATTCAAAAAGACATTCATCAGCCATTTTGCTGGTTGCATCAGCCAGCCAGCCAGCCAGCCACGCATGCAAGCTTTCCAGGGAAGGAAAAGTGGAGTTAGGCTGCCTTTGTTACTTACTCATAACTCATTAACAAACTGTAAACGAGCAAAACCCTAATTTAGGCATGAAGCACCACAAATTTATACAGAAGCCCCAGAGGCATCAACCTGGCCCAAGCAAAGAGTTTAAAAGGTGAAAACACTTTTTGGCAGATCTATTGTTTTTTCAAAGTTATCTCCACTTGCAGACATAACAGGGAGTGTTCTTACAGTAGACTCCCTTAAGCAAATAAATGCCATGAGTTCACACATGAAATTTACCAATCCCCAAACAGGAAGGGGTGACCATAGAGGGAATGTAACCTTTTCCTCAGCCTCTTACCCCTATCTGCAGTCAAAAGTGGGTAATACTATACATATATTGGTGTGGGATTATACTGAAATTTAAAGCTTGGAATTTATAAAGTGGTATCTGGTACCAAAGCTAGTTAATTGCTGTATCATGCATTGTTTCCTTATTTTTCTTCCTTGGAATACTTATGATTCTTTTTTGAAGTTCTCACTGAAAAAGAAGCAAAATTCTTTCTGTTCTCTAATGAACTGTATCTCATGACTTCTTCCTGTAGGGGTACTAACTGTCCTATGCTATCTCTATCTATTTGTCTCTGTCTCTATCTCTGATCAGAAGTGAAAATGATAGAGGAAAAGTAGAGATCACTTATGTACTTCAAAAATGTGATTCTGGATCCCCAAATAATATTAATTACTGTAATAAACAAAATGAAATTTAAATAATGTATAGCAAAACACTTGGCTTTAAAATGTTCTGCTTGAGGTTCCTAAGCAGAGATTTCACTGGCTGTTTTGAACACCGATCTGCTCCATCTCACATCTGGCCCTTTCTTTCTCAGATTGTTATGGGGAAAACTCAGGGAGATTTAGAGGACCCATATCTGGAGCTGTGGAAGGCTGAAGTCATGGCAGAGGTGCATATGGATATTGTTGGTTACTCTTCCAACAATACTCTTCCAAAATTTTATTAAACATGATACAGTTTCTTTAAATCTTGAATATTCTGTGTTTTAATGGAATATGTGATATACAGAAAAAGAGAAAATGGACACTTAAAAAAATCACCATGACAGACTGAAAAATTTGCCAAGTTTCTGTACTTTTTAACTCTGCAACTCATAATAAATATTATCCAGAAACATGTTTCATAAATTTCCCTTCAAGATTGTTTTTCCTCTGCCATACATTCTACAATATTTATTAGAGTCTATATATCAAATACAATACAATTCCCCACCACCTCAACTGCATCACAATTTTTAGATTACAATTTATTTCTGAACTGTTTTTAAAACAATAATAATTTTTTTATTTTATTTATTTGAATTTATATTACCGCCCATCTCCCCCATCGGGGGACTCTAGGTGGTTCACAATAAAACTGATGGGATATACACTGGCTTAAAGGGGAAAAACCAAGGCTTGAGAATAAACAGACAAGAATGCAGCTTGTTAGGGCTAACAGTGTTTACTGATAGCATAAGGCAATAATGTATATACAATCACATTATCGCAAAAATGAAAAGATGAATATACAAGATACATCGTTGTAAAAAGGAAAAACAAAACAAACTTATAAGCAGAGTTCCGTGTATTGATCCCAGGGCCAGAGTTCCTGCCATGGCCTATACCCAAAGCCAGGCATAGCTCACTCTGCCCAGTCCACGGGAAGTGAACACGTGAAGAACTACATGGCTAAAAGACACTAGAAATCAAGAAGCATAGAACACCATTTTGCATGGTTGTATATTCAGTTCTTCTAGCTTTCTGATTGGCTGGATGTTAGCTTTGACACACACTAGGCCTCAAAGCACACAGCATTGGGTGGCAGTGCTGCATCTACGCACTGAGTTCCCCCCCTCCTTGCTCAGGGGGCCTGGGCAATGTTTCCCACAGAAGGAAATCAGGAGGCATTGCTCTCATGGGAAGATTTCCATTGCTAGCCATAACATGGTACCTTCTCGCTCCCTATCTCATGAGGATGTAAACAAAGCCAAGGCTTCTCTGTTATCCAGCCACCTGGCATTCACGTCATCATGAGAACGCTGTGCTTTGTACAGGAATAATTCGCCAGGTCAACACAAGAACTCTAACAAAAACAGTAAAAACATAAATAAAAATTTACAATATAAATAAATAATATAAAATCCAAGCATAAAAGATGTTAAAAAGATGGTAATACTGGGGAGCTTCATGGGACCAGCCATCCCCAAGAGGAACTGTTGGCATTACCCTCCCAGGCAAGCTGGCAGAACCAGGATTTTAAGTCTTTTTGAAATGTCGGGATGGAGGAAACCCACCTCAGCTCTGGAGATAAGATGTTCCAAAGGGCGGGAGCTACTGCAGAGAAGGCCCACCTCCTGGACCTCACTAGATGGAACTCTTTAATTGATGGGGTCCGCAGCAAGCCCTCTCTGACTGATCAGGTGGGACAGGTCGATGTTCTGGGGATGAGGCAGTCCCTCAGGTAACCTGGCCCTATGCCATGTAGGGCTTTAAAGGTGATGACCAACACCTTGAATTGGACCCAGAAGCAAACGTACCCAATGCAGCTCACGCAGCAGAGGTGTCACATGTGCCAATCTTTTGGCCCCAATAACTGTCTGCGTGGCCGCATTCTGGATCAGTTGAAGCTTCCGGATACTCCTCAAGGGTAGCCCCATGTAGAGCGCATTACAATAGTCTATATGGGAGATGACAAGGGCATGAGTGTCTGTTCGGAGGGCATCTTGGTCCAGGAATGGGCGTAACTGGTGCACAACCCGAAGTTGCACAAAGGCCCTCCTGGCCATGGCTGCCACCTGCTCATCAAGCAGGAGTTGTGAGTCCAGGAGAACCCCTAAATTCCTCACTGGCTCCTAGTGGGGCAGTTCCACCCCATTCAGAACCAAGGATGACAAATTCCTAGATTCCAAATAACAACAAGAACAATAATAATATATTAAACTTGTATGCCACCCAACTCTCAATGACACTAAACTGTATTACAGTTGCTGGAAAAACACAGGTTAAATAACCTTTTAAGAATGTATTTTAAATATGAGGATATAGGCAACAAAATATCCTTTACTATAACTTTACAAGTTGCAAACATTTTGTTTCCTTTATTTTTGGTACTTCCCTATGGAAAATCTAGGAAAATAAAGACAAGCTACAAGCAGATGCAATCTTCTTTTCACCCAAATAATAATAATAATAATAAAACTTAGTAAAATTATCATTTCAACTGATCCATAACTTCTAAAGTGACCTGGAATGTTGGCTGCATTGCATTATATAGCCTTAAGTTTCATTTACTTTTAAATATGTAAAAAAGAAGTACTTATTATGAAACTGTTTTTACATAAACTATAACATTTATGTTTCATCTCGTTTTGGGCTAATAAAATATTTTTGGGTCTAATAAAAGGAATAGTATTCCCAAATTAGAAAGGGAAAACAGGATAAGTTTTAACAATCAGATAAGTGGTCCAGCTAGCTCACTATTTTTTCTCAGTATCGTTTCATGGATATTTATCATTCCTAGAGGGAAAGTATTTCCTTTTGAATTTGCCTTTTTTTTTTCTCTGTACTCCTGGGATAGCACATTATTCCAAATATTACCAAATAACAACAATAATAATGATAAATAATAATAATAATAATACCCAATGCCTTAAAAATAATTTGCACTTCTATTAATCTTAGGTGTTCTCTGAAGTATGATGATCATTCCTCTGTACGCAGATCAGACCAGATCATTTTTTACTTATGAGATACATTCTCTCTCTCTCTCTCTCTCTCCCCCCCTCCCTCCCTCTCCCCTATTTATCTGCTCATCCATCCCGTTCCATGTGCATAGAAGCTTCCTTGAGTATCCTATTAATTTCTTTAAATAAATAGATAAATATGCTTTAAATAAGTGCCTCCAAATTTATCTCCACAGATTACAAGATTAATTATCACAAATGCCAAGAGACATTTTTCTACCTAAGAGCAAAATATAAATAAGCATCTTACAGAAAATGTTACCTTTACACAGAATTGCTTACTATCAGGAAAAGAAGAGAGTGAAAAGGCATTGTTGAATCAACAAACAAGCTTCAAAGGAACATTTCTGGAGATAATCTTCTAAGGAAATTATGCTGGTGAGCTAAAATCTTTTGAGAAGAGTTCTGGTCAGCTTTCAGTAGTATCAGAAAATAAATTCTGCAAGAGGACCCAAAATTCTACAACTGAATTGTAGAATTTCAACTGTATGCTTCAATTAGAAAATCGACTCTGCTGTGCTTTCTACCAAGGTTCCATCAATCTTCTGAAACATCAAGCATTGTTTGAAATTGGAAAGAAAGCATAATAACTAAAGAGATGATTCCTGAGGAAAGGAATTATATATTTAATAATATATGTGAGTATACTTTGCAGCAACATGTAAGTCATGTACTGTACCTTTCAGACTAAAGGAAGGCAACATTTTTGCATTTTTTTCCTTTCTTTCTAAAGGGTAGAGGACACAATGACAATACAGTGATGTCTCTGGAGAGTGTGAGGCTGAAAACTTTGTCTCTATAGAGGTGGAACATTTTAGAGGGCTCCAGGTGCCACAGATATTGGGCTGGGGTTACATCACCCCATGAGTTGCTGTTTGTCCACTCCTATTTTAGGTGATTCAATGAAGGAAGGAGGGTAGGAGGTGGGTTGTGGGTACAAAGGAAAGAACCCTCAAGAATAAGTTGAGAATACATGACAAATGAAAAGCACTGACAAATGTTTTTGCAAATCATTGTAAGATATGTTGGGTGCATAAGGTAGCAAGCACATCTCTTTTTTTTAAGAGAAAGAAGAAGGATGCTCATCAGGGAATTAAATAAATGAAATATTAGGAGCTCAGGAAAATTCTTATTTTTACAGTCACATCATTGAATTGCAGTTCAGTCCACAAATTTATATTTATATTTTGGAAACTATTTTGGTCAGTAATAGGTGTTTTTGAAATTGATAGTAATATTGGAAGGAGTGCAGGTGAATGAAAATAGCCAACACACAATGGGACAAACAGCGTTCCAGTTTCTTTTTATTCTTAGAAGTGCTGGAGAATAAATGCCATCTCTGTGATTCACTTAAAGCAGTGCCCTATCAGACCCATCAGACCTTTGAAATATTATTTTAATTCAAAAAGCATGGGGACTGATATGGTGCAAAACAAAGGATGATTTTGCAGTAGTATCATCTTTATTTCCATACATTTCTCTAAACCCATGAATCAAACCAATGCTTTGCTTGGAAATATGCCTGCCACTCAGAAAAGATAACCTGAAGTGGTAAGGAACAACTGGGGGTGTGGGAGATAGAGGTTTCGTTGGATTCAACTTCACTAGCTCACTTTCTGATAAATTAATATTTTGTAACTGAACACACCCACCATATCAATGTTTATGTGAGAACACTCAGGACATGATCTCAAAGTTCCAAATATTGCATGTGTTCTTCTGAAATATCATAGTTCTTCATGGTTCATTGCTACTTAAACATCATAATTGTCCAGCTTCTCAGCAACAATTATTTTCCTTCTTTGTCTCCAATCTGAACTCTCTTGGTGAAACTTGTGGAATGTCTTGTTTTCTCTAGATACAGCAAACATGACAAATCATACTACTGTTTCTGAATTCATACTGCTTGGACTTGGGGATTTCTCAAAAGCACAAGTACTTCTTTTCTCATTTTTCTAAGTCATTTACATGGTAACTATGGCTGGGAACTTCCTTATTGTCATGTTGGTTGTGACTAATCAACATCTCCACACTCCCATGTACATTTTCCTAGGGAATCTGGCTTTTCTGGAAGCCTGCTGCAGCTCAACTGTTATACCAAAAATGTTGGTGATCCTGTTAACAGGAGATCATCATATACTATTTAAAGCCTGCTTCATACAGTTTTTTTATATTTTCTTGCCTCGGAGGTGCTGAATGCTATCTCCTAGCGATGATGTCTTATGACAGATACCTAGCCATATGTAAGCCACTTCATTATGCTAGTCTCATGAGTGGCAAGCTGAGTTTCCATTTAGCAGCTGTGTCTTGGGCAAGTGGTTTGTTGGTGAGCACAAGCTTAAGTTTGAATATATCACGGTTATCTTTTTGTGGCCCCAATGAGATTGATCATTATTTTTGTTATGTTACTTTTGACCTAAGAGAAATCTCCTGCAGTGACACCTACCTCTCTGAACTATCTTCCTTTATATTTGCCTGTATATTTACCCTGCCTCCATTTGTTCTCATCTTGACCTCTTACATTTCCATCATTATTACTATCCTGAGAATGCCATCCATCACTGGAAGGCAAAAAGCTTTCTCCACCTGTTCTTCTCATCTCATAGTGGTTGGCTTGTATTATGGAACACTGATGCTTGTCTACCTTCTCCCAAGAACCAAGAAATTAACACATGTAAATAAATTCTTCTCTCTCTTCTATACAGCTTTGAGTCCCATGATTAATCCTCTCATATACAGTCTTAGAAACAATGAAGTCAAGATTGCCTTGAGCAGTGTGTTGGAGAGACTTATACTATGCATGACGCATCATAATGTCAAGTTTTGGAAGTAAGCTAATGGAAAGACAGTGTAGATACCTTGTCTTTTAGGATTGACTCACATAGGAAGAAATACATTTCTCATGTTTGTTTTTTAATGAATCTCCTTTTTTTGCATTGGTTTCAGAAGAATATAAGACAGGGCTTTCCAAACTTTTGCCGTTGGCGACACACCAACGGCCGTCGCGCACAAACCCGGAAGCACCGTTGCGGCATGCAAAACCCAGGAAGCGCCAGCGGTGGTGCTTCTGGGTTGCCGCCACTGCCTCCACACTTTTGGGTTTTTGTGCGCCATGGTGGTGGCAGCAGCGCGGTGGCGGTGGCGTCCTGGTATGTCACGCGACAACCCGGAAGCACTGATGGCTTGCCACTGCTGCGCCATCAGCACTTCCAGGTTGTCATGTGACACACCTGGGGCCCCCGGGTGACACAGTAATGTGTCACGACATACAGTTTGGAAAGCCCTGATATAAGGTATGAAAGATGATCCTATTAGGACATATTGTTATTTGATGTTTACATGCACACAAACACACTAGAAACCTGAAAAGTGATTCCCTTTGTGTAGTCACCATGAGCCCAATTGGGGCATACTTTCAACATGGAAAAGAAAACACTCTGACTTTTCCAGTGAAAAGATGGCCAATTGAGCATTGCTTGCAAGATCTGCAGGCAGACCTAACAGCGTGGATTCTTTTTGGAAGCACAGGCAGGCTTCTCCTGTTGCCCTAGAGTGTTTTCATGGACAGAAAACACTTGAAATCATCCCATTTGCACTTCATAACATCACCTTGTAGCCCAGAGCTTTCCAAAGTGCCGCCGCTGGCAACACACCCGGCGGCGGCGACGACACGCGCGCGCACGGCGATGGCGCGGGGGGGCGTGCGGCGGCGCGGGAGGGGCGTGCGGCGGCGCAGGGGGCGTGCGGTGGCGCGCGCGTGCATGGCGGCCGCCGTGCACGCGCGCGCCGCCACTTCCGGGTGGTGTGGTGACACACCACGCTGTGTGTGGCGACACACTTTTGTGTCGCGACACACAGTTTGGAAAGCTCTGTTGTAGCCTGAAGATCGTCAACAGCATTGGCATTATTCCGGTAAGAGGAGACGGGAGTCGGGGGTGCCAACATTTCCAGATCACGCTGCAGCCTTTTTGGGACACTAGGTCAAGCCGTTTTCATTTCTAAATCACCCAGTTTGTATATTTTTAAGTTCTTGGACCCCAAGAGAGGTTTTTAACAACAAGAAGATACAAATCTCTTGGTGCTGAATAAGGTTGTTTCTGGAGGAGGTTTAAAAAATTTTTTATAGCTCCTAGCTTGCTTTCCATTCAAATTTAAGGAGGACTGAGAATAAATAATCATCTCTCCATTATTATTTTTCTATCTAGTTTGAAGGACTTTATATTTTCCTACATATTTAATTTGATGTTTTTAGCTTTCAGTTTTCTGTTCACTTGCCTTGGATGCTGTATCTTAGCCTCTGGAAGCCTTTTATTACCCACTAGTTTATACACATCAGCAGAAGGTGCCAGACTTTACTATTTGAATTATGGAAGACTTTAAGAAAACAACTCTAGAGCTCTGAGCTGACTTTAACAATATTTTCCAATATTTTCCATGAAATTGTCTCCTGTACAAGAAGTACAGGATATTGCTTTTAAAATGTATCAATCAATTGAGGATTTTCTGAAGGGAGAGGAAGAGATTCATCAAGGAAGAAGTATCCCTCCTAATTGCGAGAATCCAGACGGTGAAGAAACGACAGCATGAAGGAGTTACAATTCGGCTTTCAAGAAGAAAAATGGCTTGTTTATTACAGGGTTTGTTTGGAATTTGAGATAGCTCAGTCATGTGGGAAATTTTTTGTTGACTTTGTAGGGGAGATAGCTGGTTGTTTTTTTATCTGTCTATAAAAAACTCTTGTGCATAATATGGAGACAAATAAATGCTTTGGTTTATTTTGAGGTGGGATAAAAATTAAGAATAAGTAAAGTTTCTTGTAATGATTTAAAGTTTGTTTTTTAAGGTTTAATAGGGGTAAGATTGAAATAACAGTAATAAGTATATGGATTGATTATAAGGTTGTATGATTCTATTTTTTTTAATGATTTAAAGTTTGATTTTTAACGTTTAATGTGGTAAGATTGTAGTATTAAGTATAAAAGTATAATAATTTGATTGTTACCATAGTGGCCAGAAATATACAGAATAGTGATTGGAGGGAAACATTTTATAAATGAGTTTATATCGGGGGGAGAAGTTGATTTGAAGGTTTATATATTTGTTTATTTTTATATATACTGTATAAGAGGAAGAAGCATTTGCTTTTATTGATTTATATAATGTCCATGGAATGTTTTATAGAAACAATGTGATTTTGGTTAAATTTGGAGAAAGCGGTTAATTATGGGAATTGCTATATATTCTTGTTGCTGAAAGTCGGAAGTCACTTCTTACGTAATCTAAAAAAAAATTTTTCTTGTGTTTTTCACTTTTTTCTTTTTTTGTAGTTTTTTATTTTTTTTGTAGTTTTTATTTATGCTCTATACTTAATAAAATTCTTAAATAAAAAAAAGAAAACACTCTGCCTTGACTTCTCCATTTGAGAGCATGGGGGATGTTCTTTCTTTTGCTTGCAAAATTTTTAAGGAAACTGGCAAATTCTACATCTCATGACAGCTTTGATGTGATGACAAGACAGAGGGCACTGTTTAACTGCAAAGAGCACTGGAAGGGTGGATGTCAAAGCCTTTCTCAAAGTGAAGCTCCTTTGATGTTTCCTTGAGGCCACAAATACATATATGCTCTTTGGGCTAAGGTAGAACTAATATTAAATGCATTCACCAATGGTTAATTTTTTTGTTTGTATTATTATTTGCCAGGATCTTTTAAAAAATTGCTTGAATAGTATTCCACTCAATATATCCTGATGTGAAGACTTGATTTGAAGCAGATATTTCTTCCTCAGCTAATTATACTTAGGTGCAGTATTTTTAAAATGTATTTAATCATTTTGTGCTTCTGTGCTTCTTAAAGAGCCATGTACCATAATTGGCCTGCATATATTCCATAAATAAACAGGCAATTATATGTCTATTTGAATAATTGTTGCAGAAAACCATTTTATAAAAATAGTCCAGGAATGATATTACTATTATCATTGTTGAGATATGTAATTGTCTATTATTTAGGATCCTTACTTTAAAAAAATAATAAGACAATCTAATCTTAGGGTCCCAGTGAACTGTTCTAACTAGTAATGGATCTAGGTACCAGGTCCTTACCAAGGCATATCAATGACAATCATATGTGATGTCTTCTATAGCTTGTGCACCACATACTATATGCACTTCCTTTCCTCATATGGTATTTTCTAGAAATATCCATATTTTACTATGAAGTCCCGCAGTTGGTTTCTTGCCCTGGTAAAGGCCATTTTTTGGCCCTGTGTCAGGCCCGTAGTTAAGTATTTTTTTCTGTTTTAAATGATATTTTGTTCTTGGCTAACCATTTTAGGGATTTAGTACTTATAAATGGACTACACTTTAAAATTATTTGAAAATTGCAATTGGTGCAAAGTACATCAAGCAGGCTGCCATTTGGTACAAAGTAGGGGGATCACATGTTGCCTGTATTGAAAAAGTTCTGTAGTTTGTAAAATGCCTACAGGGCACGGTTTAAGGTATTGCTGGATTTTAAAACCCTAAAACGTTTAAGACCTTAATATCTATGGGAATTTTTCTTCTATGAACTTTCCTGGTTACTTTGAACATCAGGAGAGGCCATTTGAAGAAGTTCCCACTGCCAAGAAACTTGTACATTTGGTATACATGAAAAGGCCTTGTCTTGTAAGGATCCCTGGCTATGGAACACTCTTCCCTGGAAGGAAAATGAAAATGTGATCTCTATCTATCTATCTATCTATCTATCTATCTATCTATCTATCTATCTATCATCTATCATAATCTTTTGTTTTCATTTTAATTGTGTTTTGTCTTTTTTTTTAATTGTTGTAAACCATCCTAAATGCATATATAAGCTGAAAGGCAGTGTATACATTTAATAGATAGATAAATAAATAAATAAACTGGAAGATATTTGGCCATTCTATTATTTTATTGGTTGAAATTATGCTCCTTGGAAATTAACCCTGCACCCCTTAGAAATCTCTCTGTTGGATGCAACTTGTTTTTATCTTCAAGCAGCTGACATAGAATAAAGACTTTATTACGTTTGGGTTTAGGCGGAAAAGTTACAAATTAACTATCACTTAATATTTTGCATAACTTTTATTATGCTTGCAGTTAAATATAATTACAAATGTGTTGGAACTGTGTTATTTTGTTTTGTTTTGTTAAAACACTTGTGCTATGTTAAGTAGATTATAAAACTGTGCCTGTCTTTCTGTTCTTCTTGAATCTTTTCTGTTACTCTTCAAAAATAACAGAAGTATGTATGATTAGGAGAACTTTTCCATGGGAAACTGGAAGCTAGCACATGTATGAGAGGTTGAAGATTAGCATAGGAAGATGGCTAGTTTGATGCCATAAGGGCTTGAAGTTCCTAACATCTTTGAAGATGCTAATATAAGAAATGTAAGAAAACATAAGAAAATCAAAGAAGCCAGTCAACAGATCCCATTACAAGAAGTTAGATGGTTTACAGACTGGATTCTATGAAGATGTAAGCTAGTCAGAACCAAGAGGCCCTAAATATCAAAGGAGGGGACAAGACTGGAATTGGGGATGAAGCCAGAGGGCGTTCTAACATAGTTGTCCTCTGGGGTCATGCCCACCCTCTCAAAAACAATCCACCTTCTCTACCTCCCTATTGCATCACGTCTTGCAGGGTGATTTTCAGTCTGGCCATCCTATTTTCAATTCTGGTAATATTCTGGGAGACTTAAACATCTGGGTTCCTTGTATCATTTTTTCCCACTAAATTTAGCATTTATTTATTTATTTTATTTATTTATTTATTTATCATACTTATATCACCGCCCATCTCCCCCCACAGAGGGGACTCTGGGTGGTTTACTGTGGCTTTGGCTTATTTTGCTTATGTAGAATTGCTTGCATAATGCTGAAGCAAATTGCTGAAATGTAAAAGTAAAATCTTGGGAGAGGTTTCTAATACTAGTTTACAACTTGTCTGTTTTAGAATATATGTATGAATTTAGAATCCCTAGCAAAACGTGAAATAAAATATCAAATATAATAAACAGGATTAGGCAAGTCTAAGGAGTAAACTGAATAATCCAATTTTGTGTTGGCTTGATCATCTTGACTTTGTAGCACATTCTCCCTAGAGAAGAGGATAACCTGTTTAAATTGTTTTCACCATTTATTATTTTTATAGTATAAGCACTGTACAATAATGTAAATACATTTAAATATTAGGTTTGAATATTATTATTAGGTTATTAATATTATTAGGTATTCATTAAGGTTAGATTTAAGTGATTGAAAGTGCCTCCACTGAACAACTCTCAAGTTCTTGACACAGTAAAGTCCTAGAGACACCCCATTTCTACCACATACACATAAAATGAATTGATTAAATATCAAAGACCCGAGGCTTAATACATTTAGTTTGCTAATTTAATACCTTATATTTAAGAATAATAATAACAAATAGGTAGTAAGGTTGAAGAAAGATTGGAGGAGGGGAGGAAATATAGGGAATATATTTATCATATTGCAGATTTATCATGATATCAGTTAGGATTTCTGAATAAAGGACTTTGCAAGCATTTTCAGGTGCCTAACTTTGTTACAAGACACTTTGCAAGAACAGCAGTGGCAATGTGTTTGGTTTTTTTTCCTCCCCTTACTAAAAGGAAAGAATTTGAAATAACTTAAAAGAAACAGATCTGAAGAAGCTTCAATAGGCAGTGGAGTTTGCCTTCAGAAGCGCACTGCACTGAAATATTGAGTTTTAGTCTTAGCATTTTTACTACCCACTTTACTGTTTACTATTCTATTAGTAATGTGATCATAAAACATCTTCCTGCTTCTAAGAAGGCAGGCAAAAGATAGTAGGAGTAGTATAATTGATATGGTGTTGCAACAACTGGCAAAAGAGGAAGGTGATGGCATGAGGAGGCAACAAGGTTGCAACTTAAACTCTTGACTCTGGTTTATGATGAACTGGACACAAGAAGATCGAGGACAAGGAAAGGATGGCTGCTGAACTATCTTGTGGTATTCACTTATTCATTTACCACAAGTGATTATATTTAAGAGTATACTAGTGATCTAGGGAGAAGAAAAGGCAAGGTGCAACTGAGATGCCTACTGCAGAGAGACTGCCTTAGAACACTACCTCTCTGAAATAGCTTTCTTATGGTAAATTCCACTTGAGTTTACTCAAATTGGAGTTATGTGTTTTACATCCCCAATTCCTGTTTTAACAATACAAAGATATCTTGATTCATAAGAGAGGAGAGATATCTGTCTAGCAAATTTTATTCTTTCATTTTGTTCAGGTCCTGAAGAAGAATTCATTGCAACAGGAATCATGCAAAGTTACTTAGTCAATCTATTAATTTTTATTTTGGTTATTAACCAGCATAAAATAACAGTAGATGATGACAATTTAAAACCATCCCAATATGAATAGTTTAGCCTACATGCTAAATAACTAAATTTTAAAGTTACTGACACAACTATAAAATCATGATTATCACTTAACATTGGGACTAAGATTATGAAAAGTACAATGTAATATAGTGCAGAATAAAATTGTATGATAGAAATGTCTCTCTCTCTCTCTGTGTAACATAATCTATATCACAGCTAATTTTCTGTGGTCCAAATGTAATCAACCATTTCTTCCATGGCTTCTGTTGCTAAACCTCTTCTATAATGACACACTTTCCATATTAAAAAAAAACCCTTCTTTCTTCTGTTTTTAATCTTCCTTCTTTTGTCCTGACAATTTCCTCAGTGGCTTTCTACATACTCTTCTTATCCCATTGTTGTGACCAACGTCTCATGATCATTATTTGAACCCTACTGTCTTCTACACCATTGTGACACCTTTGGTGAATCCTCTTATTTATTAACAAATATGGAGGTAAAGGAATGTATAAGAAACAATCCTTCATAAATGTTGGACAATGACCTGAATAAAATAAATTGTGACGTGATGATTCCTGGGATGATCTGTAGTTGGTATGAGATTTATATAAATAATTGTAGTTCAAATCATGCACATAGCATGAAGACAAAAGCTAGGGCAGGTCTCTGCTCTATCTCCCCAGTATGAATCTACTCAACTGCTGTCTTCAACGTATATCTTCATCACTGACTAACTAAAAATATGTAGATTTCCATTTTTTAGCCTCATTGCTTCTTTATCCCCAGCTAAAAATTGTTGCTGCTCCCATGAACATATAAAGTGCTAATGCAAGATCTTCTGATCTGACATAATGTTGCATTACCTAAAATTGCCACTAATAAAAGACTGAAATTAAAATGCAAACATTGGTCACTGATTTTTTTCTTACATGGACTGTGGCAGAATAGCAAGCACATGGATTCTTCTACTCTGGCTGCCTTTGGAAAAACAATAAAAAGGGAATTGCTGATAAGAATAGCTGTTTTTCTAGCCATCTGCCCAAATCTACAGAATGCCACCCTCATTTGCTTTCCAGCTACCTGTTTATATGTAAATAAGAAAAACATAGAATTATAAAAAGGAGTGTGTATCTGTGAATACATATGTAATCACAAGGAGAAACACAGAATTTTAAAGATCCATATTCAACATTTTTACCTAGAAAAGCATTTACAAAAGATAATGTATCAGAAATATACTAATTATTTAGTTACAAAATTATGAGATTTGAATAAAACTATTCCTTAATTCTAGGGTTCTTTGAGGCCCTTTGCCTTTGAAATAAAGAGAATATCAACATTCAGATCTAGAATGTAGAGTTGTTAAGAATTTGCTACAGCTTTCAACTCTTGCACGATTTTTTCAGTATTCTTTTTCACATTTGTTTTTGCTGCTTTTAGAAGAGTTTTGATGTCTTGCTGTGTGTAAGATATGTTGAAAGTGTTATATTTATTGTGCCAGTCAGCTACCTTACCTTGGAAAACAAAAAGGATGAAATGCAATAAGCAAGCAAACATTTCCAATAACATCATGCATTCAACTTAGAACTAAATGTATACATGTATTTTCTTTGGCACACTACAAAATAAATTCATTAAAATATAAAAGGGAATAAAAATCCTTTGAAACAGAGGTGGCTGCTTTAAGGATTTGGGAAGAGGTGTTTTGTTAGCATTAGAAAGTAATCTTTTTGAAAGATTTGCACAGCCCAGTAACATAATATTAATTACATAAAATAGCAACTTTTTTTAATGACTGAACAGGATAATTAAATCTACATCCATAATCCAATCCAATCCAATCCATTATCAGCCTAATTTGGGGAATTTATCTGAATGGGAAATGATCCATCATCAATGGATGTTATAAGGACAGAAATAAGAGGAAAGCAAGAGATCATAAAAGGGTATAAATTCTGATCTACTTGCTCAGAGACCATCAACTATCTGTTATGCCAAACATATCGTGGAATACAGGAAATAAGCAGTTTCAAAGTGTACTCCTTCTTGTCTCTGTAGGAGACTGACACCCGTTCAGTTTGGGCCACTTATTAAAAACATGGGATGTACCTTTACAGTTCCCTCTGTTGAAAAGTGGAAAGTGCATGACAGTTGGACCACCATTGCTTTTGAAGATGTAGCAATCATAAGGGTTTTTTTTATCATTGTCCAAATTTAAGGCATCAATTTCAGGAAAGGAAAGCTTGTTTTCCTTGCAGTATTCGCCTGCTTTCTTGAGAGTCTGTGGAAAGAGAAGAAGATAGAAAAGTGGTATTTATCAAAATCAATTCAAACTACAGGATTCTGTACTACAGATGAGATGTCCACATTGAGAGATTATATACATGCAGGAAAGAATGATTCTGCCATGGAATCAGCAATACTAAGATACCAATCAACCAATCAAATCCAAGTAAAATAGACTGAGAGAGAAAACTGACACTTGAACTGGGTTGGCAGTGCTGTATTTTTTATTTTTATAAGAGGTGCAGTGGCTTGGTGGTGCCTGCGTGGCTTAAAACACCTCATTTAAGATTGGAAGAGAAAGAGACCAGGAGGAGGACACCCAATGGAAAACATGAAGGAAGACTGCTAAGCATAGTATCCCTGAATGAGGCCCATGGCAAGAGACCTTAAGAAGGGAGTGTAGTGATGAAGGAACCCCCATTTTAGCTTCCCATATTCTCCCATTTTTTTCTGATCATCAATTAATTTCAACCTATGTTAACATCAATTTCAGAATTTCTACTTGTTTCCATGAATATTTCTCCTAATGTACATTTTCTGAATAAAAATTATTAAATCTTGTAGCATTCAAGAGACTAACAAATTTATGTCAGAATGTGCTGGGTGTGTATAACACAGTGAGGCATTCTGAAGTGATCCAAATACCTGAGCTGAAATCATATATTAACCACACCGGTTGGGCTTTCATGGCACACTGAACCACAGGCTAGCCAGTCGCATTTTAGTCTAGTATTTTGTGCAAAACAAGCCATTATGAAGTGCTGTATCCTGAAAAGAAATCTTGGTCTCTGTTCAATCCATGAGAACATAGTATATTGGTTTGTTTCAAAATTTTTGTATACCACCCCAAACTTAGAATTCTGGGTGATACATAGCAAAAACAAAACAAAATACACTCAAACATATATGAATTAATTAAAAACTCATAAATAATAATGGAATAAATCAGTAATCCAATGGATGTCCCAAACCACACTGTGAGTCAAAGTCTTACTGGAATTAATGTCTTTCGGGCCTTGCTGACACAAGATTTGAAGCCAACTACACTTCTGGGGTGACTATTCTAAAGCCTTTGACTGTGTGGATCATAACAAATTGTGGCAAGTTATTGGTGGTATGGGGATACCAAGTCATCTTGTCTGCCTCCTGAGGAATCTGTATAACGACCAAGTAGCAACGGTAAGAACAGAGCACGGAACAACGGACTGGTTTAAGATTGGGAAATGAGTACGGCAGGGTTGTATACTCTCACCCTACCTATTCAACCTGTACGCAGAACACATCATGCAACGTGCTGGGGTTGAGGAATCCAAGGCTGGAGTTAAAATCGCTGGAAGAAACATATCTTAGATATGCAGATGATACCACTTTGATGGCTGAAAGCGAGGAGGAGTTGAGGAGCCTTATGACAAAGTTGAAAGAAGAAAGTGCAAAAGCTGGGTTGCAGTTAAACCTCAAAAAAAAACAAGATTATGGCAACCAGCTTGATTGATAACTGGCAAATAGAGGGAGAAAAAGTGGAGGCAGTGACAGACTTTGTATTTCTAGGTGCAAAGATTATTGCAGACGCTGACTGCAGCCAGGAAATCAGAAGACGTCTATTTCTTGGGAGGAGAGCAATGGCAAATCTTGATAAAATAGTTAAGAGCAGAGACATCACACTGACAACAAAGGTCTGCATAGTTAAAGCAATGGTATTCCCTGTAGTAACCTATGGCTGTGAGAGCTGGACCAGAAGGAAGGCTGAGCAAAGGAAGATAGATGCTTTTGAACTGTGGTGTTGGAGGAAAATTCTGAGAGCTCCTTGGACTGCAAGAAGATCAAACCAGTCCATACTCCAGGAAAGAAAGCCAGACTGCTCACTTGAGGGAATGATATTAAAGGCAAAACTGAAGTACTTTGGCCACATAATGAGAAGACAGGATACCCTAGAGAAGATGCTGATGCTAGGGAAAGTGGAAGGCAAAAGGAAGAGGGGCCGACCAAGGGCAAGATGGATGGATGATATTCTGGAGGTGATGGACTCAACCATGGGGGAGCTGGGGATGGTGACGGCCGACAGGAAGCTCTGGCGTGGGCTGGTCCATGAAGTCACAAAGTGTCGGAAGCGACTGAACGAATAAACAACAACAACACTTCTGGGGACAGCATGTCTATGAAGGTTCTCAGTCATCCAGGTGGAATTGTCTGTAGCTTGAATCATGTCAACTGGATTTCTATTTTCTTAGTGGAAACGTTTCACTCCTTATCCAAGGAGCTTCTTCAGTCTGAGTAAAGTTAGTAAGGGAATCCTAAATATGTTTCTAGGCTGGCTGTGTGACCTTGCACCTGGGGCTAGGTCATGGTTATTTTGAGATGTTTGTTTCTAAGTCCCTTTATCATCTAAAGGAGGATCGTTAAGATTACCCTGCTGCTGTTGAGCTTGTGAAATGGTCTTAATCTTCCTAGGCACAGAAGACAAAGCAGGAAGGAAGATAGGGGAAAGGTTATGCCTGAGGCCCCCACCTCTATTCAAGGAAGGATTTTCCAAGTTGGCATGAATGGATTCCTTGACCCCTCTCTCAAACCACCTATCTTCTCTGTCTAAAATGTGAACATTAATGTCCTCAAATGAGTGTCCTTTTTCCTTTAGATGAAGATAAACTGCTGACTCTGGTCCTGTGGTGTTACTTCTCCTGTGTTGGGCCATCCTCCTGTACAAAGGTTGTTTGGTTTCTCCAATGTAGAGTTCAGAGCACTCCTCACTGCACTGGATTGCATACACTACATTGCTTTCCTTGTGTTTTGGAGTTTGATCTTTGGGGTGTACAAGCCTCTGTCTCAGTGTGTTGGTGGGTTTGAAATATACAGGTATGTGGTGTTTGCCAAATATCCGTTTTATCTTTTCAGACACGCCAGCCATGTAAGGAATGACCAGGTTCTTCCGTTTACTCTGAGTCTCAGCCCTATCTGTCGCTGTTTTAGGTCTGGTAGACTTAGATTTAGTGAAGGCCCAATTTGGATATCCACAGGCCTGCAGAGCTGTTCTCAGATGCTGCTTTTCATTCTTTTTGGAATCCATGGAGGTGGGGATGGTTTCTGCTCTGTGTGACAATGTCCTGATGACTCCTAGTTTGTGCTGCAGTGGATGGTGGGAGTCAAACATCAGGTATTGATCTGTGTGTGTGGGTTTCCTGTAGATCCCTATTTCTAGCTTGCCACCGGTCCCAATGAGGACTTCACAGTCTAGGAATGCCAGTCTGTTGTCCTTGGTGTCTTCTCTGGTGAAGCTAATGTTGGCATCTATAGTGTTTATATGGTCCGTGAAGGCCTGTACTTCCTGGGCCTTGATTTTGACCCAGGTGTCATCCACATACCTAAACCAGTGGGTGGGCACCGTTCCCTGGAATGTGTTGAGTGCTTTCTTCTCCACTTCTTCCATGTATAAATTGGCCACAATGGGTGACACAGGAGAACCCATGGCACAGCCGTGTTTTTGTCTGTAAAAGTCACCTCTGTATGTGAAATAAGTGGTGTTAAGACACAGGTCCAGAAGATGGCAGATCTGGTTTGGGTTGAGATGGCTTCTCCTTTCCAGGGTGCTGTCCTCTTCTAGTCTCTTCCTGACAGCGGATAGAGCATGAGTGGTGGGGATGCTGGTGAAAAGGGAGGACACATCAAAGGAGACCATAGTTTCATCTGTATCCAGTTTCAGGATCTTTGCTTTGGAAACAAATTCTTCCGAATTATGGATGTGGTGTTCAGAGTGTCCAACTAGAGGTGCTAGTATGGTAGAGAGGTGTTTGGCAATGTTGTATGTTACCGAATTGATGCTGCTGACTATGGGTCGGAGGGGTGTTCCTTCCTTGTGGATCTTAGGAAGTCCGTAGATGCAGGGGATGGCTTCTCCAGGATACAGACGGTGGTAGGTAATCCTATCGATGGAGCCATCATGTTCCAATTGTTTCAAACTGTCTATTGCCTTTTTCTTGTAATTGTTGGTGGGGTCTCTTTTCAGTTTTTCATATGTATGGTGATCCTCCAAAAGTGAGGTAATCTTATTGTGGTAGTCTGCAGTGTTTAGAACCACAGTACATCTTCCTTTGTCAGCAGGTAAAATGGTGATGGTTTCATCTTTGCTGAGGGCTGTCAGGGCTCTCCTCTCTTGGACGGTAAGGTTGGGGGGAGGAGGTTGAGCACTGGACAGAGCTGCAGATATTTTAAGCCGGACTATTTTCCGGCTTAAAATATCTGCAGCTCTGTCCAGTGCTCAACCTCCTCCCCCCAACCTTACCGTCCAAGAGAGGAGAGCCCTGACAGCCCTCAGCAAAGATGAAACCATCACCATTTTACCTGCTGACAAAGGAAGATGTACTGTGGTTCTAAACACTGCAGACTACCACAATAAGATTACCTCACTTTTGGAGGATCACCATACATATGAAAAACTGAAAAGAGACCCCACCAACAATTACAAGAAAAAGGCAATAGACAGTTTGAAACAATTGGAACATGATGGCTCCATCGATAGGATTACCTACCACCGTCTGTATCCTGGAGAAGCCATCCCCTGCATCTACGGACTTCCTAAGATCCACAAGGAAGGAACACCCCTCCGACCCATAGTCAGCAGCATCAATTCGGTAACATACAACATTGCCAAACACCTCTCTACCATACTAGCACCTCTAGTTGGACACTCTGAACACCACATCCATAATTCGGAAGAATTTGTTTCCAAAGCAAAGATCCTGAAACTGGATACAGATGAAACTATGGTCTCCTTTGATGTGTCCTCCCTTTTCACCAGCATCCCCACCACTCATGCTCTATCCGCTGTCAGGAAGAGACTAGAAGAGGACAGCACCCTGGAAAGGAGAAGCCATCTCAACCCAAACCAGATCTGCCATCTTCTGGACCTGTGTCTTAACACCACTTATTTCACATACAGAGGTGACTTTTACAGACAAAAACACGGCTGTGCCATGGGTTCTCCTGTGTCACCCATTGTGGCCAATTTATACATGGAAGAAGTGGAGAAGAAAGCACTCAACACATTCCAGGGAACGGTGCCCACCCACTGGTTTAGGTATGTGGATGACACCTGGGTCAAAATCAAGGCCCAGGAAGTACAGGCCTTCACGGACCATATAAACACTATAGATGCCAACATTAGCTTCACCAGAGAAGACACCAAGGACAACAGACTGGCATTCCTAGACTGTGAAGTCCTCATTGGGACCGGTGGCAAGCTAGAGATAGGGATCTACAGGAAACCCACACACACAGATCAATACCTGATGTTTGACTCCCACCATCCACTGCAGCACAAACTAGGAGTCATCAGGACATTGTCACACAGAGCAGAAACCATCCCCACCTCCATGGATTCCAAAAAGAATGAAAAGCAGCATCTGAGAACAGCTCTGCAGGCCTGTGGATATCCAAATTGGGCCTTCACCAAATCTAAGTCTACCAGACCTAAAACAGCGACAGATAGGGCTGAGACTCAGAGTAAACGGAAGAACCTGGTCATTCCTTACATGGCTGGCGTGTCTGAAAAGATAAAACGGATATTTGGCAAACACCACATACCTGTATATTTCAAACCCACCAACACACTGAGACAGAGGCTTGTACACCCCAAAGATCAAACTCCAAAACACAAGGAAAGCAATGTAGTGTATGCAATCCAGTGCAGTGAGGAGTGCTCTGAACTCTACATTGGAGAAACCAAACAACCTTTGTACAGGAGGATGGCCCAACACAGGAGAAGTAACACCACAGGACCAGAGTCAGCAGTTTATCTTCATCTAAAGGAAAAAGGACACTCATTTGAGGACATTAATGTTCACATTTTAGACAGAGAAGATAGGTGGTTTGAGAGAGGGGTCAAGGAATCCATTCATGCCAACTTGGAAAATCCTTCCTTGAATAGAGGTGGGGGCCTCAGGCATAACCTTTCCCCTATCTTCCTTCCTGCTTTGTCTTCTGTGCCTAGGAAGATTCTGGGGACAGCATATTCCAGACACTGGGAACTACTATTGAGACATCTTGTCCATTGTCCCTGCACCTCCTGTGGGGGTGGAACTTAGTAGGCCTTCTGTCAATGTCCAGAGAGAGCAGAAAAAATCATGCTTGGTGAGGTGTTCTTGATACAGTATATTCCAGTGCTACACCATATATGTCTTTATACGTAATGACTTGCACTTAGAATTAGGCCAGAAAACCTACTGGAATTAATTGCAGTAACCTTAAAATAGGTGTAACTGTGCTATAGTGGGTTTTCCCAGCTAAATGTCTACCAGTTTCTGTACCAGTTGCCACTTCTAAAGTGTCTTCAAAGGCAGTGAGGGCCCAGGTAGTAATAAGAAAAATTATTGTTTAATGCTTGCCTGCTAGCAGATAATATTAGATGCTTGTGGTTAAGTTTCAAGAGGATGTGGGTCGAACAGCTGGTATCTGACAGTAGGAGGAAACTCTGCTGTACTTGGAAAAAGGGAAGAGGACTGTTTTCACAGTATTCAAAACCCACAGAGTGACCTTGTTATGACCTGAGATTTTGTTGCCTTTATTTCCTTGCTAGAAAATGTATAAAAGAGAAGTCAGGTGTGTTGTTTGGGGCTCTTGCACTTTGGCAGGAGACCTCTCTTGTTGCTGTGCACAGAAATAAAAGAGAACAAAGGACCTTCCCGCCTCAATGTGGTTTATTGGGTGACAACTCATGCCGAGTCATGGGCCTTTTTGGCCAATAGCAGCACCATGTTGATTGCATTGCAGTAGTCCAATCATAGTAAAATACCCCCCTGCAGTCCAATTAAATACTCTGCAGCACTTTACAATGGGTAGACTGACCAGTCTCTACCCCCCCACCCCCAAAATCTGATATCAGAAATGGCATGGCCCAAAAAACAGTGAAGAAGCATGTTAATTCCCTAGAACACTTTCTCACTGACCTCAAAACCAAGTATAAGACTAATTTCATTACTAAACAGCTGAGCTAAAATGCATTAAAATATTTAGCACAATTTCTCATCCACTTTCATTGCAGCAAGCAGTTCATTAGTGCAACAATGTGCCATTAAAGCACCCTGTAAGCAGGGTCTTTTCCAGTTTCTTCTGTCCCAACAACAGCAGTATATGTGTATGTGTGTGTGTATGCATATTTTCTTAGGGGTATATTCTGTGTACCTGATGAAATGTACTGTGATCCTTGAAGGTTCATGTCAGAATAAATTGCTCAAATTTTCAGGGGTCATTAAACTTTTTTCTTGCTTCTGATATAAAAGACTATATGCAGCTACTTTTCTATGTATATTTCTGAATGATTTTAATCTGCTTTTGCAACTTATTACTTAACATACCCATTTTGAATGTAACTTTCAGTTGCCAGTTGCATCACAACATTCTGAAAATATGGATTTGGAAGTGCCAAAGAAGTCCATTCTACCAATAGGAGTGGAATTCATACATTAGATAAGTCCATGCAAAAAGATCTTAACTGATGTCCTTTCTAGGGATTTGCAGAACTTTGAGAGGGTGCTTCATTTCATTGATGATTCAAGAGAAACTCTGCTTTGAAGTAGCTCTTGGAAAGAAAGATGTGCCCTGCTTTTAATTAGCAAGAGGGAGAAGATATGTCACATCTCTCAACAACACCTTATGTACATGCATGATACATGCACAGAAGGTACTGATCACAAGTTGGAATGACCACTCAAAGAAGATTGGCTCTATCCTTTTCTATCAGGAAGGACAACTGGACTGTTACAAGGAAGTAGTTCATGAAACTGAATCACCTGCAATGTGACACCTCTTTTTTGAGATGACCACGACTAGCTCCTGAAACGCATCATTAGGTTTCAGCCTGAACAATATCAAAAACAATACTTAATATAACAATATAAAACAATATTTACATATAAAACAATATAAAGTAATATTTACAGATTAAAAAAATAGGTTTCAGCCTGAGCAATATAAAAAACAATATTTACTTTACTATCTCAAAGTAAATATACATATTATAAAAAGAAGGAAAAAAGTAACAGCATGAAAAGCCTACCTCAAATGGATCTCCTGCACTAAAGTCAAAAGACAGAATGAGTTTCACTTTTCTTTCTGGACGCAAGACAAGTGGGTAAGCAGAATTTATGGCTAAACCGGCATCAGCCAACTGAAGGTCTGTCTTATCTGTCAAGTTCTTGTCCTTCAAGTCAACTAAGGGGAGAGAATGAAATATTTTCTTGATTATTTATCTGTAGGAATCACTTTGAAAGATTCAGTTATGTGATACAAATGTATACTGGAACTAAACCCTTTCTCTGTGAAAATCTCCCATGCTCGCATCTTTCTAAATTCTTAGTTCTGATGAGCATTATCCTTTCCTCTATTGGGTAAAAACGAAATGATTCAAAATGATTGAGAACTTGCTCTAATATCATTCTAGTGTTGTCCTTATATTGAGAATCACTTCAAAATATATTGTACCAGATCCTATAAAATGTCTTCAAGAAACTTATTCTGGTTTTAAGAACATAAAAAGACCTCTGCTAGATAATTCTAAGCACCCACTTAACCCAACTCTGTGATTAGGAAGCTCATAAATACAGCATGAAGGCAATGTCTCTGTCCAATTGCTACTTCTTAGGAACTGATTTTTAAAGTACACCATCTTTGATTATGGCAGTAGAACACAGTTATCAAGTAGCCATTTTGTTAAAATTACTTCTAACCATTTCTTTTTAAATGGCCTATACTTTAGGTGTCAGGGAACTATTATCCGGCACTTTAAACATTATGTTCTTCAAACGTTATGTTGCTAGCAGTTAAACTGGATAACCCTTAATTTTGCTATGTTTGCTGAGAAGGTGAACATATATAACCACCTCATAACTATCTCAACTGTTCACAGCACCTAGACATTTGTGCCTGAAAATAAAACTGTATGGGTGAAGTTAAAAGGAGTCAAATTTAACTTAAGGATATATTTATCTTTTTTTTTCTCATCATAAAAGCCTGTCACAACTGTAGAGAAATAAATTTAAAAACATATGTATTCATTTATATTTATGTTATTCTTACTGCATTTGTAAGTATGATTATAGATGTTTCCCCATTTCCATTTCAAGATGCAAACAATAGTTTTGCACATAAATCTCAAGATATCCCATGGACCTGCAAAATAATAATAATAATAATAATAATAATAATAATAATAATAATTTAACAAAGCAATATCAACTCATTCAAATGTTCTTCGATTAAATACTGAGATTCCATATATATGACCACAATTTTCTAGGGAACCCATGAGAATCAGACTTGGTATAGTGGTTTCTTCACAAATAATTAGCCTGAAGCTTGGTTAAAAATCTGAAAATCAAAATTTGGTAAATACTTTGGATGTAAAAGAAAGGCAAAAGTATTAAAATATGTATAATAATATTACTTATATTTAATTGAATGTATTGATTAAAAAAGGAAATGAATGTAGGGTTATTTACATCCTGGCCTGATTAAATAGTTTTTGGAGTCTGGCCTTTGACACATGATCCAAAGCTTAAGCCACAGTCTTAGTCTGGAAAAAGGTAGTACACTCCATAACTTACTGATTCCATAGATTGCTTCTCTTGATGGTTAAGGCTGAAACTATTTATCATACTAACATATAGTGGTGAGCTCTCCATTTCCAAATTTCATAGTGTAGGACTCAGAACTTGACTCTTGCATCGTGATCTTCTTTGTACTCCTTTCCAGTTCACTGGTGACTATTAGCAGAAGTATGGAAACAAAGCAACAAATGTTATTTTAATGAACATTTTAATGCTACAAACATTAACAGCAATGGCTAGTTCTGAAATTCTGATAGAAACTTAATAATGAGGGTGCGGTAACTTTTTCTGAGGTAAAGGCTACAGAAAAAGGGGACATACTTCAAAAAGAAATGAAGGAAACCACACACTCTCAATTTGATTTAATTTAATGTACATTTCAACTGAATTTTAATTAGATATGGATAATATGATTACACACCAGTCAAATATGCAATACATTTCCTTGTCTAGCTGGATTATAAATTACAATTTAATAAAAATAGGGGTAGTCATTTTCAGAGCTATATGAGGCCCTGGAATCTCAAGTTGTGCTAGTATGATTTTGGAATTCTGCAATAATGTGGCAAATGGGAAATTGAGACTTGTTTCAATCATTTGATTTTCTGCAGCAGAATCAAGCAACAGATATGCACTAGAGGCTGCAGTTGTATTTTATGAGTTTCTTTTAGCCTCATAGGTCTGAAGGCAGCTGAATGTGGTAAGGTCACCAGAATGGCAGGGCTGTGAAATAACTTTTAAAAGAAAAATAGGCATGTCAGAGGTTCAATGTTCTGATTTTTATCATCCTTTTCTTTAAGCAAAGAAAAAGAAAATAAAACACACCACCATTTTTTAACTTTGTTGATGAATTCCAGTGGTTCAATTTTGGAAGCTCTAGAGGAACAGGAGGCTGCAAAAAGATGGGGGGGGGCAATAAATGTACATGGCAGGTAGCTGGATGGCATGGCAGTGGTTGTACATGTATATCTGTTTGAATGTATCTATTTATTAAAGTACCATATATTGCTATATAATCCATAGGATAGTACAAGGTTTTGATTTGAAGATTCAAGGCAAAGGCAATTCATTCAAGTCACCCCTTCAGATTGATTTGATATGTTCAATGGGTGACTACAGATAGATTGGGGGGGGGGGACAGTCTTGTGCATCGAATTGAAAATTCAAATCAAATCATTCTGATTCAACAAGCTAAACTGACAATCTGAATTAGATCTACCCTGATCCATCCCCATCATTTTAACTCTCCTTTTCCAGAGTTCCCAAGCAGATATAGTCTTTCACACATAGGCCTGTCCATGTAGAAATCTTTACAGGATCTTTTCAGGACTTAAGGTGAACACCTTCCAGTTGTATCTAAATATGGATCTTAGGGAGTTCCAAGCTATTTTTTATTCTCACAATTTAAAACAGAGAATTGTTTAAATTCCTTAAAATTTAAGGAAACCAAATAACAAATATCCATACTACTCTGACAAAAAAGCAAACAATATGTATCCTAGAACTACATTTTCATACTGGCATTTTTAAATGTATTTCTAATTCTTTTATTTAAAAAATAACCTTCAAGATGACATTAATATATATGGATATGATACTTACTTGTCTCAATTTCTTTGTGGTTGACGATTAATTTTTTTTCAGCTGTGCAAAATACATAAATACATTTAAAAGAATGTCACTGAGATCAAAAGTTAATATGCAGTAAAATGATTCTGCAAGAAAACAACTACACTAAGGTTCCTGTAAAAAGAACATGCCATACATCTGTGTGTTCTAGGCCTCCCTTAGAAATTAAAGCTGGCTCAATGACTTTGGGCCATTCACTCTCTCTCTCAGCCTAACCTACCTCACAGGGTTGTTGTTGTGGGGAACATAGGTAAGTTCAACACTTTGAGTTATTTATAAGGGGAGGGAATATAATTAAACACAACAACAATAACTTAAGCACCACCAAACACAATGGAAGGAAGTGGTCTGCAGGAAAGTTTTAAAATATATACATTGTAAGTCATACTTGCCTGTAAATTCTAGTTGTAAAATCTCAGCCACTTTCAAACAGTGTTCTATCCTTTCATTTGTGTCTAAAGTATAATTGGTTTCCTTCAGGACACAGCAAAGGTTGTAGGTATCACTGGGTCCTTTATCTTTTGAACATAATTGGAGATGGGAAGAAGGGATTAAAACATTAAACTTAAGATCAGTTCAAATCTTTGGAACCTCTGTAGTTCATATTTCTGAAATTGCATATCAGATTGTACTTCCAAAACTTCTTCCAGACTGAATTTAGAGAAATTTAGTGTAAGAAACAGACTAGAACTAAGATAGATGCAGGTAGAATGATTACTTTTAGTTAGGAGCTTGTTGTCTGGAGGATTCTGAGACTTGTAAATCCAACAACACTGTATCAAGCTGGCAACCGGTTGTGGAAGGTTCAGGGGTATCCATGGGGAAAGTCCAAAACGTCATGATGCCAGCCATGATGAAAGCCTAACCACTTTTTATGTGATTGTGCAGCTGAGGCCACCATTTTGCCTTTTTGGGAGACTCCACCCCAAGGAGACACTCCTGGGGAGGCTGCTTTAGTTCTTTCAGTTAATGAATTGGTCAACAGAATTGGTCAAAGTAAAGATACTTTGCAAGGATACAAAGATCTGAAAATGTATAGTGAATGGTATTGGTGTCAATCAATATTTCCTTTTCTTCTTATCACATGGATTTAATTTATTTGACTTACTATTTCTCACTCCTTCTCTGCACTTTGCATAACACTGCTTATCCCAAAAGCGAGGAGCACAAGAGATATGACTGTACTCATGTATGTGTGTACTTTAATTACCAGTGACTTGGTTTCATTTTGTGAGGACAGCTGGAAAAAGGCTTTTGAAAATCCAAGAGGTAGTCTGACCCCAAGCTCAGTCTAAAGCCTAAATGAAATGGACAAGAGATCCCTTCTCTTGTTCAACTAGATAAGGTAAAGGTAAAGGTTCCCCCCGCACATTTGTGCAGTCGTGTCCGACTCTAGGGGCCGGTGCTCATCTCCGTTTGTTAGCCGAAGAGCCAGCGTTGTCCGAAGACGCTTCCACGGTCATGTGGCTGGCATGATGCATGTGGAATGCTGTTACCTACCCACCGAAGTGGTACCTATTCATCTACTTGCATTTGCATGCTTTCGAATTGCTAGGTTGGCTAGAGCTGGGGCGAGTGCGGGAGCTCACTCCGCACGCAGGGCTAGGGATTCGAACCTCCAAACTTGCAATCTTCCAATCGACAAGCCTGGCGTCTTACCCGCTGAGCCACCACGCTCCTGTTCAACTAGATACACACATCTAATTCTACAAGAGAATTCACTAATAGCTGCAACATTCTTGCTTATAGGAATTAGTCTTCAAGTATGCACCAGAAGTAGAAGCCACTATTGAGACCATGATGGACTTCATAGAAACAAAACCAAAAAGGTAAAATCCACCATTCCTCAAGGTCAATTTACCTTCTAAGATTTCTATAATGCTTGTGGTATGCTTCTCAACGTCTCCATGCATTTTGTTTTCCATAATATGTGTTTTGCTTTCCATAATACACAGCTGTAAGTGTATTAACTCTAAAGCAACTTCACAGTAGTAGCAGGAACATCTGTATCCTTCAAAAATAGAATGAAGATGTTGAATTATATTTTATATCTATAAAGTGAGTGCCTATTTCTTAAGATGCAGCTTAAAAAAAGCCTTGCCCAACCCCATCCTGATTTCAAGCCTCAGCTCAGCTGCTCACAGCAGCCCCGTAGCATTCCTTTCTTAACAAGATGTCCCTCTCTCTTTTTTTTAAGTATAATCATAACACCATAATCGCCAGGGCATATTATGTTGCAGAATGAAAGGCACTGGATTGACAAAGGCAGCCATGCTATCACTTGAAGCAAGAAGAGAGGCTTTGCCTGTTGCTGGAAAAAAACAACTTGAAATGTCATTAGTGAATTAAGGGCCATCACTATAGCCATCTTTAGTAGGCCTGTGCATAGCAGCTGCATGCTTCCTTGACAAGGTGCTTCATGCCACAACAACATGATTCTCCTTGTAAGTTGATGAGGCAAAACATTTCTTCTTGTTAAGACAGTTGACATCATCTTGGAACCTTCTCTGGTGGTTGACTAGCTGGATGAGTTTTCTGTGCATGTGCAGAAAATCCCTTTTCTGGCCCCTGCAGGAGATGATGGAAGTGGGGTTTGGAGAAACACATACTGAAAAGTGCCTCCACTTTTTTGTCTTCTATTGTCCTAACCAATATTTTCGTAACTTAAACATTGGCCATGGCTGCTTCCTCACATGCTGACTTTTCTATTTTTGACCCTTTAGACCAGAAAGCTACTGTCAATACTACACAGAGCAAACAGGGATTTAGATTTGATAAACAGAGAGTGGTTTCCTTTTGAAGGGATCTGATGGTGTGTATTTCAAAGGAGTTGGGGAAATTACCTGTTGCTCGATAATCAGATATAATCTTCTTAATGATATCTAGAAATGTAATAGAATTAAACAGTTCAGTTCATAAATATTTTTGCAACATCTTTTAAAACATGGCATACTTCAGGGAATAACTTTGTCCATATCAACCTTTCCACTTTTTAAGATCATTGAGTGATATCTGGCCATTTAAATACTTTTGTGAAAGTCATTAATTTCAAATTAAAGACTTGAAAATTTCTTCTTAGATGGCTTGCCAAATCATTCAAGACTGTTTTATTTGACTGTTTTAATATTTTAATTAATGTGTATGAAAGTGTGTGTTTCTATACCACTTTATTTTATTGGCAGACTTACGGATATTTTTTTCATTTCAAATTCTGTTGTATGATCCATCAAGGCCAGTTCTAAAACCCTTTAATCTAACATAATTTAATTAGAGATTTTTTTCTGAGACTTGACTTGTCCTACAAGGAGCCCAGAAATATGTATCTGCTCCCTTAAAACAACAACAACAACAACAACACTTTAGAACTGCTGTAAAATAGATTGCAGTATGGTATAAGGGAGAAGCAGGCTTAATATATCCTACAATCCTAGTTCAGTTCCTATAACACAATTATTTATGTAAAGAGAGCAATGCAGGCCAAAGCTCGATGCTAAAGGATATGCCTAACATTAAAAAAAGTTCCAAAATTAATTCAGTCCTTCACCTCCCCATGAAAGCTTGGAGGAAACCTCTGTCTGAAATTTTGGAAAGCCACTACCAAACAATGTGGACTAGGCACAAGAAAACTGTGGGCTTCCAGTTGTTGCTAAAGTACGCATTAATCCAAACATCATGTCCAATTGTGAAGAATGTTGTGCTATTATGGGTATGGTTGGTGTCTTAGAGCCCTTTTAAGATCATGTTGGTATTAGGTTGGTTAAGATCGCCCTCTTGGATTTTCTATTTAATTTATAATAATAAGTAGTTGTATATTGTATTTTTATATTTTATAATAGAATTTTAATCTTTATGTTTGTAAACCGCCCAGAGTCCCCTTTGGGGGAGATGGTGTGGTGATAGAAGTTTAATAATAAATAAATAAATAAAATTATAGATATCCCAGCCTTTGCGTAGACAATGCTGATCTGGAAAAACAACCTGACTTTACATGGGGCAGCTTACTTTGCCCTTTAGCAAACTTTAGCAACGAGTCTGTCCTTCAGGCTGCAATTCTATCCACATTCAGCTCTAAATCCTTCTGTGATCAATGCGATGCATTTCCATATAAGAGTGCATAAGTCTACAACTTCCTTTACTCAATAGGCCCATGTTCCAATCACATGTAGTTTTTTGCATCCAATATGAAATATTAAATACCTATTATAACCCTGATGTTTTCTTTGAAATTTGCAGCACAACTTCCCCATAATCCTGAAAGAAAAGAAACATTGTTTTCTAGGAGCTTAACAGAATGTGCAAGAATGTGCAACATCAGGTAGCATGCTTAAATGAAAGGCTGCACCACATTTTCTGGACCAAGAGCTTCACTTGGTCTCTGAGTGGTAGATAGGGGCCACCCTCCGAAAAGTATGAGATGGCAATTGGGACAAAAATAATTATGGTTCCATTTTATTTAGGATTAAACCTCACCAAGAAGAAACATGGTTAATATGATTATTCTCAAATCAGATATTTATTTAATAATTTTGCCCTTTGATCATGTTGAAAATAACAATTTGGTCATAATTTGGAGAGGTTTCAAGTGAGACATACCCTAGCCTTTCATGGGGCCTTTAGGGGATGTTGTGGTGATACTTGATCAGTTAGTCCTAAGATTCAAAATTATATAAAAAATAAAAAATATCAGAAAGAACAAATAGGGTCACTAGTTAGATATCCATGATAGACAAAAGAAAATACAACTGAAGAAAGCGGAACTACTTAAAATTTAAGATTTCCTAGTTATAGGACAGTGTATAATCACATCAGTGATTCCCAGAATGCTATTAGAGTAGGAGGAAAAATTGTCTTTTTTTCTGCATTGGGTTGAAGTGGTGAGGATCAAAATGACTGTCTATCAGCTGAGGGCCATCCTAGGCTTTGTTCAAAGGGTCAAGGGTTACACTCCAAAAATAGGTTATTTGGGGAGGGGTGTTGGGAATTGTAAAGGATGAAATGGGTACCCTAAGCATCTGAAAGACAGTCATTTTGATCCTCACCACTTCAACCCTTCCAATGCAGAAAAAAAGACATTTTTCCTCCTACTCTAATAGCATTCTGGGAATCACTGATGTGATGCCAGCCTGCATTCAGAAGTATGATAGCTGGATTTCCAGACTGGAAATGTGCATTCCTTCACGTCATTCAAAACTAGTGTAGGCATGACCCCTGTAGATAGAAGTTGCATTAAATTTCCATTTCTTTTGTCTGCTTATGTTCAAGCCCAATATGTTTTATATCTCTATACAAAGTCCATGATTTTATATCTCTATACAAAGTCCGTGATGCATATATAAGATTGCTTATAAGGATAGTCACTTTCTTTGAAATCACTTGATACCATATTTTCTTCCTGAAAAAACACAACTGTTTGTGCTCTGTAAAACCTAAAGGCTGAGAGAAATCATAACAGATCATTGCCATCTTGTGGTCTTTTAGATTTCTTAATCTAACCAAGTTGTAAGCTGCTGTAGTTTGTAAATTGCGCAGGTCTATATTCTAGCTCCTGCAACAAGCATATTTACAAATTTAAGATATCAAAGATAAAAAATGATCTTATATATTTCTTTTCTTTTTAAAAAACGTTTTTTTTCTTTCTATGTTGTGAAATTGGAAGGGGAAGAGAGTGGACACCTCTAGTCACATGCCTCAATCGTATATATCTAGAAGGTGGTGCTGTAACAATGAATTATTATTATTATTATTATTATTATTATTTATTATTCCATAGTCAGCAAATGAGGCAATCCTCTTGAATGTAGGTGATGACAACAGGTTCTACCACATCACTATTTTGAAGCCAGAGTGTAAAGAACTAACAGGTTTATAGAAGAGGGTTGTGAACACCACCCTATCATCCTACAG
Organism: Charina bottae; assembly: GCA_023362775.1. Lineage (NCBI taxonomy): Eukaryota > Metazoa > Chordata > Lepidosauria > Squamata > Charinaidae > Charina > Charina bottae. The sequence goes on from JALMGJ010000011.1 coordinate 35,070,708, forward strand.
GGTCAGCCGTGCTCACTAAAGTCACATACTTTGCACCTAAAATAGATGTTTTGTTTCATATTTCACCTATGCACTTGGAAATATGTTACAGAATGTCAATGTAGGAGAAAAAAGAAAGAAAACAATGAAATTGGTGACCTTATATAATCCCTTAATGTTGTCATCCCTCCATCCCTTAACTTTACAATAAGAGTTAGGAGTTTTAGTGCAATTCTAAAAATATGTACTGCAAAGTAAATCTCCATGGAGTCCAAAATCTCACTGATTTATTCTCAGAGTTATGCATATCAGATTGCAGTCTCATTCCAACACTAGTCAACTGTGCAATAGCATATTTTCTCTTGTATGAACCATTGCATTCACCCACATTTTACTTGTGATGTTTATAACTTCCACCTGATGCTATACATTTATGCAACTGATGCCTCCCAAGGATCCTAATGCAGCTGTACTTATCAGAATCCTTGCCCAATTTATGAATAGTAGTGTCCCCAAGATTCCAAACTGGAATGAAGACTGGGCCCTCCATGGAACCAAACTCCTCTTCCTGTCTTTGCACATTCTACATCAGTATATCTCCATTAAAAGTGGTGCTACCTCTCAGATAAGACATTTTCTTTTCATCCTTAAGTGCCTTCAGTTCACCATTCTCAAACTTGCTTCCGAGAAGAGTCATATCCACAAATGCACCAGGGTTAAAGAATCCAGCCTCATGTGGAGTAAATTCAAACCAGATATCTTTAAAAAAAATGAAAATTATACTTTGAAAATGTTGGAAGTATTGCAAAAGCAGGATATCTCTTTCAATACCCTGTTTTTGCATGAAAATTCTCTCAAAGTTTGGGGCCATTTCTTACTGGCATCCAAGATATTGTTGTACATGATAGTATCAGCAAAAACATAATGCATCTAGAAAATACGGATTGAAAAGATAACATATACTTGTGTCCTCCCCAAACAAATATATGGATATAATCCAGCACTTGTTGATTTCAAAGGGAAAGTTGTGAGAAACAGCCTTATAATAGATCTTAGTGTTTACCCGGGTGGGCTTTCTTAGCATTATCATTTAATTTGGTTGAATCCACTGCTGCATAGATTGGGTAAGGCACAATCCCATTGTCAGAAACTTTCTGTTCCTCAGACAGATGATGGTCATCCAGCTGTTGAGAAAAAAATTCATGAGCAAATAAATCCAAGCCAAGTTAGGTATCTGATATAAGGTATGTAGGCTAAATTAACAGCCAGTTTGGTATAGTGATTAAGGCATCAGGTTAGACACTGGGGGACCATGAGTTCTAGTCCTGCCTTAGGCACAAAGCCAGCTGGGTGATCTTGGGCCAGTCTGTCTCTCTCAGCCCTAGGAAGGAGGCAACAACAAACCACTCCCAAAATCCTTGTGAAGAAAACTGCAGGGACTAGTGCAGGCAGTCACCAGGAGTCAAAAACAAATTGAAGGTGCATGCATGCACACATACACACACACGCTAGATTAAGAAGGGGAAAATATAATCCTGGAAGAATGCTGTGGTAAATTACTTCCATACTGCTGCCTAGAAAATTACATGGCAAAATTTCTTCCATGTAAAAGTTAAGCACAGACTTTAGTTTTCCTATTTTAATCAGGTGCATATCCATGTAGGAAAGAGTTCAGTTTTATAAATGCTGTTATTCCAATAATCAATCCTCTCAATTGAAGCTACTTTGTTAAAACAAGGGAAAAAATCCCTTTTAACACATTTAACATTATGCACAGCTTGTTCTGAGAGTACTTTGGTTAAAATAGGACACTTAAATTACAAGAGAATAGAACCTGCATATTTGTGATTCTACAGAAGTTTAGTATTCTAAAAATTATCAAGTTGAGAGGCACCCCTCCCAAGAGTCCAATGAAGATTTCATATGCTTAAGGATACCCAGCACTGATACTGCTTAGGAAGGAAGAGCTGAGAAATATGGAATGGAATTGAATGTTTTAGAAGAGGATAAGAATAGTTAGAACATTCCACTCTACAACATTGTACACAATTCCATTTGTTCTACTTTTAGAATAATCATCTTCATTAACAGTAGCTTTCTTCCATAGGAAAGTAACTCCATCTTCCTTCCTTCCTTCCTTCCTTCCTTCCTTCCTTCCTTCCTTCCTTCCTTCCTTCCTTCTTCTTTAAAAGGTACAAAAACAGTATTTGCAGGGTATAGAGAAAAAATTGGGTTATGCAAAAGATATTGCACTATTGTTTCTTGAGAACATTTGCAGGTGTGCTTCTTAAACTTATTTAAAACAGTTATAGCATCCATAATAGTTCTAGGGAACAACAAAATATTTCTTAAAAGGAATTCTTTATACTCACTTCATGCATCATTAGGTAGACTATAACATTACCCCAGAAATCAGTCAAAGAGTATGTGTCTTCTTTACTTGACTCAACCAGGCTTTTGAGGACTTTCTTCCAGTCCAGGGTTGAGTGTACCAGTTTGTTACACATTTTTTCTTCCAAACTTGGTAGCTGGTTTTCCCAATCCTTATTTTCATAAATGTATGACATACACCTTGAAAATAGATAAAACTGTTGGCACAGCAATGGCAGAGGATCACACCCAATCTGAAAACTAAGGGTTACAAATGCATATTTCCCAACTGTTCCATTTTGCCTGAGACATTAGCAGTCATCCTCTTACCCAGAAATATATGCCCCAGGAAATCCTAGTAATTCTTCTTAGCTCCTAGCTCAGGGACAAGAAATAGAATGGATATCAGAACTCTGAGCAGAAAGCTAAGAAATTTGACATGTGGGATTGATGTACATCTCACTGGGAGAAAATGGCTCATGCAGGAGTGTTTCCCATCTGGCTGGCAGTGGGAGTGACTAATGTATATATATGAAACTACTGACCAGATGTTTAGGGTTGGATTATTCAGAAGCCTTGCTTAGCGAAAGATTGATTTATTTTCAGAAATTGTCTAACTTAACTTTTAATACCAAGACATTCCAAAACTCATCTCTCCTCCCAGCTATGGTCCTATCCTCTCACGTGCCATCACCATGTCATAGATTCACACACCCCCATAGCCTACAGAATTGGTAGAGGCAGTTATGTCAGATCCCTTGCTCTTTGTTCAGCTGCCACTGTATGTCTACAAGTGTATAAATCATCCATCACCATACAGTGTCTTGTTGCCACTTACCAAGTAGAGCCTGATACTCCACAAAGATACATCACAGTATCCAGCAGACCATGTTCCTGTAGTTCTCCCAACGTTCCTTGCAGTGCGATCATAGCCCGCAGGCCCCCTCCTGACCCCAAAATGGCAATATTGGGAACATTGTCCTGGGGGCAGAGAAATAATTATTACTCTTGATAATACCTATTAGTCATATTAAATACTTTCACAACAGGTTGAGCACTGAACTCAGAAATATATGATGAACTGGAAGGGAAAGATAGATTTTTTTATTTACAATATATACCTTTCTTGAGCCAAAATAGGTTAAAAAGATTCCCATGGGTTATTACCATTAACTTTTAATCTTATTTTAACACATATGATATTATATGTCCAAATACAATTTTTTTGCTTCCAGTTCAAGATAGGTACAACTAGTCATGGCAGCCGCTCCGTCCGTGCATATACTGACACAAAATGACCAATTGAGTTTTCCTCATATGTAATAATTCACAGACTTGAATAGTTCTGTAGCTGTGGTGTTGGTTGGTAACAAAAGTGTACATAACATATCCTCATGCACATCCTCCTAAAAAATATATCGCACAAAAACAAGCATTGTTGCCTTGTTGTCAAGATCGGTAGACTCATCAACCTGGATTGCATACCATGGTGACTCACTAATCCTCTCTAACAATTGTGCCTCCATATCCTCTGCTATTTCATCAATTCATCTAGTTATTCATCTGGGTTGCCGTTACCTTCCCCAGGAATCGTATTTAGTATTTTGATTGTATTTATTAGTTAGATCGTATTTAGTATTTAGTTTTGCTTAGTGTGGCTTAATGTATTGTGTAAACCCATATGTTATGGTTTGTAAACTACGGTTTATAGCTTAGTATGTTGTATGAACCCAGCTGTTATAGTATCTTCAACAAACTACCATTAAAAACAAGCCATGGTTTAATACCATATATGAATCCACCAACAAAAAACATATATTATATTATATTATATTATATTATATTATATTATATTATATTATATTATTATATTATATTATATTATATTATATTATATTATATTATAGGTAATATAAATCCAATAAATAAATAATAAATTTATCTCAGTGATAAATCTGTTGTTGAAATGCATTTGACATTCATTCAAATATTTTTCATTGTCTCCCACTTTTCCAGTTCCCTCTTCCTTCAAATCTCTCATGCGGATCCATTCATTTCTCGCCTACTGTGGCCTATCTTCTTCCTTAGATCTCTTCTCTTCTTTAACTAGTTTTAAGAAATCACCAACTGAGCCAATGGCAGATTGCCTCTCCTTCCCTGTTGCATATTTTAGGCAAACCACAGCTAAAAAATTTATCAACAATGAAACCATCAGTGTCCTCCTTTCCCTAACAAAGAGCCATACAGTGTATACCACCTCACATTCCCCCAAACCTTAGTTGTGCCCCAAAAGGCCCTTCCAAATTTGCTTCTGAGTTGTATTTTTGAATGTGAAAAAAGGGATGACAATTTAATTTAACTTTAAGTAAATTAAATTAAATCAACATTAAATTAAATCAAATGTTGTTCTAGCCTTTTCCCCTCTCTCAACCCCATCCCTTTTTAGCTCAACTCTTAGCATGCTACTCAAATGTCATGTTTGAATAAAAGAGGCTGCACATCAGTATAGATTATGGATCTTTACCATGGAACATTCAATGTTAAGCTTCTGAAGACAGTTTTTCACTCTGCATTTTCTTGCATCTACATCTGTTTTTTCTTTGTCTGATATATCTCTGGAAATCCGGATAAGGCCACTATTTGGAAAGAAATGCAGAAAGGATGTAAAAATCACTCAGATGGAAGGCCACTTAAAGATTTCAAGTGTTGTAGATAGAAAAAGATACAATTGTAAGGAAATAAACAGTTTTTTGCTCATACATCATGCTATTAAATAAGTTAGAGACAAAGACTGACTTCTTCATTTCTTTCTAAATGATTAAATATGCAAATTTCAACTTTCAGAAAGCACATGTCAAATCTGTACATGAGTTTATATTTTAGTCAGTTTGGGAGAACTGAGGTAATTTGAACTATATCTGAGAACACAGTGCTTTTTACATTAAAAAGGAGGAGGAGGAAGTATAACTGACACATATCCTCTTTGGTCATCATCAAGAAAGGTTTCACCTGAATAGCAGAAGACAGTACTAATCCCCAACTATTTGTTAACAGGCATTAATAGATTAATAGAACTGATTAATCAAAATTAATAGAAATTACATTAATCAAAATGTTAGTGACACTTTGTGAACAAATTTTACTGAAAACAGAGAGATTGAACTAATGGGCAGAATCACTTCTTGTCTGAAGGACCATCTAACAGCCAATTGTGATTTAGCAGGTTTCTCTCACACCTGCGGCTGCTCCAGCATCAGCATCTAGCTCAAAGACATCAAATGTTGATAACAGGACTGTTCAATGGGATTCATTTCAATTGTACATTGAACATATGCAAGGGGATCTAGGGATGGGATGATTCAAACTGGGATTTTATTTATTTTTATTTATTTATTAATTTTTATCCCGCCTTTATTACTTTTATAAATAACTCAAGGCAGCGAACATACCAAATATTCCTTCCTCCTCCTATTTTCCCCGCAACAGTAACCCTGTGAGGTGAGTTGGGCTGAGAGAGAGTGACTGGCCCAAGGTCACCCAGCTGGATTTCATGCCTAAGCAGGACTAGAACTCAGACTCCTGGTTTCTAGCCAAGCACCTTAACCACTAGATACTTCCGCCACAAGTCTCAATCTGATATCCTCCTGTCATGCCCATTAATCAGGCTGCTTCTTTAAACTTAGCTATATAATGTGTCCTCAAACTTCTTTATGTTGCAAATAGCATATCCAGTTTGTCTTTAAATGCCCAATTCCGTTGTTGGAAATAGAGATGCTTCATGTACCTTTAGCACATATATCCTTCCCAAATGTGTTGTAATTTATTTTATTAACATTTGCTACAAATATCAATTCAGCTAAGGATGCACTTAATTAGAGAATGCTCTGAAGGAGGGCAAAATATCTCAGTTAGCAGCAACTGCCCACGTTTTAATTAGACTTCACATCCATTAGCAACCTCAGAGATTGCTTCAAAACTCCAGAACCTATTATATGATGTGTCAGATGATTGGTGACACCATCTCAATTGACTGTCAGATAATAGATTTGCATGCTCTCCCTGCAAAGGCAGAATTAGGGTTGGATCTTTTAGGGCTGAATTCCAGAGATTTACAGACAAGACCTTCCCCCAGTGACCACCAAAAGAGCAACAGCAACAGTAAATAGCTAAACCACTTTCTAAAATAATACTAAGCTGATTTAGACAACATTTATATATAGTTCTTTATGTTTACTCAGTAATAAGTCTAGCCCTGCCTTCAGATTGTTGTTAAGATATTGTTATAAATAATGAATATGCAGGTGAGAATTTATATTGCATTATATTGTAATAGTTTATTTTATTTATTTTTATTTATTTAATTAAATTTATATAACCGCCCATCTCCCCCAATGGGGAACTCTGGGCGGTTTACAATAAAACAGATTAAAACAGGATAAAACATCAATGTACAATGTATAAATTAATAAATAATTATAAATCCAGATGGAGATGGAATTAAACGAAGGACAATAAATTAAGGAATTAACCACCCCCATGAGGAACTATCCTTTCCTCCTTCCCATGCCAGGCGGCAGAACCAGGTCTTCAGCTCTTTCCTAAAGGTCGGGAGGGAGGAGATCTGCCTCAACTCTGGGGGCAAGATGTTCCACAGTGTGGGCGCTACCACAGAGAAGGCCCGCCTCCTAGACCCCATCCGATGACATTCTTTAATTGATGGGGTTCGTAGCAGGCCCTCTCTGAATGACCTGGTGGGGCGGGTCGATAAAATGGGGATAAGACGGTCCTTCAGGTATTCTGGCCCCATGCCATGTAGGGCTTTAAAGGTAATCACCAACACCTTGAATTGTACCCGGAAGCAGACCGGCACCCAATGCAGCTCGCGGAGCAGAGGTGTTATGTGTGAAGATTTTGGTGCACCCAAAATTGCTCGTGCGGCCGCATTCTGCACTAGCTGAAGCTTCCGGATAGTCTTCAAGGGTAGCCCCATGTAGAGCGCATTGCAATAATCTACATGGGAGATGACGAGAGCATGAGTGACTGTTCGGAGGGCGTTGCGATCCAGGAATGGGCGCAACTGGTGCACCAACCGAAGTTGTGCGAAAGCCCTCCTAGCCACGACTGCCACCTGCTCTTCGAGCAGGAGTCGTGAGTCTAGGACCCCCAAGTTGCGCACCGGTTCCGAATGGGGCAGTGCTACCCCATCAAGAACCAAAGATGATAATTTCCCAGAAGACGCTAGGCCATCAATCCATAGCCACTCGGTCTTGCTAGGGTTCAATTGTAGCCTGTTGTTCCCCATCCAGGCCCTCACAGCCCCCAGGCACTGGGATAGGGTTGTCACTGCATCACTTACTTCACCAGGGATGGAGATGTACAATTGAGTATCATCCGCATACTGATGATACCTCATCCCATGGTGTCGGATGACCTCGCCCAGCGGTTTCATGTAGATGTTAAATAGGAGAGGAGAGAGAACCGAACCCTGCGGCACCCCACACAAGAGGGGCCGAGGGTCAGATCTCTCCTCTCCTATTACCACCGACTGGGATCGGCCTCGGAGGAAGGAGGTGAACCAGCGCAAAACTACGCCGCCCACCCCCAACTCCCTAAGCCGCCCCAACAGGATACCATGGTCGATGGTATCGAATGCCGCTGAGAGATCCAAGAGAGCAAGGATGGATGCACTACCACCATCCCGCTCCCACCAGAGATCATCCGTAAGCGCGACCAATGCAGTCTCCGTCCCATATCCCGGCCTGAAACCTGACTGAAAAGGGTCTAGATAATCCGCTTCATCCAGGGTCCTTTGAAGTTGCAACGCCACCACTTTCTCAACCACCTTTCCCAAAAAGGGGAGGTGGGAGACTGGACGAAAATTGTCCAGGATGGTAGGGTCCAGGGTTGGCTTCTTGAGGAGGGGGTGCACCAGTGCCTCTTTAAAGGCAGTTGGAACCACCCCCTCCGCCAAGGATGTATTAATCGTGGCCTGGACCCATCCACATGTCACCTCCCTGGCTGATTTCACCAGCCAGGAAGGGCAGGGATCTAAATCACATGTGGTGGAATTAACAATTCGAAAGATCCTGTCCACTTCCTCAGGTCCAACAGGATCAAATCGTTCCCAGATAACAGGGCAAGACCATTCTCCCGGCATCTCCCCAGATTGCATTCCACGCATGGAGTCCAACTTAGACCGAATCCGAGCGATTTTATCCTGCAGATGCTCAGCAAATTCTTCCGCACGGCCCTGCAGGTGGGTGGTCGATACCACCCTACCCAAGAGAGATCGAGTAATCTTGAACAGGGCCGTTGGACGGCATTCTGAGGATGCAATAAGGGCGGAGAAATATTTACGTTTCGCCGCTCTTACCGCCACAAGGTAGGCCTTAATAGCGGCTCTAGATTGTGTTCGGTCCGATTCCGCCTTCGTTTTTCTCCAGCGGCGCTCTAGACGTCTCTTCACCCTCTTCAAGGCCCTCAACTCCTCCGTAAACCACGGGGAGTGACGGGTCGAATGGGGTTGGAGAGGTCGCATCGGCGCAGTCCTGTCCAAGGCACTGGCCGCCTCCCTGTTCCAGGCTGCAGCCAATGCCTCCGCTGGACCGTGCAGCAGATCTTCAGGTATTACCCCCAGCTCCCTCTGAAACCTCATTGGGTCCATAAGTCGCCGGGGGCGGACCAATCGAATAGGTCCTGCCTCCCTGCGGAGTGGGGTGGCATAAGAGAATCTTAAGGAAATCAGGACGTGATCTGACCATGACAACGGGGATAGTTCTAACTTTCCCCTCAGGTCACTTTGCCATTGCTCTGACAAGAAAACCAAATCCGGGGTGAGTCCACTGTCTCGAGTCGGGTCCCGAATAATCTGGGACAGGCCCATGGCTGCCATGGTAGCCATGAACTCCCGAGCTGCTTCCGAGGCACGTCCCAGGGATGGCAGGTTAAAATCCCCCAAGACCATAAGCCTGGGGAACTCCACCGCCAACCCTGAGACGGCCTCCAGCAGCTCAGGCAGGGAGGTTGCTACGCAGCAGGGAGGCTGGTACAATAGCAACACTCCCAACTGTTCACGGGCACCCAACTTGAAAAACAGGGTCTCACATCCGGATACTTGTGGAGCAAGGCCCCTGAAAGCCATTAAAGACTCTCTGATGATAACTGCCACCCCTCCTCCCCTGCCCCGGTCTCTCGGCTGGTGCCACACCTGAAATCCAGCTGGGCACATTTCCGAGAGGGCTACCCCTCCCTCTGGGCCCAGCCAGGTCTCAGTAATACACGCCAGGTCGGCCCCTCTCTCCGTGATTAATTCACTTATGAGAGGGGCTTTGTTGTTTACTGACCTGGCATTGAGTAGCAGCAGCCGAAAACCGGAGCCCTCGAGGATCTGCTGTCCAGAGCCTGGGGTTGAACTCAGAGGACCGGAACGCGCCACCGATACTAAACATCGGGGGAGCTTTCCCCGAAGATGGCCTGTCCTCTGGTTCCCGTCATAATATCTCCTGCCCGTCACCACCTTGATTGCATTACCCACATTATCGTCCCCAGAGTTCCCTGGCCCGGTCGCTATTTATTATAGTATAGTATATATATATAGTATGTGTATATATATATATACTATATATACTATATATATATATATATATATATATATATATATAGTATAGTAGTTATGAAATTTATATCCTGCCTTCTTGGCAAAGTTGATTCTTGATTCAAAGGCCACTTGGTTTAGGACTGCCACTTTGATGGGGCAAATTAGCATTGATTTATAGAAATGCTTTCAGTTTCAATAGTGTAAATCAAGAGAGAAGGTTATAATACAGTATTTTCTTTACCTTTTTTGGAGAGCTGACAGTTCAGAAATGCTGGCCTTTATTTTGAGAGAGAGAGATTTTATAAATTTTGCACACACAACAAAATCAGTTAAACTTTACACTGTTCAATTAACTAAGGGCAGTACATTTTTGGAGGGCAAAGATATCCTTTAACACGAGGAGGTGGATGCTAAGGATCATAGAGTGGGTCAGCCACACTATCTATATGGGTAGGGTTGGGGTTAGTGGAAGAATTTTTGGTGTTCTTTACTTCATAGTAGTATGCCTACTTTAGGGCTACAGAAGAGTCAAAAACTCATTTTCAGGAATCATGATTAGAGGAAACACTGGGATCTGCAAAAGGAAATGTTGAAGCCATATGCTTCACTTTTATTGTTCCACACTGAAGTTTACTTAGTTCTGAAGGCAGTCTACAATGAAATATTTCAGGTAATAAGAGATAAATTGCATAGATTTCTTACCATTTTTCTTCTCAGTTTTCTTTCTCTTTGAATAACACAAGGATTTCAGAAATTTCTGTTGGAAAGAAACACTTAAAAAAAAAATCCAACTATACCATTACACAGTTGTATTATTATTATTATTATTATTATTATTATTATTATTATACTATTTGAAGTCATTGAATAATTGGGATTTTTGTTTGTACAGTGAGTGCTCAACCATGTGCAACTAAATCGCTTCAGCAATGTAGAATTTTTCTCCACTTCTATTTTTTGCAGTGCGAGTTTCAGATGCCAGAAGAATGAGCATCATGGTGTTGTACAAATGGATAGAAACAATTTTGGTTTTTGAGGGGATAAAATAGTTGCCATTTTAAGTATTCAGAAATCCAAAAGCTTAGCAGAGTGTATTTCAGTAGTTTCCACTGAAAACTTACATGCACTGAAGTCTTACATTTTAAAAATCACACACAGTAAGAAATAAAAATAAATAAAAGATGGCAAAGATGACCTGGATGGATGGATGGACGTACAGATGTGTGGGAAAATATAGCAGTCATACCAACAATTCATGTCTTGCTCTATAAGGACATGAAGAGGGCGGAGACTCACAGTAACTTCCTGCAGAGAGAACTCTGTGAGATCACTTCCTTCTTCCTGTTGTTCCCTCTCTTTCCACCATGCTCTTGAGTTGAAAGGACACGTTGTCTGAGCTCTCCAAGCCCAGACAGAATGCTAAAGTCTATGTATTCTATTTTTGTAACTTAATATGTTTTAAACCTGCCTTGACTCTACTACTGCAACTGCTGTTTTTGAGACCTAAATAATGTGAGTAAACATTACTTTTATTTCTTCACAAAACTGTGTGATTCTTGTTTTAAGAGGGACAAAAAGGGGTAATGCCAGGATAATCCAGTCTGCCTCACAGCATCCTGGATTATTGTTTTCTAGAAGGTTAAACCAACCTCGTCTCAGTTTCCAACTTTTTATGCTGCCGGGGATGATGCTCTGCTAATCTCACTTACGTGAGAAAGGAAGGATAATATCCAAACAATATATCTTCTCCTAGTATTTAATCTCATCCCCAACAAGATGGACGGTATATGCATATTTATATGTATACACACACACCCACACACCCCAAAGCTCCTTCCCCCTACATGTGGATTCTTTTGGTGGTGTTGGGGAGTTTTTAAGTTGCAAAAAGGGTGACTAACATGCTATAGAAAAAGGCACTCATTTGAACTTCTAAAAACTCCCAGCTGTAAGGAACCCACTAATCTAGCTATCCACTATCTGAAGGAGCTAGAGGGAGAAGCATCCGACACATTAAAAATCACAAGAGGTGCAGATGAAGGAGTAAAACAAATACCAGAACAAAGTTTGACTGGATCGATTATTTGCCATTCCTGGGCTGGGCCTGACACTCATGCTGACCTCTGTTTTATTAATAGTGTATTTTCCCTATAAGCAGAAAATCTAAATCATATTATCAAAAATAAGATGATTGGCATTTGGCATCATTTCTGGTCAGCATTTATTATCCAACTATACGAAGGTTGTTTGTTCCCTCCTTAAGTGGTCATAGCGTTGTATTGTGTCCCTAGTGCTGTTCAAATAAACTTGGGTCAAGCAGACGGTGTGGTCTCCACTTGCACACTGGGTCATGGGGATTTTTCCCATTCACAAGAGAAAAAAAAATAGGAAAGGAAGTAATGTAAGGAATGAAAATGACAAGCCAGGAACCAGCAGATACCAGGCTAGAGAGATCTGACATGTTAAGATGGATCACATGCCTTCTACAGCCATCAAGAAAATGGTGAAATAACTACCTAGAATTTTAATCCCAGATGATAGACCAATAAATGTGTGTGTACTTTTGTGTTTTGCTGTAAGTTGATATGCTGCATGTATATGGCTTCATTCTTTCCTATAGCAAAGCGACTAATCAAACCAAGTCTTGTCTGTAAGCCTTCTGAGTAAGCCAGGTTCTCAATAATGGGCTAATTGTTTGGAAGGCTGAGAGATAAAGCCATGCATGGTGCAAGATTTAATATTTACTGTACAATTCTATTACGTCTTCTATAAGTTATCAATTCCCACTGATATCTTATTGAAAGTTACAAGTTTCTAACAACCCTTACAGTATCTAATGTGAATTTATCCAAGCCCTTTGGAGAACAAATGTGCTCTGGAGATTTAGCTATGTGTACCTTGTTCTTAGCACATCTAAACAGGTTTGTTAACATGCCTATTGTATAAGGCCCATTGTAAGAATTTAGTATATAAATTCTGCACGCTTGCCTCTGCAGGAAACAGTGCAAACAAAATTCCTGTGAACAACTTATAGCCGCACCCAATGGCACATCAAATGCCCAGTTAAAGCTCGAGACAGAAATGCTGTCAATTCAGGTTAGGGCCTGGAAGATGATGATAAATTATTGCCTTAAAATGCAATTCTCCCCAGTTGGTTTGATCCCCCTACTCCTAAGAGATAACTTCTCTTTGTCAGAGTAGTGCATGTTGTGCCATCCACTGAGTCATCAAGAAAGAAATCTGCTTGGAGTCTGTGGCTTCAATATTTACAGACTTTACTATACAGATCTATATACAAGCAAATCCTTTACCATACATAACCAACAATACGCAGTAATACTCTCTAGGAATACGTAACGACACTCAGCAACACCCAACAATACCCAGCAAGAATAAGTTCATCTCCCACTGCTTATATACATTGATATGTGCTGAGTCATTTACAGAAACATCCTAGTAACAGTACAGGTGCTAGCAATTAGGTCCCATGGTCCTTCTGAGCTAATCACTCATTATTCTCAGCTGTGTACTTTTGCCTTGTCATTCCCTTATTCACACAGTAAAATTATCTATACATTTTCTGAGTATACCCTGATACTCTTCACCCTGGAAGCAGGCAGTAGAATATATGCTGGCTTCATTTGGGCTCTCTCCACTATTCTGAATATCATTAGGCCATGATCAAGCTAAGCAACTAATCATTCAAAGAATAAGGGACAAGGAATTCCAAACTGAAGTTAACAGGCTGCCACAACACGATAGAATTTGGATAAACAGATTTTATCATATTATTCTCACCTTCTATTCTTAGCCTTAAAGCCAAATTTAAGTAGAAATTCTGGGAAAAAAATAAAAACAAAAACCTTAGGTCTGTCTTTTTGGGGACCTGGAACAAGGTTAATTGAGTATACAGTCCTAGTTTGTCTTTGTGTGTTCATAAAGAAAATATTCCCCGAATAGCCATACTCACATTGTTCAAAATGGATCACATTCAACTACAATTCAGTGGAAACTCTGCCTGTCTAGGGTTTGGGCTAGATGGAATATATAAGAATGGATAGGAGCTGAGTCATTTCATACAACCAATAGTAGTGGCTTTTTTCTGCTAACAGGATGCTAACAGGATGCATTTTGAAATCATTTCTGAGGAATTATGAGCTAATCAATGTACAACCATGAATTTCTGAAGAAAAACTTTGGGCCAAAGTCCAGTATATAATACAGTACAATAAACCAATCAGGCAAATACTGTATATACAACTAATAAATGGGACAGCAACAAATAAATGGGACAGACAAATTATATTGCATGAAATTAGCATGTCAAAGAAATGCTGCATTCTATTATCTTTGAACTTTGTATCTAAATATGTCTATGAAGGTTCTCAGTCATCCAGGTGGAATTGTCTGTAGCTTGAATCATGTCAACTGGATTTCTATTTTCTCAGTGGAAACGTTTCGCTCCTTATCCAAGGAGCTTCTTCAGTCTGAGCAAAGTTGGTAAGGGAATCCTAAATATGCTTCTAGGTAGCTGTGTGACCTTACACCTGGGGCTAGGTCATGGTTATATTGAGATGTTATTTTTAAGTCATTTTATCCTGGTACGAATGTCTCTATAATATAGGCACTGGAGGAGCACATGATCTGTTTTTTCTATGTGACCAGAGTCACAGGAGCTTTGTGTCTATGGGTAAGGGACCTTCCTGTATCAGCCTTCAAGGACAGCTGAGGGGAAGGTGTGACATCGTGCCAGAGTAAAGGCCCTCCAATGATTGGGTAACTCGAGTTGAGATAAATATGCCATAGGTGAGGCAGAATACCTGCTGGATTCACTGGCAATAAAGGTTGGTTTGTTGTTGTTTATTCATTCAGTCGCTTCCGACTCTTCGTGACTTCATGGACCAGCCCACGCCAGAGATTCCTGTCGGCCGTCGCCATCCCCAGCTCCCCCATGGTCGCGTCCGTCACCTCCAGAATATCATCCATCCATCTTGCCCTTGGTCGGCTCCTCTTCCTTTTGCCTTCCACTATCCCTTGCATCAGCATCTTCTCCAGGGTATCCTGTCTTCTCATTATGTGGCCAAAGTAATTCAGTTTTGCCTTTAATTTATTTATTTATTTATTTATTTATTCAATTTATTCCCCGCCCATCTCCCATACAAGGGACTCTGGGCGGGTCACAACAATCAAAGTTAAAAACAATACAATAATTTTAAAAAATACAATATAAATAAATAAAATACAAGATGGGGGACGTAGGGAACGTAGCATAGTGTTGCTACGGGGCTAGCCAACCCCAAGAGGCACTCCCGCCTCCGTTGTCCCAGGCCAGGTGGCAGAGCCAGGTCTTAAGGGCCTTCCGAAAGGTCAGGAGGGAGGGGGCCAGTCTCACCTCCGGGGGCAAGATATTCCATAGGGCGGGCGCTATCGCAGAGAAGGCACGCCTCCTGGACCCCGCTAGATGGAATTCTCTTGTTGAGGGGGTCCGAAGCATGCCCTCTCTGCATGCACGGGTGGGGCGGGCTGACGTTATTGGGACGAGACGGTCCCTCAGGTACCCTGGTCCTATGCCATGTAGGGCTTTAAAGGTGATCACCAACACCTTGAATTAGACCCGGAAGCAAACTGGCACCCAATGCAGCTCGCGAAGCAGAGGTGTTACATGGGCCGATCTCTTGGCCCCCATAACTGCTCGCGCCGCCGCATTCTGCACCAGCTGAAGCTTCCGGATACTCTTCAAGGGTAGCCCCATGTAGAGCGCATTACAATAGTCTATACGGGAGATGACAAGGGCGTGAGTGACTGTTCGGAGGGCCTCCCGATCCAGGAAAGGGCGTAACGCGCACAACTCGCAGCTGTGCAAAGGCTAATATCATTCCCTCAAGTGAGCGGTCTGGCTTTATTTCCTGGAGTATGGACTGGTTTGATCTTCTTGCAGTCCAAGGCACTCTGAGAATTTTCCTCCAACACCACAGTTCAAAAGCATCTATCTTCCTTTGCTCAGCCTTTCTTATGGTCCAGCTCTTGCAGCCATAGGTTACTATGGAGAATACCATTGCTTTGACTATGCGGATCTTTGTTGTCAGAGTGATGTCTCTGCTCTTAACTATTTTATCAACATTTGCCATTGCTCTCCTCCCAAGAAGTAGACGTCTTCTGATTTCCTGGCTGCAGTCAGCATCTGCAGTAATCTTTGCGCCTAGAAATACAAAGTCTGTCACTGCCTCCAATTTTTCTCCCTCTATTTGCCAGTTATCAATCAAGCTCGTTGCCATAATCTTGGTTTTTTTGAGGTTTAACTGCAACCCAGCTTTTGTACTTTCTTCTTTCACATTCGTCGTAAGGCTCCTTAACTCCTCCTCGCTTTCATCCATCAAAGTGGTATCATCTGCATATCTAAGATTGTAATTGTTTCTTCCAGCAAATTGAACTCCAGCCTTGGATTCCTCAAGCCCAGCACGTCGCATGATGTGTTCTGCGTACAGGTTGAATAGGTAGGGCGAGAGTATACAACCCTGCCGTACTCCTTTCCCAATCTTAAACCAGTCTGTTGTTCCGTGCTCTGTTCTTACCGTTGCTACTTGGTCGTTATACAGATTCCTCAGGAGGCAGACAAGATGACTTGGTATCCCCATACCACCAAGAACTTGCCACAATTTGTTATGATCCACACAGTCAAAGGCTTTAGAATAGTCAATAAAACAGAAATAGATGTTTTTCTGAAACTCCCTGGCTTTCTCCATTATCCAGCGGATATTGGCAATTTGGTCTCTAGTTCCTCTGCCTTTTCTAAACCCAGCTTGTACATCTGGCAATTCTCGCTCCATGAATTGCTGGAGTGTACCTTGCAAGATCTTGAGCATTACCTTACTGGCATGTGAAATAAGTGCCACTGTTCGATAGTTTGAACATTCTTTAGTGCTTCCCTTTTTTGGTATGGGGATATAAGTTGATTTTTTCCAATCTGATGGCCATTCTTGTGTTTTCCAAATTTGCTGGCATATGGCATGCATCACCTTGACAGCATCATCTTGCAAGATTTTAAACAGTTCAGCTGGGATACCGTCGTCTCCTGCTGCCTTGTTATTAGCAATGCTTCTTAAGGCCCATTCAACCTCACTCTTCAGGATGTCTGGCTCTAACTCACTGACCACACCATCAAAGCTATCTCCAATATTATTATCCTTCCTATACAGATCTTCCGTATATTCTTGCACCTTTTCTTGATCTCTTCTGCTTCTGTTAGGTCCTTACCATCTTTGTTTTTGATCATACCCATTTTTGCCTGGAATTTACCTCCAATGTTTCTAATTTTCTGGAAGAGGTCTCTTGTCCTTCCTATTCTATTGTCTTCTTCCACTTCCGCACATTGCTTGTTTAAAAATAATTCCTTATCTCTTCTGGCTAACCTCTGGAATTTTGCCTTTATTTGGGCATATCTCCCCCTATCACTGTTGCCTTTTGCTTTCCTTCTTTCTTTGGCTACTTCCAGTGTCTCAGCAGACAGCCATCTTGCCTTCTTGGTTTTCTTTTTCTTTGGGATGTTTTTTGTTGCCTCCTCCTGAACAATGTTGCGAACTTCTGTCCATAGTTCTTCCGGGACCCTATCTACTAAATCTAGTCCCTTAAATCTATTCTTCACCTCCACTGCATATTCCTTAGGAATATTAGTGAGCTCATATCTAACTGATCTGTGGGTCTTCCCTATTCTCTTTAGTCTGATTCTAAATTTTGCAATAAGAAGTTTGTGATCTGAACTACAGTCAGCTCCAGGTCTTCTTTTTACCCACTGCATAGATGTCCACCACCTTTGGCTGCAAAGGATGTAGTCAATCTGATTTCGGTGTCGACCATCTGGTGAAGTCCATGTATAAAGTCATCTTTTAGGTTGTTGAAAGAGAGTGTTTGTTGTGCACAGTGAGTTGTCTTGGCAAAATTCTATCAGCCTATGTCCTGCTTCATTTTGTTCTCCCAGACCATGCTTGACTGTAATTCCAGGTGTCGTTAGACTACCCACCTTAGCATTCCAGTCTCCTGTAATGAAAATAACAACTCTTTTTGGTTTATTATCCAGTAGGTGCTGCAGATCCTCATAGAACTGATCTACTTCTGCT
Source organism: Charina bottae (assembly GCA_023362775.1). Taxonomy (NCBI): domain Eukaryota; kingdom Metazoa; phylum Chordata; class Lepidosauria; order Squamata; family Charinaidae; genus Charina; species Charina bottae. Next base: position 35,088,768 of record JALMGJ010000011.1, read on the forward strand.
TCTTCAGCATCTGTGGTTGGGGCGTATATTTGGATCACTGTGATATTAAATGGCTTACTCTGAATTCGAGTTGAGATCATTCTATCATTTTTTGGGTTGTATCCAAGCACTGCTTTAGCCACTTTATTATTAATTATGAAGGCTACTCCATTTCTTCTGTGGTCCTCTGGTCCACAGTAATAGATCTGGTGGTCATCTGATGTGAAGTGGCCCATTCCAGTCCATTTCAGTTCACTGACACCTAAAATGTCTATATTTAATATTGACATCACACCAATAACCACATCCAATTTGCCCTGACTCATAGATCTTACATTCCAGGTTCCTATGGTGTGTTGATCTTTAGAACATCGGATTCGTCGTTCACCACCAGCACCGTCAGCTGCTAGCCGTCCTTTCAGCTTTGAGCTAGCTGTGTCATCACATCTGGGGCTAGTTGAACGTATCCTCTGTTCCTCCCCAGTAGCATTTTGACCATCTTCCGACCTGGGAGTCCCATCTTCCGATGGTATACCAACATATCTCTGGTTGTACTGATCCATTTAGTTTTCACGGCAATAATACTGGGGTGGGTTGCCATTACCTTCCCCAGGGATCGTATTTAGTCTGACCTCTCTGCCACGACCTTCCCATCTTGGGTGTTCCTTCACGGTTTAGCTCATGGTTTCATTGACGTGCTCAAGCTCCAGCACCACGACAAGGTAACAATCTCCTTTGCTTGTAGATCTAAGTAGTACTGCCTACTGTATTTATGAAATCCAATGTTACCTTCCTGCCACCTCCAGCCAGTGCGGCGCTTCCCCCAGAGTACATGTAGTAGGCGATCCCCAGCACCCAGAGGAAAGTGAAGCAGAGCAGCAGCTGAGACCTGCGCCACTTTATTCTCCCACCCGCCTAACGCTGAGCAGTGGAACCAGCTGCCGCCAGGCCAGGAGGAAATGGGCAGCAGGCGCTGCCGCTACCTCCACCGTCACCGCCACGCAGGGTCAGGGGGCAGAGTGTCACTACAAGCAAGAAATAAGAGTTGTTAATAATCACAAAAGAAATGGTCCATTTCATTTGGACCACAGAAAATTAACTGAGAAGCAAAGAGTGTAGAAAATGAAGTAGTCACAAAACCTATCATCCAAGACACTAGGGACAATTGAACACATAACCTGTAGTTCATGATTGTTACATAGGACAAGGGTTTAGATATGGCTAAATACCTGTCATAAGACATTGTGGATAAGAGATAACACTCAAAGCTAGCAAAAGAGCCCATGAAATAGAATTGGAGGAAACATCCACTAAAAGAAATCCCGTGGTAACTAACCAGAATCCTAGGAACGATTACAGAACTGTAGCAAATCTCCAAAACAGACAGGTTTCCCAGAAAGAAATACATGGGCTTATGAAGATTATTATTAGTGAGAACTACTGCAGCTATGAGGATGTTTCCAACTACTGTTGCCATATAAATTGTTAAAAACACCACAAAGTGGAGAATCTGAAGTTCAGGAAGAGTTTTGAATCCTAGAAGCAAAAATTCTGTCACAACTGTTTGATTATCACTTTCTCCTCTAGCAATAGGTGGTTTCCTGCAGTAGTTCCTGAAAAAGAAATCACAGTTACAAACACTCACTGAATTAGATTCTAATCATTACAGAAATATTCAAATTGTCTTAGCAATTTCATGCCTTGTATGCGACTACTTGTGATCTACCTTAATTATCAAACCCTCTGTTCTTACAGTATGTCCAAACATCAAGAAAGTCAAGTATGGGCAAGGTGTTTTCCTTCTACTTTTTATGTCACAGTGCGCACCGTGGGGCGGCCTGCTGCCTATTTCCAAGACTCCAGTGATCCACGATCAATACAGTAAATAGACACTCAAGCAGAGATTAGATACAATAGTCTATTTACTCTATATACATACTGTACGTAGTACAGAATACATCCACAGCAGTAACAAATGATAACAGCAATGAGATGGAATACAGCGATGAGAAGTTACAGCAACGAGAAGAAAGAACACAATATCTTCACTGCTTATATACATAAACTGACCAATCACATTATAGGTCACTCTCATCATCTGCCACACCCAACTAACCTATAGCACCTGTAGTATGAGTCATCACTGCCACATCATCACTACAACAATGGCTGCTAAGTGGGTGACTTGCAGAATAATTCCCCTCTCACCTAAATATCAAGCCTCTCCTGTATAATATATCTCTCTGTAAATTCCTGGGTATATACAAACCCCAACACCCCTCCAATTTACAATAGATATTACATTTCACTTATACAGAATAGAAGACATACACATATTGGATACACACATCCTATGTCTATCTGCACTTAGAGGCTTTGTCATCACATCTGCTACATTACTCTCAGATGGACAATATTGCAACTTAATCAGAGATTCTTTTATAGCATTCCTAACATTGTGATACTTGATATCCACATGTTTGCTCCTCCCTCTGATCCTATCATTCTGTGCAATCTGTATACATGCTTCACTGTCTTCATATACACATATAGGTCCCTCAATTGTTACATTTACATCCCTCAACAATTGCCTGTACCATATGATCTCTGAACATAGGTCAGATAGTGCAGCGTACTCTGCCTCTGCAGTTGATACTGCAACAGAACTCTGTTTCTGAGACCTCCACCCCACCAAGGTGTTACCAAACATAATTATCAATCCTGTCATTGATTTTCTATCATGTACATCATTACCCCAATCACTGTCTACATAGCATTTCAATTCCAATGGTTTACATGGTTTTATTAATAAACATTTATTAATAGTCCCCTTAAGATACCTAAACACTCGTTTAATACCTTTCCAATGCCTCTGAGTAGGTTGTGCAACATATCTACTCAGTACATTTACCGCATTCCCGATATCAGGACGGGACCATTGTGCTAAATACAATAAACTTCCAATTATTGACTGTAAGTGTTCTTGATTACATGATGTTTGGTCGTCTCCAGCCTCTGTCTTAACAAAATCAGTTGTCATCGGGGTAGGAACCTCCTTGCAATGTTCCATGTTGTTCTCTCTTAGCAGCTGTTCAATTTTCATCCACTGCTTTAGAATGAATCCCCCATCAACCTTCTGAATACCTACGCCTAGGTAATGTTTAATCTCTCCAAGATCTTTAACATCAAATTGTTGCTGCAGGTTTTCAGTAAATTCAATTACCCTTTTTTATCTTTAGCTATAAAACACAAATCGCCTACAAAGATCAAAAGTAACACTAATTCATCATTATCACATTGCTTTACATACAGACATGGGTCAGCCTTGCTACACTTGAATCCCATTCTTTGCAATGTCTCATCTAATAGCAGATTCCAGCAATGTGCCGATTGCTTGAGTCCATACAATGCTTTCTGCAGCTTGTATACTCTTCCTGCTTCATTAGACTCATATCCCGGAGCTCCAGCCATCTAATTTTCCTCCCACATTTATAATCTACTGCTCTATGCCCCTCAGGCACCCTGGTAGATTTAAAAACCTTATGGGAATTAATAAGGCATTCATTTCCACATCCATGGCAGCTTTCCATTTATTCTGCTCTTGTGGTGGCAACTCCAATACCTCTGCATAACGACGAGGTTCATAATTAACAAAACACACTTTAACGTCACCTGGTGTGTAACATTGAGGTGGTATGCCCTTGTTAACCCTTTCAGATCTCCACAAAACAGTAGCATCCTGCATCATTGGCACACTAGGAGTTACTTCCTCTTCCTTCTTAATCACATCATTTGACCCTTGCCGCTCTGATAGCTCAACCTGTCCCTGACCAGGAAGAAAAACCTGACTCCCTCCGTGTAACTTCTGCCAATTGCTATGCTCACTAAAATTTGCTGATCTGGAAATCACAAGTCTCCTGCCATCAGTGAACCTATATCCCTTGGTTCCTGGCTCATACCCCACAAACATTTTCTGTGCTTTTGCCTGCCCTTTCCTACATACTTCCTTATGCACGTGAACATAGGCAGTGCACCCAAACACCTTCAAATGAGTTAATGATGGCTTCTTGCCATACAACATATAATATGATTATTATTCATAATAATGCATTTACCCTTACCAAACTTTACATCATATACCTGTTTATCCAACTGAGAAACATTTATGATGTTATACTCTAAGTCTGGTACAGATAGCATAGATAATTCAGTATTTAAACTTGGTACAAACACAATCCCTCTGCCAGTAACAGATGCAAAACTTCCATTTGCCAGGCTAACATGGTCCCGTTCAGCCTGCATAAACCTTTTAAACATCTTCCTGTCATTGGCAATACATTTGCTAGCGCCGCTGTCCAGAAGCCACGTCTCCTTAAAATTCCTTCCTGTAGAATTAATCACCGACAGCTGGACAGTACTTCGTTGCTTGGAAATCCTCGGCTTGACTTTTGCCTTCCTTTTAGCAACATCACAGTCTTTTTGCAAATGCTTTTCAGAACCACAGCGAAAACAACATTTACGCTTAACAAATAATACCTTATCAGTGTTACAAGGACAACATTCTTTAACAGACATACTCTGCTTAATTATGTTACATTCCTTTCTCCTTTGTTCCTCCTCCAGAAGCCTACCAGTCAAATAATTTACGGTCAAATCCCTCTCAGATAAAGACCCAAAACTGGTAGCTAAATTATCCCATGTTTCATTTAGAGAACTGAGAATTACATAAACTTTATGCGCTTCTGAGAATTGCATACCTCTCTCTGCTAATTCGAGGAACAAACCAGTCATATAATGCAAATGTTCAAGAATACTCCCACTGTCATGTAATTTAGCATGATAAAGCTTTCTTGTCAACATAACTTTGCATAACGGTGTGCTTCTAAGATAAACATTTCTTAAAGCTTCCCAACACCCACTGGCTGACTGAAAATTTCTAACATAACATTATTGGCTGTCCTCCAAACATAAAATTATGCTTGCCAATGCTTTCTCGTTCTGTAGATTAGCCTCCTTATCGTCCAAATTGTCCGGTGGTTCGTGGACTATTTGCCAAATACCTTCACGACGAAGAAACATTTCCATCTTGTACGCCCATGACAAGTAATTGGTGTCATTCAGCCGTTCCATAGGAAAACCACCTCCAACTGTAGACTGCATTTTCACTGTGCTCATCCTCAGCCCCTCCTGGGCAGACACCGATGAATAAATAACACAGACTGTATCAGAACGTCCTTCAACTGCAAACAGGCCTAGGAAAAATATACAGCCAGGCACGGAACCTACAAAAGCTCCAAACTCGCCATAGATATCCAAACGACTCCTGGATAGGCTTCAAAGTCCTCACAGCCATGCCAGCATGCCAGCTGCACACGTTCCACTGCTGGGCCCGAAACCTGTCAGAGTGCGCACCGTGGGGCAGCCTGCTGCCTATTTCCAAGACTCCAGTGATCCACGATCTATGCAGTAAATAGACACTCAAGCAGAGATTAGATACAATAGTCTATTCACTCTATATACATACGTAGTACATAATATATCCACAGCAGTAACAAATGGTAACAGCAACGAGATGGAATACAGCGATGAGAAGTTACAGCAACGAGAAGAAAGAACACAATGTCTTCACTGCTTATATACATAAACTGACCAATCACATTATAGGTCACTCTCATCATCTGCCATACCCAACTAACCTATAGCACCTGTAGTATGAGTCATCACTGCCACATCATCACTACAACAATTGCTGCTAAGTGGGTGACTTGCAGAATAATTCCCCTCTCACCTAAATATCAAGCCTCTCCTGTATAATATATCTCTCTGTAAATTCCTGGGTATATACAAACCCCAACATTTTATTTGTCTGTTTGTTCGGTTTATCATCAAAGACCAAAACCACTACAGCAGAATCCCATAAAATCAATCAATCAATCAATCAATCAATCAATCAGTGTCAACACATAATATAAATATTAATGAACAGGTACAAATTAACCATTAAATATTATTAGCTGGCTTTGGAGATTAAACATTAGTTTTAGACAGAGCTTGGACTATGGAATAGGCATAAAAGTTTAAAAGAAGGGGGGGTCAGATATGCATCCCTGTTTAACTCCTTTTAAAACCAACATTGAAGCAGAGAGATCTCCAAAGCTGGCCTATCTGGCCTTTATGTAACATCATAACTAATTTCATGGAGCATCATAATTAATTGAAGACAGCAATTATACTTGTTTCTCTTGATTTAGCCCATAGCACCTCCCTATATAGTGTTAAAGCATCCTTTCTTCATGATCACCTGGAAATATTTTTCAGTCAATTTTAATACCATACATTTCTCAAAACCTTAATGTCTGGTTCCAAAACCTGCTTCATTCTGCATTAGCCTAACAACAATTTCTCATGTAGATGCCTAGAACATAATTTAGTAATAATATTTAAGAGGCTAACTGGCCAAACCTGCACACATCCCTGCATTCTGGACCAGCTGCAGCTTCCAACTGCCCTTCAAGGGCAGCTCCATGTAGAACACGTTACAGTAATCCAAAGGAGAGGTGACTAAGGCGTGAGTCACCATGAGCAAGGTGCCCCACTCCAGGAATGGGCACAATTGGTGCACAAGACAAACCTGTGCAAAAGGCCCCCTGGCTCTGGCTGCCCCCTGCTCTTTGAGCAGCAGCCAAGGGTCCAGGAGGACCCCCAAATTGTGTACTGACTCTGAATAGAGAAGTACCTCCCTATGCAGAGGTAAAGATGGAAAATCTCTGGAACCAGGAGGCCTTAAAACCCACAGCGACTCCACCTTGCCAAGGTAGAGCCAAAGCCTGTTCTCCCCCATCCAGACCCTCACAGCCTCCAGACAATGGGAAAGGATCTTGAATTCAGTACTAAAGTGCTCAATTCATATCTTGAAAATCCTCTCTAAGAGATCCTTCCTTGAATAGGGGTGGGGGCCTCAGGCACAATCTTTCCCCTATTTTCCTTCCTGCGCTGTCTTCTGTGCCTAGGAAGATTAAGACCATTTCACAAGCTCAGCAGCAGCATGGTACTTAACGATCCTCCTTTGGATTATAAAGGGACTTAGAAATAAACATCTCAAATAACCATGACCTAGCCCCAGGTGCAAGGTCACACAGCCACCCTAGAAACATATTTAAGGATTCCCTTACTAACTTTGCTCAGACTGAAGAAGCTTCTTGGATAAGGAGCAAAATGTTTCCACTGAGAAAATAGAAATCCAGTTGACATGATTCAAGCTACAGTATCTTTCGAAGAGAATATTTGTAGCTTAGGGTTGAACTGGGGAGTCCTTGGTGCTCTCTGAGCCTTGTTGTTTTCTTGCAGACGTTTCATTGCCAGACTAGGCAACATCTTCAGTGCGAAAAGGAAGTGGAACTTGCTCTCTGTTTATATACCCTGGCTTGTCCTGCCTGTGTTGGTGGGGGTGCCTTGGTAGTACCTTGATTGGGTTGTTGTGTGCTGCTTGGGTGATTGACTGAGTTAATAGTTCCTTGATTAGGGTCTATTGTGTTGTTTGATTGCTCCTCTGCTGCTAATCTTGCTGTTAATCTTTGCATATCTAGTTGTTGATTGCTGGCCCAGAGGTGTTCTGGTCTTCTGGCTTTTCTATTGTCTCTTATGAATGGTATGTAAATGTTGTTTACTTCTATGTGTCTGTTGATGGCTGTTTTGTCTGAGTGCCAAGCTTCCATGAATTCTCCAGCATTTTTGGATTTGGCTTGATTTAATATGCTCACAGTTTCCCAGTTGAAAGCATGGTTAAGTCGGTCCATGTGTTGTGAGATTAAGGAGTTTTCATCCTGTCTTCTGACTGCTAGTTGGTGTTCGTGGATGCGTTCTGCTAGTCTTCTGCCCATCTGTCCTACATAGTGGCTGCTACAGTCCTTACACTGTATGTTGTAGATATCTCATGTTTTTTCTTCTTGGGCTACTGGGTCTTTTGGTTTACTTACAATGTTCTGAAGGGTTTTGGTTGGTTTGTGTGCTACGGTGATGCCATGCGGTTGTAACAGTCTATAAGTAGTTTCTGAGATGTTTCTGATGTATGGCAGTGTAATCCTTTTCATAGCTTATGTTGGTTTTGCTGTGTTGGGTTGAGTGGTCAGGCACTTTTTGATAAAGTTGTCTGGATATCCATTTTGCTGGAAGATGCTATATAAGTGGTCTGTTTCCTTTTTCTGGTGTTCTGGGTTGCTGCAGTGTGTTTGTGCTCATCTGAATAGTGTTCTTACACAGGTCCTCTTGTGTGAGGTAGGGTTATTGCTTTGGTCATGGAGCACTTGGTTAGTGTGCGTAGATTTCCGGTAAACATGTGTTTCTAGAATGCCATCATTTCCTCTACTGATGAGGATGTCCCAGAAGGGTAGTGTGTTGTTGTTTTCTTCTTCCCTTGTGAATTTTATTCCTTTGAAGATGTTGTTGATGGGTTCATGTGTTTCCTCCAGTTGATCCTTTTTTATTATGACGAAGGTGTCATCTACATACCGGATCTATACTTTGGGTTGTATGTGTGGGGGTGCTATCCTTTCTAGACGTTGCATTACTATCTCTGCTATGAGTCCTGAGAGTGGTGATCCCATAGGTGTTCCTTTGATTTGTTGGAATATTTGTCCATCAAACTGAAAGTAGGTGGTGAGGCAGAGGTTGATGAGGTCCATGATTCTGGGTATTTTGATCTTGGTGTATCTAGTTAGGTCAGGTGTGTTACGTAGAACTGCTGCCATGGATTCAGTCGCTAGTGTTTGTTCTATGGATGTAATGAGTGCAGTGACATAAAATGACACCATAATTTCATCTTCATCTATTTTTAGGTCTGTGATTTTCTGGAGGCACTGTAGTGGGGATTTGATAGAGTATTCACTCTCCTCTGTGAGATGCCCAAGTTTTCTTGTAAGTTCTTTAGCTCCACTCCCTTTTCGCACTGAAGATGTTGCCTAGCCTGGCAATGAAACGTCTGCAAGAAAACAACAAGGCTCAGAGAGCACCAAGGACTCCCCAATAACTACCTTGAATTCACTTGTGATCTGGAAAATTAATTCCCTATTATTCAGCAGTGAATTTGGGGATGGGAGGGGGAAAATGTGAAGAGGCCTTCAGCTGTTTCAGTAAGAAGGTAGCAAACCATTTTATGATTATTCTGATGGTAGAATAAGATCATTCAGTAAATGCTCAAAGACACAACTTTATCTTCTAATGGCACTTTACATTATATTCTCTAAGATGCATTACAGAATTAGGAGTCTTATCATGATCTGAGAATGAAGGATTTTCCCTCAGCTGCAAAAAGAATGGCATTTGGGGAAGACCTGAATTTTCCTCTTTATCTCAGAAGCTCAATCCTATGGACTTTTCTGCATTTAAAAACAGTATTAAGGGGAAGAAATCATCCATCATTTATTTCCTTTCTCTTTGTTTGACATTATCTTATGGAGCAGGCACTATCACCCGGGGAAACTGTGATAAAAATGGTTTAATAAAAGCAAGGAAAAAACTTTGAAAAGGAAAAAAGAAAACATCTATATTACTAAATAAACTTAAGTTCCCTGCCTTTGAAAGTTTCCCCCCCATATTTCCTCTGAGTACAGTTGAGAAAGTCCAAAGGCCTTTCTCTTATCAGCCCTACTTCAGTTTTCTATTGTTGAAATTCACTTACTGCTAGCAGTTACATCTGATCGGATATTAAAACAACAAGGCCATATGTAATCTTTATGATTTCTTAAGATATGCCATTGAATTTGTCTAGTTCTACTACCAATAAAGAATATATGATTTACAATTAATTATATACTGTAGTTCAGTTTCAGAAGAAGGAAATATAAGTTTGACATCTTGCCAATTACAACTTTGGACACAAGATATAGTCAAGCATAAGGTGGCTTACCTTAGCAGCCTATCTGCCCTGTTCATTGATATCAGTATCCTTTACCAACAGGGCTGTCTTTGATGTATTGTACTAACTGAAAAGGCAATTAGAATAATGGGGGAAAAATAGTCCAGGACAACAATAAACAAGCATGAAGACTGCCAAGAAACAGAGATGAGCACCGCCCCCTAGAGTTGGACACAACTGTGCAGAGGAAAACCTTTACCTTTTTTACTTTTAGACCAGATATTTTTCCAGCAGTTATGCCTCCTAACTGAAATAGGTTTATGGTACTCTCTATGGTTGGCGGTGCTCATCTCGGTTTCTTAGCCAAAGAGCCAGCGTTGTCCGAAGACGCTTCCGTGGTCATGTGGCCGGCATCACGCATGCGGAACGCTGTTACCATCCCATGGAAGTGGTACCTATTTATCTACTTATATTATCTACGGTAATATAAATTTAATAAAATAAAAAAATAAAAAAAAATACTTGCATTTGCATGCTTTCGAATTGCTAGGTTGGCAAGAGCTGGGGCAAGTGCGGGATCTCACTCCATCACGTGGCGCTCGGGTCTCAAACCGCCAACCTTCCGATCAACAAGTAGCAAACAACAGCCCAATCAAGGAACTACCAAGGAGAGAACAACACCTCCACCAACACAAGCAGGAGAAGCCAGGGTATATAAACAGAGAGCAAGTCCCATTCCCTTTTCACACTGAAGATGTTGGCTAGCCTGGCAATGAAATGTCTGCAAGAAAACAACAAGGCTCAGAGAGCACCAAGGACTCCACAGTTCAACCCTGAGCTACAGATATTCTCTTCGATTGGTATAACATATATGAAAATGCCTCAGATCAATCTGATTATCCCTGGCTTCCAAGGATATCAAGTACAGGAATTTTTAAACCCTTTCACCTGCAAACTGGAATTGAGAACAGCTGCATATGAAATTATAGAGGTTCTTCCTCTCTAGTGAGCAAAAACATACTATGCAGCATCTGTACATTTCTAGAAATGTTCTACAAAATTGCAAGAACCTTCTCAAGAGCCAAATTACAAAATCAGCTTGCTTATTTATTTATTTATTTATTTATTTATTTATTTATTTTCTATAACCGCCTATCTCCCCCTCAAGGAGGGACTCTGGGCGGGTCACAACATAATATCAATAAAATACAATAAAAACAACAATAAAAATATAAATACAATAAAATACAATAAAATCCAAGTGGTAGATGGTTCTTACAGTGACAATGAACATATTTAAAATATTTGAGATATTTAAGGCAGCTCTAAGGAATCAGCCATCCCCAGGCTTGACCACTTTCCTTTTTGCCCCAGGCGAGATCACAGAGCCAAGTTTTTAATTTTTTCCTGAAGTCCAGGAGTGAAGGGGCCTGTCTTATCCCTGGTGGGAGGATGTTCCATAGGGCAGGTGCTACTGCAGAGAAGGCTCACCTCCAGGACCCTGCTAGATGGAATTTTTTCATAGAGGGGGTCCGCAGCATGCCCTCTCTGCAAAATCGGGTGGGATGGGATGATGTAATGGGGATGAGGTGGTCCCTCAGATAACCTGGTCCCATGCCATGTAGGGCTTTAAAGGTGATAACCAACACCTTGAATTGGACCTGGAAGCAAACTGGTACCCAATGCAGCTCACGGAGCAGAGGTGTTATGTGTGATGTTCTTGGTGCACCTAAGACTGCCCGTGCAGCTGCATTCTGCACCAGCTGTAGCCTCCGGATATTCTTCAAGGATAGCCCCATGTAGGGTGCATTACAGTAGTCTATATGGGAGACAACCACGGCATGGGTGACCATTCGAAGGGCTTCTCAGTCAAGGAAAGGGCGTAACTGGCGAACAACACGAAGTTGAGCAAAGGCCCTCCTGGCCACAACTGCTACCTACTCTTCGAACAGGAGTCGTGAGTCCAAGAGGACCCCCAAGTTACGCACCGGGTCTGTCTGGGGTAGTGCAACCCCATCCAGAACTAAATATGATAAATTCCCAGAAACTGAGGGGCCATTAATCCACAGCCACTCCGTCTTAACAGGGTTCAGATGAAGCCTGTTTTTCCCCATCCAGACCCCTACAGCCCCGACGCACTTGGACAGGGTGGTCACTGCATCACTTACTTCACCCAGGATGGAGATGTATAACTGGGTATCATTGGCATATTGATGATACCTCAGCCCATGGTGACAGATGATCTCACCCAGTGGTTTCATGTAGATGTTAAAAAGGCGCGGTGAGAGTGCCGAGCCCTGTGGGAACCCACAAAGAAGGGCCCGTGGAGTGGTTCTCTCACTCCCTATCAACACCGACTGGGACCGGCCCTGGAGGAAGGAGGTGAACCAGCATAAAACCACGCCGCCCACCCCCAACTCCCTGAGCCATCCCAGAAGGATACCATGGTCGATGGTATCAAACACCGCTGAGAGGTCAAGAAGAGCGAGAATGGATGCACTGCCTTCATCTCGCTCCCGCCACCACATTCTCAACCACCTTCCCCAAAAAGGGGAGGTGGGAGACTGGATGAAAATTATCCAGTATAGTAGGGTCCAGCGATGGCTTCTTGAGTAGGGGGTGCACCAGCGCCTCCTTGAAAGCTGCTGGAAACACACCCTCTCTCAAGGATGTATTTACCATCACTTGGACCCAACCACAAGTCACCTCCCGAGCTGCTTTCACCAGCCAGGAAGGACAAGGATCTAATTGGCAGGTGGTGGCATTTACAAACTGGAAGACTCTGTCCACTTCCTCAGGACCAACAGGGTCAAACTGCTCCCAGATAACAAGGTGTGTACGTTCCCTGGGTGTCTCCTCAGACTCTGCCTCATGCTCAGAGTCCAACTTGGAGTGGATCCGAGTGATTTTATCCTGCAGATGCCTTGAAAATTCCTCGGCCCAACCCTGTAGATGAACTTCTGACTCCCCTTTCCACCAAAGGGATCAGGTAATCTTAAACAGGGTCACCAGGTGGCATTCTGCAGATGCAATAAGAGCGTAGAAATATTGGTGTTTCACCGCTCTTACAACCACAAGGTAGGCCTTAACAGCGGCTCTATCTTGTTTTTGGTCGGATTCAGTCTGTCTTTCTCCAGCGGTTCTCTAGGCGTCTCTTAATCCTCTTCAGAACCCTCCTGTGAACTACAGGGACAAGAGGTCCCTGTAAAACAGGTGCGATCTTGTCCAAGGCCCCGGCCACCTTCCTATTCCAGGTAGTAGCCAGGGCCTCTGCTGGACCTTTCAGCAAATCCTCATGTATAACCCCCATCTCCCTCTTAAACCCTTCTGGGTCCATCAGTCACCGGGGTGGACCAATCAAATAGGTCCTGCCTCCCTGCGGAGGGGGATGGCATGAGATAATCTCAAAGTCACCAGGGTGTGATCTGACCATGACAAAGGGGAGAGCTGTAATTCTCCCCTCAGATCACGCTGCCGTTGCTCCGACAAGAAAACTAAATCTGGTGTAAGGCCACTATCTCGAGTCGGGCCCTGAATAATCTGGAGCAGGCCCATGGTCATCATGGTGACCATGAACTCCTGGGCCACTTCCGAGGCCTGTCCCAGGGATGGCAGATTGAAGTCTCCCAGAACCATAAGTCTGGGGAACTCCACCGCCAACCCTGATACAGCCTCCAGCAGCTCGGGCAGGGAGGATGCTACGCAGCAGGGAGGCTGGTACAGTAGCAACACTCCCAACTGTTCACAGGAACTCAACTTAAAGAACAGGGCCTCACATCCAGAAACTTGTGGAGCAAGGCCCCTGATGGCTACCAGGGATTCTCAGATGACAACAGCCACCCCACCTCCCTGGCCCCGAAGTCTTGGCTGGTGTCATACTCGAAACCTGGGTGGGCACATCTCTGAAAGAGGAACTCCCCCTTCGCTGCCCAGCCAGGTTTCGGTAATGCACGCCAGGTCTGCCCCTTCTTCCGTGATTAAATCCCTTATGAGGGGGACCTTGTTGTTAACTGACCTGGTGTTGCAGAGCAGCAGCCGGAAGTCGGGGTTACCACGAGTATGCTGTCCAGGCTCTGGGTTTGAGCACAGAGGGCCAGAAGACATCACAGATGATAAACATTGGGGATGCCTTCTGAGATGACCTGCCCTCTGGTTCTCGCCATAACACCCCGGCCTGTCACAACCTCGATCACCTGTCTTGCCCTATTTCCCCCAGACTCTCTAAGTTCAATAGCCCCCACTCCCGAACTCCTGAGTTCCCTGGATAAAAGTAAGGATCCCTCCATTGATCCACACAACCTCATACACTCACAATCATAAGGTGGGGGGGCTCTTCCAGTGCACCAGCTTATGCTCTCGGCACTGTTGGAGCCCCAACTCCACTTACACACATCCACTCAATACCATTCACTGTGTTCCCCCCTCGGCCTCTCCCACTGGTCGATAGGAGGGACACCCATCCAAAACACTTCCTCACCCCTTGTCTCTCACTCAAGGAGGTGAGTACTCTCTTACATTCCCATTCACACACTACTCCCTCCCATGTCTCTCACACTACTTAGGGAGTAGTACATTCACCTTGGAGGTATCCTAACTGCCTCAATTAAGAGATATTTGAGAGAGGTCATGTGTTTTATGATTTTGTAGCATTCCTTGTGCTATTTCCCTCTGTACTTTGTCCCTATCTCTTTCACACGTACGCACACAGATCTTTGTACCTTCAAACACACTTCAACCAACAGTGCTTTGTCTTCTTCCTTAGCATATCAGGAAAGCCATATGAGGTAACAATTCTATGGTGCTTTTCCATTTCCTCCACAATAAGTATGTGACTTCAGTAAGGGAAAAAATGAAAAGACTGTGATGATGCTTCATTAGCATTCTCTGAGTAAATCTTGCAATTACACTGTATACAGAAACAACTATATTTCCAGCTATGGTTGCCATATAAATTACTAAGAACACCAGAAAGAGGAGAATCTGAAGGTTAGGAAGAGTTTTGATACCTAGAAGCATGAATTCTGTCACCACTGTTTGATTGTTATCTTCTCTTTTTCCAGTTGGTTGTGTTATTCAGTGACTAAGTAGTGGCTGAAAAAGAAATAATATAAATATTCAATATACCTATAATAGAGTTCCAAAATGTCTTGATTCAACTTCTACAGATGTTATCATGCAGCATCATAATCAGTCAAAGGAGACAATGATCTATAGTTGTTTATGTCATTTTAGACCATAGCCTATTCCTAAATTGAAGTCTGCCTTTCTCATGAAATGTTTTTCAAACAAATGATTTATTTATTTTTATTTTATTTTATTTTTTTATATCCCGCCTTTATTATTTTTATAAATAACTCAAGGCGGCGAACATACCAAATACTCCTTCCTCCTTCTATTTTCCCCACAACAACAACCCTGCACAAAGTATTTAACAAAAGTTGTGTATCCAAGTTTTTAACCCAGCTCCCCAGTCAACACCTTATCTTGGATTAGCCAATTGACAAATTTCCCATGTAGATAGCTAGCATATAATTCCTAATAATACTTAAGAGGTGGAGTAACCAAAAACTTTACAGATCCATTTACAACCTCCCTTGAAATTCTAGAGCAATTCCACCCTTTCAGCATCTGAAAAGAGTGAATAATATAAGTTAATTTGGAAGCCAGCACTGGGAGTCCATCACTCAGTAAAATTTTACAGAGATGAGATTCCCCCTGCTATGGCTTTTCCACTCTTTAATCAATTACTTAGGAGTCTCAGAGATGGACAGAGGAGGCCCATCAGATAGAGGATCTACTTCTAAGTCAAACGGAACCAATCAGTAGGAGCCAAACTAAATATGTAACTAAAGTTCTCAATCCATATCTAAGCGGAATGGGCCTTTTCATTCCTGTATCCATTTTTAGATGTGAGTGGATCACAAGCCACCAGAATTAAAAAAAAAAACTTTTCTTTTTAACTAACTGCACTAACCTTATCCAGTTAGACTTTTGGGGTCCTGTTTTATTTTGCTTTTTTGTTTACTTAGTTTGCATGCCAGCCACTCCTGAATGCTCTAGGTAGCTAACAATGTCAACATATAAAATAATAATTCAGAATACCCCCCCCAATTTTTTTTTACAAGACCTTCTCTATAGAGCCTTATAATTATTCTTAGAAGCATATTCACTTCACTACAAATCGTGTACTTTTTTATACCTGAACACCTGTATGTGTCAATTGATTTGTCTTTGGCCTGGACACATTCTTTGTTGAATCACAGCGGCTTTGATTTGGGGTTCGGACCTGGTAAATGTAGCATTTAAATGTAAATGTAACATTGGAGTTCCTGGATGATCATTGCTGTGATCACGGTGCCTTTCCAGTAGCTGAGTACTGAAGTGCATCCCAAGAGAAGTCAGCCCAGTTTCCTGCCAACTGATAATGAACTTACACTAAACATTGTATAATTTCAGTTGGCTTTTTATTATATTTCAGGAAGGTTTGTCTTGTTTCAAAGATTGCTTTGTTCCTGCTTTTCTTTCTATTATTTTGATTGTATTACCATATGGTATGTTAAAAATACAGAAAGGGGAAAAAATCAATATTAAATGCATAGTAACAGCAGCAGCAGCAGAAGCAGCCACAAAGTCCAAACCATTTCTTGTGTCTGAAAAACTGATCAGAACCATTTTCCATGACTTAGTCAATATCCAACCTATTTTTAATGAACATCGACTGCTGTATACTTACTTCAGAAAGTAATCAAAATCATAATCATAAATCAATAAAACCACCTGTATTGGCATCTCAAAATCAGGGAAGAGACCCATTATGCTGTTGAGTACAGCCCTCATTGGAATGAAACAGGAAAAGGTCAAGAACAACCTAATGTTATAGTCAAGGTGATTTGATATTTTTTTGTTGTTCTTTGTTTTTATTTCACATAATCTCAATATTTTCTAACAAAGGAATGCTTTCTTTCAGTTCTGAATTATTTTATATTCTTTCATCTTAATTTATTTATTTATTTATTAATCAAACTTCTATCACTGCCCATCTGTCTGGGCGGTTTACAACAAGATAATAAAAACAAGAGACATAAAATATACATACAATATAAAAATACTAAATTATAAAACAAGTTTAAAATCCAAGAGGCAAGAATAGTAAAAAGATCTAACTCAATCCAATGTTTGATGGCAGCATGAACCCCCAGCTATTTTCAAGATGGCTATGAATTGCCCAATTCACACTACCCTTTTCAATGTTGCAAATTTTAAACATATAAAGCAGGGCCTCCTAATCTTGCTGCTTGAAAATCCTCTCTTTAAAGGGTGCCACTTTTTTTTCCCCTTTGGAGTTATTAAGCAATATTACATTCAATAAAAATGAGATCTAGAGTACATTCCTCATCTAGAATATTAATTCCCAATTATTCAGCAGTGGATTTGGGGATGGGAAAGGAAGACCATGAAGAGGCTGCAATGGTTTGGAAGAGAATGTAGCGAACAGATTTATGATTCATTTGATGGCACAAGATTATTTGGTATATGCTCAAAGGCATGGCTTTAATTTCTAATCTCACTTTACATTGTATTCCATAATCTAAATTAAAGAATTAGGAGTCTGATCAAAATGAAAGACTACTTGTAGGTAACAAAAAAATGGCAGTTTGGAAAGGCCCAAATCTTCCTCTTTCTCTCAGAGGTTCAGTTCTGCATACTTTTCTTCATTTAAAAACAAAAACTTAAAGAAGAAGAAATCAATAATTTCTCATTTACTTTTTTTATTAATACATTATGGAGTAGGGTCTAGCACTTAGCAAAATAGTGACAAAAAATTATGAAAAAAAAGAAAATGGAGACATATTTGCCACAATATTAACTTAAATTTCCTGCTTTGAGAGATGTTCTCCATGTTATATGAAAACTCCAGGACTAATTACCAGGATAGATATAAAAGGGATTGTCTAAAACATTCTGAAAAGTTGATCACTATTATCCAATCTGAATTCCACATAAAGATGTGTATTTGCAGATGAATTTTGATGCAACATTGGTCATACACTGATACCTGTAGAAAACAGGCTAGTTTATGGGACACACACAGAGAGACACACAGACACAGATGATGTATCTTCTGACACTTTATGAGTGCTTGCATACCACTCTGATGTACACTTATTTCATGCACAAGTAAATCCTAATTTCAGTTATTATTTCCCACATGGGGTCATAGACAGTAAAATAGAAGTCCCTTCATAATGCCTGTTCAAGTACAACCTGCCTCAGCAGCCTCTCTGCCTGTTCACTTATGCCAATATCCTATAACAACTAATGTGTTGAACTAACTGAAGAAGGCAATTAGACATGAGATGAGGCAATTTAGGACAAAAAAATAGCATCTAGACTGCCAGAATTCCTGAAGAATATAAATAACTCAGGAAGGAAAACTAGGGGCTCTGTTCCCTTCCAACATCAGACCTAGCTTTGTACTGTATATATTTCCCATGAACATTCCACAATATTTTTGTTTACTTCTGATCACTCAAATCCAGCCACTCTGAGGATAGTCAGATATAAATTATTCCTAGGAACTGGCAGAAGTTTGTGATATTCCAGACAACTTATTCATATGAAACAAGTCTATTCTTGATTTAGGCCATGTTCTGAAGACCACAAATTGCTTCTGGTTTAGAGAATTAATTTCCAGAAAATCATTATACCACCCCAGAACAGCTGGGTCAGCTTTGTTTGGCCACGAAATAAAAAGTTGCAGAATTCTTCAGAACGTTCCATTCTCAGAACAACACGTTTTGCAGATCCTTAATCAGGACAAGCCTATCAAACTGCCTAAGACCAGTCTATTCATGGCTTATCAGAATATAAGAAAGAGAATTTTCAAAGATCTTTCAACTTGGACATTTTCAATTGGAAATAAGATTAGCAGGATACAAATGTATAGAAGCTCTACTTCTACAGTTAGCAAGAATATAATCTGCACCAGTTCCAAAAAGACTCTCTTTGATTGGTAAGACTCTACATGTTTGAAAGAAAAATATCAAAAGTCCATTTACTCTGCTGTAAAATCAACAGAATATTTGTAACAGGTCTTGAGAGAGGTCAAGCCCCTGATAATTTTGTAACATCCCCAGACTACTTTCTCTCTCTGTCTCTATCTCTCTATTCCTTTCACACATATGCACACAAATCTTTGTACCTTCAAACATGCTTTCCCAATGGTGCTTTGACCTCTTCTTCAGCATATCAGGAAAACCAGATTACATAAAGATCTTATGGTACTTTTCCATTTCCTCCACAATGCGTATGTGATTACTGAATGAAAAATGAACCTGTGATAATGCTTGAGTTTGCATTCTCTTAATATAATCCTGCAATTAATTAAGACAAAGTCTTTCTGGGCATTTATGCACCAGGAAATTTCAAATTAGGTATTAGAAAGATACAATTTCATATAATAAAATGATGTAGGGTAACTTTCCATTTAAGATGTGGCCTTAGGGAATATTCTCCCCTTTTAATATATTTTGCTTTGTTTTTAGAGTTCTCCCTTCTGTTTAATTGAAGCAGATGTTCCTTATATAACTTATATAAAATTCTCAGTGTAAAAATGTCAATGGATAACAAGAAGAAAAAGAAACTTTGATTTTTTGTTTAATTTGCCATTTTTCTGCTTTTTGTTTGGATCATAGGATCTCCAGACAGAATTGGATGGGAAATATGATTAGCTCACACTTCTGCACATAATACAGTGTTTGGTTTCTTCATCACTATTAGATTAGATGAGTCAACATCTGCTGTCTTAGATGGTTTTACAAAGAAAAACAGAGCATTTAAACTAGGGTCTTAACTTATAACTTATATATTATAGATGAGAGATAATAAACATCTCATAATTAATGGTAGAGACTTTTAGTATGAAGGGTTATTGCTTTCATGGCCTGAATTTAAGATCCTCAAGATTATCTAACTAGCCATTGATAGAAAGTGGATGCTGGACTATACTAGAAATCTTCTGAGTCGGTGGAATTCTTCTATTCTGAAAATATTC
This sequence comes from Charina bottae, assembly GCA_023362775.1. Classification (NCBI taxonomy): domain Eukaryota; kingdom Metazoa; phylum Chordata; class Lepidosauria; order Squamata; family Charinaidae; genus Charina; species Charina bottae. The sequence continues at coordinate 35,108,654 of JALMGJ010000011.1, forward strand.
TACAACATACAATGCATTCAATATAGGGGTGGTTTTTATTCCTCAGAAGAGAATTTGATCCTGCACATGCTTTGTTGTTTATTCGTTTAGCAGCTTCCGACTCTTTGTGACTTCATGGACCAGCCCACGCCAGAGCTTCCTGTCGGCAGTCATCATCCCCAGCTCCCCCACAGTCGAGTCTGTCACCTCCAGAATATCATCCATCCATCTTGCCCTTGGTCGACCCCTCTTCCTTTTGCCTTCCACTTTCCCTAGCATCAGCATCTTCTCCAGGGTATCCTGTCTTCTGATTATGTGGTCAAAGGACTTCAGTTTTGCCTTTAATATCATTCCCTCAAGTGAGCAGTCTGGCTTTATTTCCTTGAGTATGGACTGGTTTGATCTTCTTGCAGTCCAAGGCACTCTCAGAATGTTCCTCCAACACCACAGTTCAAAATCATCTATCTTCCTTCGCTCAGCCTTCCTTATGGTCCAGCTCTCACAGCTATAGGTTACTGTGGTGAATACCATTGCTTTAACTATACGGACCTTTGTTGTCAATGTGATATCTCTGCTCTTAACTATTTTATCGAGATTTGTCATTGCTCTCCTCCCAAGAAGTAAACGTCTTCTGATTTCCTGGCTGCAGTCAGCGTCTGCAGTAATCTTTGCATCTAGAAATACAAAGTCTGTCACTGCCTCCACTTTTTCTCCCTCTATTTGCCAGTTATCAATCAAGCTGGTTGCCATAAACTTGGTTTTTTTGATGTTTAACTGCAACCCAGCTTTTGCACTTTCTTCTTTCACCTTCGTCAGAAAGCTCCTCAGCTCCTCCTCACTTTCAGCCACCAAAGTGGTATCATCTGCATATCTGAGATTGTTAATGTTTCTTCCAGCGATTTTAACTCCAGCCTTAGATTCATCAAGCCCAGCACGTTGAATGATGTGTTCTGCATGCAGGTTGAATAGGTAGGGTGAAAGTATACAACCCTGCCGTATTCCTTTCCCAATCTTAAACCAGTCACTCTTCAGGATGTCTGGCTCTAACTCACTGACCACGCTGTGAAATCTGTCCCCGATATTATTATCCTTCCTGTACAGATCTTCCATATATTCTTGCCACCTTTTCTTGATCTCTTCTGCTTCTGTTAGGTCCTTGCCATGTTTGTTTTTGATCATACCCATTTTTTCCTGGAATTTACCTCCGATGTTTCTATAAAATGGATTGAAGGACCATTTTTTAAATTAATTTCCCCTTCTTTCTGCATCAATTTCAAATTTTATTCCAGCATTTTGAGGGCTCATCAATAACAGTGCTTTACTTTTCTCCATGTATGGAAGTTTATAACCCTTGTATTTAGATCATACAGGTGTAGTAGTAATTACAGATGAATCTAAGATACATTATTTAAAAAGAAAACAAAACAAATATAGTGAAGAAACACTAGTTTGGGAAAACAGAATTAATCCTCTTGTAGAGCTTGCATTTAGGAGGGAATTAATGTAATTTTACACTATTTTACACTATTGTTCTGTGCTTGGCTTACTTCCCTGCCTCTCCTCAATATACACAATACAAAACTTTCCTTTTTGAGGCCCCATTTTTCTAACCTTAAGTCTCTACCTCTTCCTCCTCCTTCTTTAATGTCCCCATAAGTATCTAGACAGGTTGATTGACATTTTCTCAACATACACATTTTTTATACAAAATGTTTACATCTATTATAATGCATTTGGTGCACTGATTTGATTTGATTTGATTTGATTTGATTTGATTTGATTTGATTTGATTTGATTTGATTTGATTTGATTTGATTTGATTTGATTTGATTTGATTTGTATGGCTGCCCATCTCAGCAAGTGACTCTGGGTAGCAAACAATGTTAAAGTAAATTAAAAACAATTCTCCATCATAAATATAAAAATTAAAATACACAGCAGCTGAGGAGAATATCACACTCAGTGGTTGTTAGCACAACCTTGACTCAGGACCCTTCACACACTCATGGCCCCAGGCCCAGGCACAGAAGCAGGTCTTCAGTACCTTGCAAAAGGCCAGCAGGGTCAGGACCATCCTAATCCTTGGAGTGAGGATGTTCCATAGGGCAGGTGCTATGGCAGAAAAGGAACGCCCTAGCTGATGGGACCCAGAGCATGCCCATCCTGCTGGATCAGATTGGATGGGTAGTAACACCTGGGAAAAGGCAATCCTGTCCCAAGTCATGAAGGGCTTTAAAGGTGGCAACTGTGAGCTTAGGCTGAAGCTGCCATAACTAAAGATGAAGCAGGCAGATACGTAGAGAGGACAAAAAGCCAGGAATCTTGTCTAAAAGGTCCCTACCCAGGAGGTAGATAGAGATTGAAGGAAAAGTTGTTAAGGAAACAAAGAAAATAATGTCACCTGAACTAGACAAAGGAAGTTGGGCCTGAGCACATGGAACCCCCCTCCATCCCGTCAATAGCTACCAGACTTGTAAATTAACAAGGCAAGAGTAAGCTGCCAGTCTTGTGAATCAAGAAAAAAAGGACTTTTGGGGATTAAAGGCTTTGGATCCAGACTTGGCAGCTTCCATCCTTCTAGCTAGTGCCTGATAGCCTAGTTGACACTTAACATGGGTAAGTGTGGATGAGTGTGTGTATGCGTGTGAGAAAGAGCAAATGTTAACATCTCAAGGAAAAGAGATTTCTGGCAATCCACATAACAGAAGGAGCGGGAGGGAGGGATGCACTGATTCCCCAAATGCCAAATAAGGGAAAAAACTAAAGACTGCAAATGTACCAAATTTCTATGAAGAATGGGAGCAAGATTTTGTTTACACATATTATCTGTCCCTGGATTGTTTGCACTTCCCAGAAAAGAGAGAGACAGAAAGAAAATCTTGGGATATTTCAAAATAGAAATATTGAAAAAAATGGTAACACTGCAGTTGACCTACTTTTTATAGTATTGTGGCAATCACATTGCCAACTTGTGGTAAAAAAAAAAGATTAATATGTGGGGAGTAGGAGGAGAGATGAATAAAATGAGGATCTGCTTTCTATGTTCACTTCCCAGACTGGTGCTCAGGGCAAAATATTTGCTATGTCTTTGGCATTTGGAAACAAAGCAAATAACTCCAATCATAAATCTATGCAAAACTCTGATATACTGATTTGAAGCTGCTTTACAAAGGGGAGGGGCTTTCCTGCTACTACTGTACGTGCTACTACTATCATCAGCCTGCAAATAAGTCAAGATGTTTTAGTTGATTCATTCTGGAGGTAGTGTTTTCCTTCTTATCCTGGTTCAAGCCCTTCCATCTGGAAAATCACAGACACAGTTAGGAGTAGCAATCTGTTTGGCCCCAGTTGGTTTGCCATGACTGCTGTGAGATCTCCCCTTCCACTTGATCTTTGGGCTTAGTGCTGGAACTGCAGTGCTGGTTTGACTATGAAAGGGACTGGAGCCCTGGTTTCCACAACCCCACTTTCCCCCTTTTTTTTTAAGTAGGTTGGTTGGCTGGTTGATCTGTGCAATTCATAACTGCCTTAACACATGTAATTGAAAGTATAATCCAAAGAGCTAAGCTCTTGTATATCTGGAGTCTGTGCAGTGTGGAATTCTCTTTCCAGTGGCTGCTGTGCTGAGGGAATCCCTGATTCTCCGCTTTTTCCCCTCAGGATATGGATTGCCCCAGCAAAACCCATTTTTGAAACTCCAGCTCATCAATGACCCTTATCCAGTGGCTGTGCCTCAGTTGGACAAATCCAGACGACCAACAGATGGCAGGCTAGAGAGACCAACACCTTTTTTCGCTGGAATAATAATGATAAGAAAAAAAGTTCAGTCAGGCAATGATACAACAAGAAAGAAGAAAGAAAATCCTATTTCTTGCACTCTCCATAATAAAAAGCAAAATGAATCACTGATTAAACAATTCATATAATTTTAAGTGATAATTATATCTGTATCCTGCCCTTCCTCTAGGAGTTCCCAGAGTGCCAATATGCTCCTTAGTGCTCACTGAGCTTCCAGCCTTACCTAGTTACCTGTTAATTTTGCAATATTATTTTAATTAAAGAAAATGAATGGGAAGCTTGGATACTGCAAAACCAAGTGCCAGCTTCAAGATAATCCATATTTCCTACAGTACCTCTTTGCTCTGCATATAACTCAGAAACCTTCTGAGAAAATAAAATGGGTATTCTTTTATTTCTAATGGACACATCTACTGTGCCAACCACTTTTTGGAAGTATCCATCAAATGGTCTCAACATCCCAAATTTGCTCAGGGTCCAAAAATGTGTAGAGATCAGCCTTGCCGTTTTGTGTTGCATTTTGTGACTAAGCCACCTGCTCACCTTCCCCACTTTTAACCATACTCAAGTTAGGTTACAGTGATAAAATACAAAAAGACACATACTTAATAACAAATCAATATATAATTCAGTGAAAAAATTATTAATAATATCAAAAACAACACAATAGTTAATTCCTAATTAAGCAAAATGAAAAGTCAAACTGACATATTCTAATGTATCAGAATTTACTAGTCCTTTAATAATCTATTTACTAAATAAAACAGAAGTGTAGATGCAATGATTATAGAGAAATGCAGTTTCTTTTCTATTTCTGCGGTGTACACAGACTTGTTCTTAGTTTTCCACTCACATTATTCTGGCTCATATTCACTTTGTTTCATCATCTCTGCCTTCCTTGAAAAATGGGAGATTTTTTGGACAAGGACAGACAGATTATGTCAACTCTCTGTAGGCATTATCTCAAATCCAGAGGTCAGTCAAGGTACTGATCAATGATGATGCATTATCTTGCCAAGATGCTTTCCCACTAATCAATTTGACATTTAACATCAGTACTTTCAACCCAAAAGGAATGTCCCAAAAGATATTCATGCTCTCTAAACTGAGACACAGTCTTGGAGCAAGAGATCTCACATTGTAATTTCTTTCCTTATAATGACCCAGCTGTCCTACATTGTCATTATTCTTTCTGGCCTCTACTATTAAAATGGCTGATCTCTGTTTATTTGCAATTTATCACTGTTCTTATTTTTCAGAAGCACTGTTACATTCTATAAATAAATGACCCCTCAGTTGGCAAGGAGGCAACCTGGTTTGTCTTTATGATGCATTTTGTCTCACTGATTCCTTAAACATTTTGATACTTCCAGTGATTGATTGGCAGATCATAATTCAATTCAGTGCAGTGTTTCAGAGAGCTGGACTTTATTACAAGTTCAGTGTTGAACCAAGTGATTGTATACCCTCTCTGACAGCAAATTGCTCATGAGAAGCAAAAAAATATATCCCATAAATTATGTGTTTCCATCCCGTAAGCAAAGGGTTTTCCATGCTGATGTTCCTATGGAACTAGGAAGCAGATACTTTCAATGTAAATTTTAATTTCAAAGCCCTACTTGGCATGGGGCCAGGGTACCTGAGGGACCATCTCATCCCGACCACATCCAGCCGCCCCACCCGGTCGTGCAGAGGGCATGCTTCAGACCTCATCAATAAAAGAATTTCATCTAGTGGGGTCCAGGAGGTGTGCCTTCTCTGTGATAGCACCCTCCCTGTGGAATATCTTGCCCCCAGAGGTGAGGTGGGTGCCCTCACTCCTGGCCTTCCAGAGGTCTTTAAAGACCTGGTTCTGCTACCTTGCTTGGGACGAAGGAGGTAATAGTTCCTCCTGGGGGTGGTTAGCTTAGTAATATCCTCCTTTTTAAGATCTCACCATCCTCTGGATTTTTTTCTATTTAATATTATATTGTATTTAAAAATGTATAGGTTTTAATTTTAATATTATTATTGTAAACTGCACAGAGTCTATTGCAGTAGAGATGGGTGGTGATAAATCTGAATAATAAATAAATAAATAAATAAATAAATAAATAAATAAATGTAATAAAACAATGTAAATTTGAATTGTATAGTCGAAGGCTTTCACGGCCAGAATCCGATGGTTGTTGTGGGTTTTCCTGGCTGTGTGGCCGTGTTCTGGCAGTTTTGGTTCCTAATGTTTCGCCAGTAGCTCTGGCTGGAATCTTCAGAGGACAGGAGCAAAGCTAGAAGATTCTCTCTGTGCCCAAGTGGAGGGTTTGTGTTCCTGCTGGTGTTTATAACTGCTGAGAGGTCATTTGCAAGAGATTGGGAGAGGGTTTTTTGTGGTGATTAGGGGGTGTAGTGCTGTCATGTGTGAGATTAGCACATCTATTGTGTGAGTTGTTTGTATATTTCTGTGGTTGAGTAGAGTTCGTTGACCTTTTGCAAGCTGTGTTTTTCAGGACTGGCAGCCAGGTTTTGCTGATGTTTTTTTTTGTTGTTCAGTCATTTAGTCGTGTCCGACTCTTCGTGACCTCATGGACCATAGCACGCCAGGCCTTCCTGTCCTCCACAGTTTCCCGGAGTTTACTCAAATTAATGTTCATTACATCAGTGATGCAATCTAACCAACTCATCCTCTGCCGTCCCCTTCTCCTTTTGCCTTCAGTCTTTCCCAGCATCAGGGTCTTTTCCAGTGAGTCCTCTCTTCTCATTAGGTGGCCAAAGTATTTGAGCTTCAGCTTCAGTATCTGTCCTTCCAATGAGCAGTCAGGGTTGATTTCCTTTAGGATTGACTGGTTTGACCTCCTTGCAGTCCAACGGACCCTTAAGAGTCTTCTCCAGCACCACAGTTCGAAAGCATCAATTCTTCAGCGCTCAGCCTTCCTTATGGTCCAACTCTCACAGCCATACATTACTACTGGAAAAACCATAGCTTTAACTATACGGACCTTTGTCGGCAAGGTGATGTCTCTGCTTTTTAATATGCTGTCTAGGTTTGCCATAGCTTTCCTCCCAAGGAGCAAGCGTCTTTTAATTTCATGGCTGCAGTCACTGTCTGCGGTGATCTTAGAGCCCAGGAAAATAAAATCTGTCACTGCTTCCATTTCTTCCCCTTCTATTTGCCAGGAAGTGATGGGACCAGATGCCATGATCTGAGTTTTTTTAATGTTGAGTTTCAAGCCAGCTTTTGCACTCTCCTCTTTCACCCTCATCAAGAGGCTCTTTAGTTCCTCTTCACTTTCTGTCATTAGGGTGGTATCGCCTGCATATCTGAGGTTGTTGATATTTCTCCCGGCAATCTTAACTCCGGCTTGTGATTCATCCAGCCCGGCATTTCTCATGATGTACTCTGCATATAAGTTAAATAAGCAGGGTGATAATATACAGCCTTGTTGTACTCCTTTCCCAATTTTGAACCAGTCGGTTGTTCCATGTCCGGTTCTAACTCTTGCTTCTTGACCCGCATACAGGTTTCTCAGGAGACAGGTAAGGTGGTCTGGTACTCCCATCTCTTTAAGAATTTGCCACAGTTTGTTGTGATCCACACAATCAAAAGCTTTAGCATAGTCAATGAAGCAGAAGTAGATGTTTTTCTGGAACTCTCTTGCTTTTTCCATGATCCAGCGAATGTTGGCAATCTCATCTCTAGTTCCTCTGCCTCTTTGAAACCCAGCTTGCACTTCTGGTAGTTCTCGGTTCACATGCTGCTGAACCCTAGCTTGTAGGATTTTGAGCATAACCTTGCTAGCATGCGAAATGAGTGCAATTGTACGGTAGTTTGAACATTCTTTGGCATTGTCTGTAGCTTGAATCATGTCAACTGGATTTCTATTTTCTCAGTGGAAACGTTTCGCTCCTTATCCAAGGAGCTTCTTCAGTCTGAGCAAAGTTGGTAAGGGAATCCTAAATATGTTTCTAGGTAGCTGTGTGACCTTACACCTGGGGGCATGGTTATATTGAGATGTTATTTTAAGTCCTTTTATTATCTAAAGGAGGATCGTTAAGATCACCATGCTGCTGTTGAGCTTGTGAAATGGTCTTAATCTTCCTAGGCACAGAAGACAGAGCCGGGAGAAAGATGGGAGAAAGATTGTGCCTGAGGCCCCCACCTCTATTCAAGGAAGGATTTTCCAAGTTGGCATAAATGGATTGCTTGACCCCTCTCTCAAACCACCTATCTTCTCTGTCTAAAATGTGAACATTAATGTCCTCAAATGAGTGTCCTTTTTCCTTTAGATGAAGATAAACTGCTGACTCTGGTCCTGTGGTGTTACTTCTCCTGTGTTGGGCCATCCTCCTGTACAAAAGTTGTTTGGTTTGGTACAGGAGGATGGCCCAAAACAGGAGAAGTAACACCACAGGACCAGAGTCAGCAGTTTATCTTCATCTATAGGAAAAAGGACATTCATTTGAGGACATTAATGTTCACATTTTAGACAGAGAAGATAGGTGGTTTGAGAGAGGGGTCAAGGAATCCATTTATGCCAACTTGGAAAATCCTTCCTTGAATAGAGGTGGGGGCCTCAGGCACAATCTCTCCCCCATCTTCCTCCCCACTTTGTCTTCTGTGCCTAGGAAGTTTAAGACCATTTCACAAGCTCAACAGCAGCATGGTGATCTTAACGATCCTCCTTTAGATGATAAAAGGACTTAAAAATAACATCTCTATATAACCATGACCTAGCCCCAGGTGTAAGGTCACACAGCTACCTAGAAACATATTTAGGATTCCCTTACCAACTTTGCTCAGACTGAAGAAGCTCCTTGGATAAGGAGCGAAACGTTTCCACTGAGAAAATAGAAATCCAGTTGACATGATTCAATCTACAGACAATTCCACCTGGATGACTGAGAACCTTCATAGACATATTCTTTGGCATTGCCCTTTTTTGGAATTGGAACGTAAACTGACCTTTTCCAATCCTGTGGCCACTGTTGAGTTTTCCAAATTTGTTGGCATATTGAGTGCAGCACTTTAACAGCATCATCTTTTAGGATTTTAAATAGCTCAGCTGGGATACTGTCTTCTCCACTAGCTTTGTTGTTAGTAATGCTTCCTAAGGCCCACTTGACTTCACTCTCTAGGATCTTTAGGCTTTCTTCTTTTTTATTGAAACTGTGTTGGTGTTTATGTATTTCAATGGCTTCCCTGTATAGTCTAACATAGTGGCTGTTGGTGTTGTCCAGTATTTCTGTGTTTTCAAATAAGATTTGGTGACCAGTTTGTTTGAGAGCATGTTCAGCTATTGCAGATTTTTCAGGTTGCTGTAGTCTGCAGTGTCTTTCATGTTCTTTTATCCTGGTGTGGATGCTGCGTTTTGTGGTCCCAATCTATACTTGTCCACAGCTGCAGGGTATGTGGTAAAATCCTGCAGCAGTGAGGGGTCCCTTTTGTCTTTTGCTGATTTTAACATTTGTTGTATTTTTCTGGTGGGTTTGAAGACTGTTTGGAGGTTATACTTTTTCATTAGTTTTTCCATGAGGTCTGTGACTCCTTTAATGTAGGGCAGAAATATTTTGCTTGTGGGGGGCTGTTTTTCTTCAGTTGAGTGCTGTTTTTTCGGTTTGATAGCTCTCCTGATTTCATTCTTGGAGTAGCCATTCACATGTAGGGACCAATCCAAATGGTTGAGTTCAAATTGAGAAATTGAGCTTCACAGTTCTGATTTGCACGATCCACTAGTGTTTTGATGATGCCTCTTTTTTTTTTTGTCATGGGTGGTGATTGGAATTTTTGTGTAGATACTGGTCTATGTGGGTGGGTTTTCTGTAGATTTTGTGTCCTAATTGCAAGTCCAGTTTGCGTATGACCATGACATCTAAAAATGGTAGTTTGCCTTCCATTTCTTTTTCCATGGTGAATTGTTTATTCGGGTGAATGCTGTTGAGGTGGTTCAGGAATTTCTCTAATTCTTCTTCCCCATGACTCCAAATGGTGAAGGTGTCATCCACGAACCGGTACCAGACTGTTGGTGTGAGGGGTGCTGATTCTAAAGCCTGTTTTTCGAAATGTTCCATGTAGAAGTTCGCTATAGCCAGGCTGAGGGGGCTTCCAATGGTGACTCCATCTGTTTGTTTGTAGAAACTCTTATCCCATTGAAAGTAGCTGGTCGTCAGGCAATGTTGGAATAGCGCCGTGATGTCTTTTGGGAAGATCTGTTCGATGAGTGCCATGGTGTCCCTTATTGGAACCTTGGTGAACAGAGAGATCACATCAAAGCTGATTAATTTGTCCATGGGGTTAAGTTTAAGGGTGCCGATTTTGTTTATGAAGTGTGTTAATTAATTAATTTATTTTTATTTATAATTCGATTTGTATTTTATTTTATTTATTTATTTATTGGATTTATCACCGCCCATCTCCCCACAGGGGGACTCTGGGCAGTTTACAAAAATCGGCAATTAAAATTCAACAATTAAACAGCATATATTACCTACATTTAATACAATAATAATTAAAATAAATATAAAATCCAAGATGCGATGGGTTGATATTTAAAAGGGATCTATGGCACCAGCCATCCCCAAGAGGAACTGTTCCCCCCCTCCCACGCAAGGCAGCAGAACCAGGTCTTTAAGTTCTTTCTGAAGGCTGGGAGCGATGGGGCCTGCCTCACCTCTGGGGGTAGCATATTCCAAAGGGTGGGCGCCACTATAGAGAAGGCCCGCTTTCTAGACCCTGTCAGGTGACATTCCCTTGCCGACAGGATCCGCAGCATGCCCTCTGTAAATGACCGAGTGGGACGGTTCGATGTTATGGGGATGAGACGGTCCCTCAGGTAACCTGGTCCCATGCCATAAGTCTTTTATGTGGGATGAAGTCTGTCCACAGTGGATCTGTAGAAGAGTAGCCAAATGTTTTGATAATTCGTATATTGGAGAGCCGATGGCATTTACGATGGGTCTGAGTGGGATTGCGTCTTTGTGGATTTTGGGGAGTCCATATAGTCTTGGTGATATCAAAGGTGATCCAGATATTTATTCTCTATTATTATGTGTCCATCATTTACATTAGGATAGGAAGAAGGATTCGTGTTTGGAATAGAACAAGTCTCATGGGATAATAAAATGTCGACTGGCGGGGTCCAGGAAGCGGGCCTTCTCTGCTGTGGCTCCGGCCATTTGGAACACTCTTCCCCCAGAGCTGAGGCAATCCCCCTCTCTCCTGACCTTCCAGAGAAAGCTTAAGACCTGGCTCTGCCATCTTGTTTGGGGCGGTAAGGAGGTTAGTCATTCTTGGGGATGGTTAGCACCTTAAAGTGGTCCTCACATATGTATCAATTGAATTAGAATTTTTAACAGCCATCTTGATTCCATTTTATATTTATATTTTATATTTATATTTTATGTACTATATATTGTTTTATTGTATTTTAATTTTTTATCTTTATTGTAAACTGCCCAGAGTCCCTTTTTTGGGGGAGATGGGTGGTGGCAAAATTTGATAAATAAATAAATAAATAAATAAATAAATAAATAAATAGTCCTGTCTGTTCTCCCACATACGTAGGTATATGTTTTAATACAATGTTTACATTTTTATACAATATTATTTATTTAATCTAAATTTATCTTATATTTTTCTCTCAGACATTAATTTTCCTAAAGACATATCTCATTCAATCCAGTTCTTTGCCCTAAAATTCATTGGGGTTGGAAAAGAACAGCATTCCTGTGAATTTTACAATGGAGTAATTGTTTCCTTTAAGGGAGTCCTATTCTTCTTCTGTAGATCAAATTCTTTGTAGCTTCCATCTCCACATAAGCGAAGGGCTGATATAAACATGCAATGGGATCAAGAGAAACTATTTTCCAAAACCACCCAGAACACCATGGTAAGAAGAAGACCATGATGGATCCTGATATGGTGCTATTTTAGGAGCTTGCTTTCCCTTCTGTTCCAGAAAGAATGTCCTTCTCCAATTTCCAATTGTGTTTTGAAGAGGAAAGGAAGGGAAAACGTTGTGTAAAACCACTACTCAGTTACCTACTCAGATTGTAGATAGGATGGTGATGAGTTTGGTATTAATGAAAGCTTCTCTATGAAAGAACAAACAGATAAAAACCTGTATAAATTTTTTTGTTTCTAGAAAAAGCCTTAGTGCTTAAAATTCTCACACTTTCCATACTCTGTTACGTTTGCTTTCTATTTATTCATTGGAACAGGGAAGAGAAATCATCATCATCAACATTGATGGAACAATGAAATGGGATTTCTGCTTACCATTTCAAATATTACAATCCCTGCTACTATCTCATGATGTTTTATCTGGGTTGTATACCCAGTGATATTCTCAATGACCCAAGTTTGCCCATAGTTTTCCTAAGAGCCTTTTTAAATTCTTCATTCCTCAGGCTATAAATAAAGGGATTGATCATAGGAGTCAGGATTGTGTAGAAAACAGAGAATACTTTGTTCAGATTCCTGAGTTTGCTGTTCTTTGGTAATAGGTACACAATTATGAGGGTTCCATAGAAAATTGTCACCACAATAATATGAGAGGAGCAAGTGGAAAAGGCTTTGCTTTTTTGAGTGGTTGAAGGTATTCCTAAAATGGTTCTGATAATGCAGATGTAGGAGGTCATAGTCAGCAACAAAGGTGGCAATGTGCATGCAGAGCCCAAGACTAACATTACCATTTCAGTCTGCTGAGTTTGACTGCATGAAAGCATTAACAATGGTGCATAATCACAAAAGAAATGGTCCATTTTGTTGGGGCCACAGAAAGTTAATTGACATGTGAAGAAGGTGGTGACTGCAGCAGCCACAAGGCCAGTCATCCAAGAGGCAAGGGATAACTGAATACAAGACCTGTGGTTCATTACGATGACATAATGCAATGGCTTACATATAGCTATATACCGGTCATAAGACATTACAGATAAGAGGTAACTTTCAGCTCCAGCTAGAAAAGCAAAGAAATAAAATTGGAGGAAACACCCACTAAAAGAAATTCCATGATAGTCAGTTATAAAACTGGCCAAAATCCTAGGAAGTATTGTTGAAGTGCAGCAGGTTTCCAGAACAGACAAGTTTCCAAGGAAGAAATACATGGGTTTGTAAAGACTATGATTAACTAGTATTATTACAACTATAAGAATGTTTCCAGCCATTGTCACCATGTATATTATTAAAAATATAACAAAAAAGATGATCTGCAACTGAGGAAGAGTTTTGAATCCTAGGAGGATGAATTCTGCAACCATTGTTTGATTATCCTTTTCCTCTTTTGCCATGGAGTGTTTCATCAAATGGTCATATACTCTGGAAAACAATATTACATTGTTCAGTAAAAGTTCTCATTTAAAATGTTGACTAAAGTGATCAGGTATTTTGCTTTGCACATTTTTTTTTCTGATGTACTGATGAAAGCTGGTCACAGACAATCTTGGACATTTCATACTAAAAGAATTAACAGTTATGCTGAGGCATATATTTAAATGAGGTCTCTTATTTAAGGTAGGAATGTACTACTTGATGTTGGAATTCAGTTATTTCTAAGAATGAGGAAAATGGTTAATTTTGATTTCATTCAAATTTGAATTGCCCAATGTTACTTAATTTTGTCTCATTTTACATTGATTTAGAATTCAGTTTAAAAAATAGTCTGAACATGTGCATTTTTCACAATATGTCTTCTTGCATCCACATTTTCTATTATGCAAAATTTTAATACACGGGGTTTTTCATATTTATGAGTATTTATTGTATATATTTATTGGTACTTTTTCTTAATATACACATTTGGTATATGCTTTAGAGTTACAAAATTTAAAAAAGAGTGGATTTCAGTGCAAAAATGCACATATAAATTTAGAAGGCTTGAGAGGGTAGATTTGTAAAAAAAATGAGATTACCCTCTCTGTCTACTTATTTCTAATTGACAAATCTAATACAGACAATACAAGTTCAGAAATAAGAATATCCTGGATATTTTTAATTCGGTCTCTCTCATTCCTTTATCTATTTATCCCCACAAATTAATTAACTTAACTATAATTAACTTAACTGTATTTGTATTAGAAAAATTCTTCCAATTTCACTGCTGTTTTTATCATCTACATACAAATGTTTTTTCTCACAGGCAATCATTCTTATTAGGCATAGGTCCAAGAATCAGGGGAAATTTTCTTTAAATATCTGATAAAACAAATGTCTGTATTATTGAGGAGAGTTTTGCTCTGCCTAATACCAGTAAACAATATTTCTATATGCAGATATACAAAAATAATCTCATAATGTTTTCTAAAATGTTAAAAATATTTTGTAAGATAGATAAATAAGACCTATCATCAATGTACATCATTCTGTATCACTCAGCATCCCAGCTGTTGATTCTCAGAAATGTAGCAACTTGAGAAATATATGGTTATAATGGAATACCTCTGCTGATAGTTTTTTCTGTTAATGCATTTCTATAGACCTTGACTGTTCAAATCTTTTTGGCAATTGTTTCAAAAATGAAATCCAAAGTGATCCTCTGATGCTTGCTACTGCACAGATAAGACTCTTGTATCCAAGATTCAAGGTACAGGTCACACAAGTATGACTGAAATTCAAAAATGACAAGTGAAACTTCTTGGCAAAAGTACCTTTAGTATCTATTTTAGATTTTATCTTCAGACTGATGAATTATGGAGTGATTATTCTATCAAATGACCTATGAATCTGTACTGAAACATTCTCAGACTATCTAGCTGGCTTTGACTTCTTTGTTTTTCAAATATAAATCCAGAAATCCTGATTCATTTGCTATCTGAAGCCATCTGAAGCCCTGTAACTTGGAGAAATTTTGGCCTAGTTTAACTGCTTATGTAAGTTAGAAATTTCACCAGTATCCTACCATGTGTGACAAACTTCACCAGATATAAACTTTACCTTAATCTTTAAGGTAAATCTTTAATACAACCTTTCACATTATTTAAATACTTCAGTAAATGCTTTCCATATTAATATACTTGCTAAGAGAATTGAAAGGGGGGGGTACTCCCAAATTCCATTAGCATATTTCTGTTTACGTATTGAGTTTTTAGTTTGTTTGTTTGTTCTTCCCTGTTATTGTCTGTGCACTCTCCAAATCTGTTTTAAAAGGTTCCCAAACTTTGTGTAAAAAGTTTAAGGATGCATAGGCAGGTTGGTTAAAGGAGGAAGAATTTATTTCTTTGGCAGATGCTATTCAGAAAGCAGAACATCTCTACTGGATATAATGCAATATTTGCAAAAGGTCCTGAGACAGGATGAACTCCAAATATGATAATTTTGTAATACCTATCTCTCTCTCTCTCCCTTTCTCTCTCTCTCTCTCTCTCTCATGCACACACACATACACAGAGAGACCTTTGTATCTTCAAACAGGCTTCATCCATTGATGCTTTGATCAGGAGCACTGGATGCATTATGGTGCATTTCAATTTCCTCTGCAATATGCATGGCATTTAAAGAAAGAACAGTGCATCTTGTTCCAGACATTTAGAAACCTAGCAATGTTCAGGCTTACATCTGCTGCTTATTTATCTTTCTTCTCAGAAGATCTAATCTCTCTGGACACATCTGCCACAGGGAATTATGTTAAGAGATCAGAGTACATTTTTTTCAGCATGGAAGGATGCAGGAAAATGTTCATGTGAAATAAATAACTTTCTTCTTAAAGTAATCATGAAATTATCCCTAAGAATAAATACAAGTATTGGGGAGAGGAGTCAGAGAGAGGGGGATAAAAGAGATTGTTACAATGGACTTTAAATTTGTCATGGTAAATTCACATAAAATCACCAGTGAGAATACATCAGCACAAAATGACCATACTAAATATCAAAATGAGACTCACAGTACTTTCATAATTGTGGAAAAGTTTTTTTCTCATGTGAGTGTTTTAGACGATTCCAATGTCTAGAAACCTGTTGGAATTATTGATGTAGCAATTCATCATGTATATGGAAGGCACCATGTGGAGAAAACTGCATTGGTATATGAATTATACCTAACATGTTACAAACACAAGGCAGAACTACTTAACTCCTATTTTGGATCAACCTTCTCTAACAAAAGGCATTTGTTCCACCAAGCAATTATGAAGAACAAAGTGATTGAACCTTAGACACTGATAGAAAAATAGTCAAGGGGTGCCTATTTATTTTGAATGTGCTTAAATTTCCAATGCTGGATCAAATGCACCCTGAGGAACTTGTTGACAGTCTGACTGTACCTTATGCACTGTTTCTGAGAAATCAAAGAGAATAGGCCAGACAATTGAAAGAAAACAAATGTTGTTGCAATCTTCCTAAAGGGAAAGCTTCATCTCCTCCTAAACTGTTGTCTTCCTGACTCCATCCCTAAAGGTTTGAACTACTAGTTAATAATTCTAAATCCAGCACAGTTGGGTCTAGCAATGGCTTCATGAACAGGTGAACCCCTCTCTCAAACAGAATAATTTACCATCTCCAAAATTCAGCCACATGTCACCCCCTAGGAGGTCCTCTCCATCAGGACCAACAGGATCAAACTCCTCCCAGATAGACTGAAGCTAGACTGAGCCTGAGTCATCTCCATAGGTCCTCCTTCAAAGCTAGAGTCCAACATGGAGTGAATCCGAGTGACTTTATCCAACAGATGCCTAGCTTATTCCTCATAGCACTCATCATATATTGAAAGGATATCACAGAGAAGAATGTCAAGACCTGCTGTCCATCAATTAGGAATGTGAATTATGGATTTAAGTTACAGGGGTGGGGGAAAATCAGAATCAATTCAGTGTTTCAGACTGGTTCATCAAAATAACTCATAATGGTTTTAAAGCAATTTGAGAATTTAAAAGGATTTTTACACATACACAAAAGCCTCTTTCTTTTAACTAAAGTGCCAAATCAAATTGAATTTGTTTCAAAAATGATTTGAAACTGGAGCTGATGTACACACCCATAGTACAGGGTTCACCAGGTGTCCATGAAGAAGCCATGTGTATGTTTTGGACTTCTCAAAGAGCAGCAAACACCAAATTGTTATTAATGAATAGGATCTAGATTCAGTAATATTGAGCATTGTCATTTTGAAACCTATCAAAATTAACTTAATCATGCCAAGTGTGTGTGTGTGTGTGTGTGTGTGTGTGTGTGTGTGTGCGTGCATGCATGCGGGCCTTCAAGTCAGTTTTTGACTCCTGGTGAGTAGCTGGATAAGTCCCTGCAGTTTTCTTGGCAAGGTTTTTCGGAAGTGGTTTGTCATTGCCTCCTTCCTAGGGCTGAGAGAGAGTGACTGGCCCAAGGTCACCCAGCTGGCTTTGTGCTTAAGGTGGGACTATAACTCACGGTCTCCTGGTTTCTAGCCTGGTGCCTTAACCACTACACCAAATAGGCTCTCTTTGATGGTCCTACACATGGTTTAATCTGAATCCTATCCAATTTTTTAATCCATACTGTGGAGCTAATTCCAAATATAAGCAAAACTAGAGATCATCACCATCAAGTCAATACTTTCTGTTTTCTAAAGGTTAGCTATAATCTTGAAAAAGCTGACAGACAGATGATCTCCACCAAACTCCTTATTTATGAGGATGTCTCTGTATGTCTCTGGGGGAGGAATTTAACATTTTCTCTTTCTTCCTCAGAGCTTTCAGAAATCAATTGCTGATTCGACATTTTGCATTTCAAAGATTCCTATGGTATAGATGTTTTAGAGAAATATAAGGAGTTTCATAGTTATTTTTGTCAATTGAAATTGTTCCCTCTTCAAAATCTATTTAGTTTGACCCTTGAATACTACCATAATTTATCATTTATCCTCAAGATAGTGTCTCAAAAATTGAAGCCTGTAGGTTGCATGTGCATATGGGCTGCTAGAAACTCCTTTCTACTCCTAGAGACCCGAAAATGAGATAGGCAAAATCTTCAAACCTGTTTGTTTTGTTGTTTGCACAAAAGGAATCCCTAAGCATTAGATTAGATACAATGAAATTAAATCAGGGAAAATCACTTGCAAAACCTGTGTACATTAGCCAAATTGTTGTTGTGTGTCTATTACTATGAGAGATAAAGAGCTGAACCTATGGTTTAAAAGATATTTATCAAACTTATATCCCTCAGTCTATTGATAGCTGGATCTTGTGAGATCATATGGAATCAACTAAAAACGGGGTTAGACCAAGCTAAAAAGGCAGAATGTTCTACTGAAATTTTAGGCCTGCCTAGGTTAGCAGAGGAAGTGGTTAAAAAGCCCCTGAAAACTGATGACCTAGGGCTAGGTATTTCATTTGAAAGAAGTGGTGAGGAAACCTGAAAACTGATGACTTAACAGCAAGCAGTTACACAAGGAAATCTATCTTTTTGGGAAGGACACCTTCTAGAGCAACTAGATCTTAATTGCAAAAAAGAGACAACCACAAGATAAAGCAAAGTGATTGAGAAAACTAATATTGACACCATCTAGTGGTCATCTAGATTTTTGCAGCTCTAATCTGTTTGCCCTAATATCTTCAGAAACGTGTGTTTTTTTGTACACAATATTCATTGCTGTGTAGTTATGCCAGTGAGTTTTGATTTTTCCCCATTCTCACTTAAGCAAAATCATGTGCTATTTTATGTGATCATTTATTTAATGTAAAATGAAGCTCAAAATACATGTATAGAAACTGTATCATCCATAAAGCATTAGCAGTTTCAATGATGGAGCCAAAACTAAATGTTCCTTTTTTTGGCACAAAATAAGAACAATTATTATCATCAAGAAATATATATGAATGACAGCCAGTGTAGTGTAGTGGATAAGGTGCTGGACTAGGAGTGGGTAGATGCAAGTTCTTTTTTTTTTTTTTTTTTGTAATAAGAATTTTTATTAAGTTTAAAGCAAAGATAAAAACTACACAAAAAAGAAAAAAACTACAAAAAAGAAAAAAGAAAAAAAAGTGAAAGAAGAGATTACAAGATGACTTCTGACTTTCAACAAGAATATTCAGCAATTTCCATAATTAATAAGCCCTTACTCTAACTTTAACCCAAGTCACATTATTTCTATAAATCATTCCATAAACACATAATAAACATCACTTAAACAATTGTTCTTTCCCCTTATATATAAAGAGAAATAAACAAGTATATAAACCTCTAAATCAACTTCCCCGGGAGATGAAAGTTCTAATCCTCAGTCAGGCATGGAAGCCACCTGGGCCAGCCATTCTCTTTCAGTGGCTTTCAGTGCAAGTGATTTTCCCTGATTTAATTACATTTTGTAATCCGTGATTTAATTACATTTTTATATAATATGATTATATATAATATGATTATTATATGATTATATACTGTAATATGAGGGCCACGATAGCTCAACGGTTAAGACGTCAGGCTTATCGATCGGAAGGTCTCAAGTTCGGAGGTTCGAATCCCTAGCCCTACATGACAGAGTGAGCTCCCGCACTCGCCCCAGCTCTTGCCAACCTAGCAATTCGAAAGCATGCAAATGCAAGTAGATAAATAGGTACCACTTTGGTGGGATGGTAACAATGTTCCGCACGCATCATGCCAGCCACATGACTGCGGAAGTGTCTTCAGACAACACTGGCTCTTCAGCTAAGAAAAAGAGATGAGCACCAGCCCCTAGAGTCGGACATGACTGTGCGGGGGAACCTTTACCTTTACCTTTACCTTTACTTACATTGTTATACTCTCTTTCTAAATTAGGAACTTGAAAATCATCTATCTACCAACCTTCAGGGATTGATTAGGAATAATAATAATAATAATAATAATAATAATAATAATAATAATATACACAGAGTGCTGGATGAAGAGCAGGGAGATGCAGGTTATATTCCTCCTTTAGGCATGGAAGCTAGCTGGATGACTTTGGACCAATCACTTTCTCTCTGCCCTAGACTGAGGAAAGTCAAAAAAACATTTCTCTACCAACCAGTACTGGACCAGCATGGTAGGTAATGGTCCATAAACTTCAATGAAGAGGTCACACATGCACATGCACATGCACATGCACATGCACATACACATACACATACACATACACATACACATACACACACATTATGTGATTGTAATTCTACTAGTTATCTGATACTAGCCCAGATTTTCAGACTCAGTTGCAAAAGATCAAATGTTTGCTCAAATGTGTAGCCTTGAAAATTAACATCACGGGCCTTTGCTCCAAACCTGACAAAGAACCACTAGTCCATTCACATCAGTTTAATTCACCTTTGGACAAAATATAAAAGGGCCTAGGGTTATAGGGCAACAAAGAAAAGAGTTTACTTTGCTTCTTTGAAGTGCGATAAGCCTAAAGTTTATTTATCCATGTTCTGGAAAAAAAAATGGCAGCTATTTCATGAGGCAAGGTATCGCTTTAACAAACAAACTGGGCAAATATTTTATCACAGTAATTATTAACAAGAGTCTTTCTTTTGTCCTTCCCATGAGTGCAGCATAAGGTGGGTGATGATTACCCCAAGATGCAGGGCAATATGATATAAAAGTTCCACCTGTCCATGTGCTCTTCCTACTTTGTCCATTCTAGCCCCTAAACAATTTGGAACCATGAAGTGGGTAATATTCATTTCTTTTCTTTGCTTGGTGAGCTTTGCAGAATTGAAAAACCTGCCCAGAAGATATCGGGATGTTGGTATGATGTTTTCTTTTTCTTACTCTCTTTTAAAAAGATCAGTTTTTCATTTCTTCATTTGATTGCTCAGATTTGTATTGAGTTGGTAGTGCTACTTTGGTACCAAAGCGTAAAGGCCTAGTCCCCAGGGAATTGTGTGTTCCTTCAATCAAATTTTCCAAATTTTACCCTATTTTCTCTTCAAATTGTAAAAATCTTTTGCATTTTCAATTGGATTTTTATCCAACAATTTCCCAGTGAATTGTGGGTTTTTTTTAGGATTAGAGTTTTCAAGATGTCTTCAAGTAGTTACTAGGAGTTGAGTATGAGGCAAAGGAAACATTACATTTATTACATTGCATTATATGTATTATCATCTCTTTTTTTCATTACAAGAGAAATCAAACTTTAAAATACAGTTATTTTGTAGCTACTTTATTTAAATTATTGGCCAGACTTGCAAAAAATATTAGAGTACATCTTGAGTATTGCAGAGTCTCCTCAGTCTTTGCAATATTTTGAATAAGTTTAGAATATAATCAATTTGTTCTTGCATATAGTATAATACCATCATACTTGATTAGAAGTTTTCTAAGGGCACAAAATGTAACAATTCTTGCCTGGAATAGTGACTAAAAAGTTGTTTACTGTCTTCTTTACAGATGATCATAAAAGGACCATCAAACTTGCCTCTGAAACAACACCTGAGCAGTTTAGAGGCATGTAAGTCTTCCAGAAAATTGTGCTATAAATTACAAATCTAATTCATAAAAGGATGCACCATACACAGAGATTTAGAACTTATAGTAATGATTTGCAATAAAGAATAATATAAAATCACCATAAAATGGCTATTCTTCTTCCCATAAGAAGAAATAGATCTCTTTATGGTTCAGCAATTTGTTGACATATCTACAATTTTAACAGACCGAGAAGGCAATCCTAACCCCCATATCTCAAGGTTCATTAGACTCTTGTTTTCCTCTTCAGAAAGGGGAATTTCTCTCTTGCCATAGTCACTTTTTTCCCAAGGTTGTAGAATCCTGACCTTGAAACTGTCAAGGTCAGAACAAGAGGAACCTAGAATCCAAGCATCTCCCACTGCTTTTCTACATCCTCTACCTGCTTGTTGAATATGTCTCCAATAGAAGATAATATATGTAGCTCAGGGTTGAACTGTGGAGTCCTTGGTACTCTCTGAGCTTGGTTGTTTGCTTGCAGATGTTTCATTACCCAACTAAGTTACTTAGCTGGGTAATACAATATTTGCAAGCAAACAACCAAACTCAGCACCAAGGACTCCACTGTTGAATATGTTGCTATTCACAGAACTATTGTCTTAATCACAATAGTTATTAATCTGTGCTTTTTTCCAGTGCCTTAATCTTATTCACTCAAAGTGTACAGCGTGCCAGCTTAGAGGAGGTGGAAAAACTGAAGGAAAATGTTGTAGCGCTTCACCAGAAATGTGCTGCTGATGAACATTCTGACCCAGAATGTACAAAGCCTTTGGTAAGCCTTTGGGAGCTAAATTTGGAGTATATATAGATTATTGATTAACTGAGTACTTACAGTCCTGTTCATCTAGTTTTTTGGCATATTTATAAGGGTAAAACAGGTGCATTACCTCCAAACCCAAGAAACCAATTTCCCTCCAAATCAAAACCCTTAACATATCTGTCCTTCAAACTCCCAACCAGGCTGAAATGTCTGACCTGTCCATGCTGATGATATCTCTCAACATTGCTTACCCCTGAATTAAGCTATATTTTTATTAACTGGGTTATGAACAAGGTAGGTTGGCAAGGTCATACATTAATCCAAAATCAAATAAGCCTAGCATAATGTGTGAGCCCATTTATCAATTCTGCAGTCCATCTGGATGCTGTCTTTGCTGGAAATCTTATACAAACTTACTTGGCAAAAACTCAGAGCCTTCTTCTGAATAAGTATGTTGTACCTTTAACTCAGTGTTTCTCAACTTGGCAACTCTAAGAGGCATAGACTTCAGCTCCCAGAAATCACCAGCCAGCATGGCAATTGCTGGCAATCCAGAATGTTAGTCCACATATCTGGAAATTACCAAAGTTGGGAAGCACTGCTTTATTTCAAGAAAACACCTTTCAAAAGATACAAATAACTTTCAGAGCATATGAAACCCATTAATTTGCTTTTTAATATAGCTATTTAGAGTCTTTAACATTTTTGGGATACAATGGTAACAAAGGAAGAATTTCTGTGTGATCTTGAACTCAGTATTTCTTTCTTTCTTTCAGTCAGTCCCAACTTCCCATCTGGAGAAGAGAACAATAACTTGGCTCATAGTCCTGTACTGACAACCTGTCTAGGAACATAGTTTATAATTGAAAGGTGTATATGAACAGGAATTGTTTTAAAAGAGTAAATTTAACAACCTGAAGTAGTGTATCATATGTTTGTGTGTGTGTGTATACACACACACAGCACACACAGAGAGAGATAAAACTTGGCATCTAAATCCATGAACCCCAGTCTGTGGACCACGTTATCCTATTAACCGCATGGAGCAATAGAAAGATGGGCAGAAACACACTGCTTAACACGTTTTTCTCATTTCTTGTTTCTCTCGATGTCTTCTTTGCAAAAAAAAATGTATACAGATAGGCAAGCAGAAAATATTTGATCTCACATATATGGATCTGGATCCCAATCTCATATCATCTGGGTTAAACAAGGTTTAATGGAATATGGATCTTATGACTCATTTTTCCCAAAACCCATATCACTTGACCTGGATATTAGTTATATAAATCACTGCTACTGTAAGGAATGCTTATTTAAGAGCCATCTTGCTTCTCTTTTCTAGGGTACAGTTTTCCTGGATATACTCTGTCATGATGAAAAGTTTTCCAAGGATTATGAATTTAATGACTGTTGTGCTAAGGCTGATCCAGAAAGAAATGAATGTATTTTGTCCCATAAAAATTCATCTGTAGGATTTACTCCTCCCTTTATTCATCCAAGTGCAGAGGAAGGTTGCAAAGCATATCACGATAACAGACATGGTGTTCTATCCCAGTAAGTCAATTGACTGACAGTTGTAGCTTAGAATAATTAAACCCTGTTTAAGTGAATGCTGCTAATATAAAATTGCACATACTGCTACTTAATTTCACTTATCAAATGCCTGCAAAACATGGTCTTTATCCTCAGTTTCTAACAGGGTACTCCTGCTCATGATTTCACTCACCCATCCTTGCCTTCTTCCAGGAAGTTCCATTCTATGTCATTCCAACAGCACACCTCTGTGATGCGGTACAGTTAGATAATTTTAGAAATGTAAATCATTACTAAGAAAGGAGTGATGTTAGATGGTCATGCCTATTATTTCATTTGAAAATAAGCACTAAAGTGAGAACAAGAATACATGCACAGACATGTACAGTATATAAACTAAAATGAGGGGCTTCAACCATGTATATACCTCTCTGGGGGGAGATGGGCAGTGGTGATTTATTTATTTATTTATTTATTTATTTATTTAGTGGTGAGTCATTTATTGATGAATGAATGAATGAATAAATAAATAAATAAATGTGCTCAATAATAATAACACCAAATTTTTGGAAGTAGAACGAAAGAAGGATGATGCAGTGCAAGCATCATCCCCAGTGGTCTCAGGGATAAGCATACTAATTCAGGTCCTGTTGTTGGGTGAGTCTGCCATTATCCTCATCATCTCCATAGGATATCAACTCTGAAATCCAGCCTTAATTTCAGCATTCAGTCCTCATTAGGCTATTGGAGAACAGTGGTGTTGGCTAATAAAAAACAGCACGTTAATCTGCCTTATTTTTCCTGTAATGGAAATACTGTTTCATCACAGATTCTAGAGGGCACAGATCTGAACTCTGGATGGTCTTTGAAATGAGAGTTGCATAAAAGTTTGCTTGTGATTGATGAACTTTCTCTGATCAAAACCCTGTGAGAAATGCATCTAAAAATATATGCTGCTGAAATTTGAGTACAAAGAGTGGTAAACTTAAGAAGAGGAAACTCCTTTTCAGTAATTCTGGCTAAAGAATTGCCTTCCCTTTCCACTGAAAATAACTTCAGATTAAGAAACAAAAGAAACAGTACCTTTGCTATGAAAAACTGCACCCCATCTCTCTCTCTCTCTCTCTCTCTCTCACACACACACACACACACACACGCACACGCACACGCACACGCACAGATACACAAAAATATATAATATTTTTGTTTCTTTTTTTTAAATAGACATCTTTATCAGGTGTCCAGAAAATACCCTAAAACAGTAGTTATTATGCTTCTTCATGGAACTGCAAGCTATGATAAGGTATTGGAAACTTGCTGTGCAGCAGCAGATAAAGATGCCTGCTTCCGGGAAAAGGTATTTCACTATGCATCTTGAAACTTTGTAGAAATAAGTTGCAATACTAACCTCTTCAGGATTCATCAGAAGTTGTTTTATATCAAGTGACGCCAGTGGAACTCTAGTAATTCTTTATAAATATAAAACATATGTAATTTATTTATCAGTACTATATCAACTATGATATCAGTGTTGTTGAAATGATATTATTATTATCGTTGTTGTTATTGTTGTTGTTGATATTGCTTGAATCCTGCTGATTCCATGTGACTGCCCCAATAATTCCAAGCACTTTCACTTTTGGAGCAACTCTCTCACTTTCCCAATCTATTTATTGTACTGGACAATGAATCAAAAATGTTTTCTTCACCTTTTCTCTTTTGGTTTTGTAACAGGCAACAGAAGCCAAAAAGAAACTGAAGGAAAAAATTGACGAGCAAGAGAATACTTGTTTCAATCTGAAGAACTATGGAAAGGACCTTTTATATACCTTGTATGTCTGGTTGATTTGGGAAGGGGTGGGGAATTAACATCTAGGACTGTGCACCAAATATGGCTAAACTCTGTATCTGGAATTGGCGGGCTGTCTTGGGCACATGTTAATAATTTTCATGAGGCAAAATGTGTTCACTACCAAGCATCCAAAACAGAATGATCAGGAATATTTAGAAGAGACTGTGCTATTGAACGTTAAAAATAAGCAGACAATATGTTTGTAATAATAGCTAAATTAATTCAGCCTTTATCTATGAAACACTCCAAAAGGGAAAACAGGATACAAACAAATGAAGCTAAATGATTGACTGATTGACAAGATAAAGTTTCAGGGATCATCTCCTAATATTGAGGGTCATAAGGAGGCTTTTTATCATTCCTCAGGTTCTTATTTACCCAGAGACTCAAGAGATGTCAGAACAGTGTGAATGATGACATGGTTTAGATGCAACAATTTTGTGTTTTGACCATTTGGGAAAGACCTATATGGATTTAGTCAATTAATAGTTTCCTATTGTCAGCCTTTTGAGGTAGTCCAGACAAGAAGCACAACCCTTGAGTACTAACACTACCTTTATTGTAAGGTTTCAGTAACAGAATCTTGCAAGTCTGAAAGCACTTCTCCCCTCCTTTACTTGTACTTTCCAGAAAACTAGGGAGACTATATACGAGTGTGAGCTTCCCACACCCCTTTTCCTTCTGTGGGCTTGAAAACTTTTGATCATAATAAATAAATACATTTCTTAAGCAAGAGGGTAAAGTCTCCCTTAACTCAAGCTAACTCTCGATGATGAGTATGTGGATATACCCTTGTTTTGCATTGTAGTTTGCTATTGATTTTTTCTGAGGATTTTCTTTTTCTTTTTTACTTTCCAATCTATCTTCAACCCTTGTATTTCTTGGTGATCTCCCACACAACTCCTAAGCAGGTCAAACCCTACATAGCCTTTTTGACATCAGCAAAGTTCAAATAGGTGCTACCACTGGCTGTGACATACCAGTGGCAGCCCTTATCACTTATTTCATTCTGTTTTCTGCTACTTATCAAGAAGATTAATCAGCTTGAAAGAGACTAATTTCGGAATATGTGAAATGCTCTTGGACATGTAAATTCCAAGAAAGATTGCCTATTCCTGTTAAATACTGATGCTATGCCAAAATCTCCTCTATAATTCTTTGTTTGGGTTTTTTTTTTAATAAAAAACATGCTCATGATGCTTGAGAATTTATTTCAGATTTTCCTTAGTGGTGTTTTTTAGCTTACTTTTCTTTTGGCAGCTGGGGAAGATTCTGCATAGTTACAGTTGCAGCTGCCATTACCATTACTGTTGCCATTACAAGATTCTGCTTACAATTCATACACATATTTCCAGACCTCCTTGATTACTCCTTTTTCCAAATTTGGAAAAGTTCCCTCAAGATACCTTCCTTGGAGACTGAATTGATGCATGGGGAGCTAATGTTGCATATTACTGGAGCAATTATTGTTCATTGAAAGAAAAATAGTTGCATCTGTGCCTGTGTGACATTGCAAGAAAACAAACTTAAAGCCCCAAATGTGATTGTAAAATAAATTAACATTCCAACTTTATGTACTTATGGTGATGATAGGATTTAAAAATGGAGGAGCATGTTGGCTGCTAGAAAGTGATGCAGAAATGATATGAAAGATATATGATTGAATGCATGGAATATTGGTATCAGTCATAGCTACACTGTCCTTTCTTAATTATATGATATGGCACGTTCTTGTGGAAATACACTGTAGATATTATTTGGTATCTGCTCTGAAATAATCCTAATGCTTTTATTTTATTTTCTTTCCAGGAAATTTATTGAGACAAGCGAAAAGTTCTTCCATGCTGATCAGGCAACTGTAGCCCATATTGCTAAAGCTGTGGTACACATCCATGAAGAAACCTGTAAGGGGGATACACTGGAGTCTTTACTCGACAGGGTAAAAATTATTCATTTCATTTCTGCTACTTCAAACCTATAATATATAGATGTGAAAGCTCCCAGAGGAGGGCTCCTCTGTGTTTCCCTTTTTGAGTTTATTAAACTGTTATTTTTTATTATTTTTATTATTGTGCTTTCAAAGCATTCAACAATGCGTTTGAGTGGATAAGGCATGCACTAAGTGAAATTTTTTTCTATATACTGCATAAAGTCAAGAGGTGGCTTCTTCTACACTTTGTCTCAAGCCCATGGTTTTTGCTTTTGTTTCTGACTTGCTCTTTTCTTCTAGTACCATCTTTTGAAATTTTAAATTTTCAAATTTTCTTTGGAAAGAAGCCTTGAAAGGGTTTTGTGATACTCCACAGTTCCACCAATTACACCCTGTCTGTCTTCAAAGGACCAATTTCTCTTTTTTCTTACAGGTAGACCTAACAGATTATGTCTGTAAAAATAAAAATTCTATATCTGCTAACCTTGATGCTTGCTGTGAAAAGCCTCTGGTGGACAGAACAAAATGCATGGTTCAATTAGGAAATGATGAAAGGCCTACTAATCTGCCCCCACCATCCGGAGAAATCATAAACGAGGCAGAAGCATGTAAATCTTATGCTGAACATGGACAGGAACACTTGGATAGGTACGTCATAGAGATTCCGCACTATCCTCAATCCTTTTATCTGGTGGGGCTAGACTGTGCAAAATAATACAGGGAACATACAACATTGGCAGTTTGCCCCTAAGTGTTACCTCTGAACACTAAGCAGTTTCTTCCCAAGGAAGATAACATTTTGTGCCTCTTTATCTCAGGTCCTAAATTACCTTGTTGGAGGATCTAATTGTATTGCCAGCACTGAAACAAGATTCAGCTGCCAGTCCAGTTGGGTTTTGTACATAGAATGGAGATGTCATTATCCTTTGCTTCAGGCAGTAAAATATTCAGGCAGATTTGATTGGGATTGGAGATGGATGGAGCATAAGTAGGCTGATCAAGTGAGAAGACACTGGAACTGAAAAGCTAAGGAATCTCTCTAATGCAGGATAGGAATAGGAGACAGAAAGAAAAGAAGCAGAGCCGTAGTTAAGTAGCAAAAAGATTTGGGAAGATAAACCTTGGCTAGAGAAGCAGCATGGTTGGATTCAGAACTGATCTTGGAAAAGATCTACATTTAAGTAATCCAAAGCATCATTTCCAGTTGATCTCGAAAGAAACAAATGAGTCACACCAGAAAACATGATGGGAACTGAAGGCCACTCAACTTTTTTTCTATTCGCTCCATAATTTCAAATGGCTGACCCAGAAGGACTTCTGCAAAGTCTAGAATAGTATAATTATCAGTTTACAAGATTTTTCAAAGTTTACTGAAATAATAAATTTCAAGAACATGGAATGCATTGTCTCCTTTCTGATGCTAATAATGTTTGCTTATCCCATTTTTCACCTATTTTAGCTTTCTTTTTGACTTAACAAGAAACCACCCTGAGCTTTCTAAACTGCTTGATCTGGAAATTTTCCAAAGATATAAGGACTTGCTGGAAAAATGCTGCAAACTAGAAGATCATACACACTGTTTGCATACAGGGGTGAGTTCCTTTGTCTCTGGGCATTGTCTGTTGATACCCTCCCCACCCCCACCCACATTGTGGTACTATTCATAATTATTCAGAAAATGGAAGACAAATTTTGGATTCAGACAAGATCCATTATTAAGTGTCATGCCTAGAATGGAAAATTTCACACCCAGGCTGTGTGTGTGGCTGCTTTTGTTTGTTTTGTTTTGCTTGGAAAGATGGAGGATTTGTTGCTCCAAAAGCCAGGTATTAGATTATTGCAATGTATGAGTGGAGCTGCCCTTGAAGTGTTTGGAAATGATAACTGGTGCAAAGTAGAGTAGCCAGATAGTTGTCTGGTATTTGCTTTATTATTTATTTATTTATTTATTTATTTATTTATTTATCATATTTATATCCTGCCCATCTCCCCCACAAGGAGGGACCCTGGGCAGTTCACAACAAGGTTTAAAATCAATAAAAAACTATAAATACTAATAATAAACAATAAAAATAAAAATTTTCCGACAATATTCTACAGGCCTCATGGGTAACATCTGAACTTATTTCATTTCCAGGCCATATTTCAGGTTCTAGTTACTGTAAATCCCTAAATATCACTTCGTCTTATATAAAATGACCTGGTCATATTTTTATGCCAGTTTGGGAGATCCTGTAATATGTCCCCCTACAAAATAGATTCAGATCATAGGAACATATGACTTCATATTTTCTATGGCACCACTCTACAGGAAGAAAGTGAGGATAGTTGCTGATGCTATTTAGTTAGATAGTGAAATCATTATTCTGCGTGGCTTTTCAAAATACGACCTATATGTTGTTATCTATACCATTTGACTTTGATGCTTTAGCTTTAATACTGGTGTTGTCTGATTTTTATTAATTTATGTAAATGAGTTTGGGACCCTCGTTCTGAATGGAATGATGGATAAAGAGGTTTTAATTTTTTTTTCAAGTGAAACGTTGTGTACAGACTTACTTTATGGTTTTCTAAAGCTTCATTCACTTACATGAATCCTATTTTGAATAGAATAGAGGTGGCAGGAGAACAAACATTTGCACTGTGGAAAGAAAAATCCTAGGTCTGAAAGGGAGAAGGGCCCTGCCTAGATTTCCCAGATACTCCTTTTGCCCCTCTCCTTTAGTCACAAAAGTTGTATATTTAATGGGTATAGAAAAATTGTTTTTATCAAGTCGTGATCTTGGCTATTCCTTTCTATTCACATTTGCCTCTAACTTTGGGGGAATCCAAACTTACAAATCCCATCTTCAACTATCTTTAAAATCAGTTGTCTCCTCCAGGGTCAAAATTGCATATATTTCTTAGACTTTCTCCCAACATTGTTTATATTTTCTCTTCCTAGGTGTGTTCATTGTTACTGCAGATATTTAACAAAAAATCATTTTCTTCCAGGAAGAACAACTGAAATTACTCATTACTAAGATTCAGGATGTAGTGAAGAAAAATTGTGATCAGTATAGTAAAATAGGAGGGTACTTCTTCCAAAATGAGTATGTATTATTGGAATGATAAATGTGCAAATAAGGGGAACTGTTCAATAAGCAGAGCCATTTGTGGATGCATGATTGTCACTTTGCAGGGGGAGGGGGGCAGTGGAGACACAGAGTGAAACGGCTGCAACTCCTCAGAAAATAATATTCCACCAAATTCATAAGATTTCTTGAGGTTCTCCAGAACTTCAGCAGGTGTTCAATCTTTCTCGGAAGAGTATTCAGGAAAGTAATTCCTAAAGTTTTGCTGCCTATGAATAGAGTGGAGAATTCAGGTGTTACTATGAATCCGCTTTTAATAGTATTAAAATGCTGGAATAATATACTTAGATTAAACTTTCCTAGGTGTAAAATGATTTTAAGATGCACCGAAGGAACAAAATACCACAAAGCTTCTGCCCACATTGTTTAAAGAAATAATCAACATAAAAGCTAATATTTACTCAGGTCCACCTCTGATGTCACAAACAGAAGGCAGTTTTAGGAAAGCAATACTTTTTCCCTAGCATCCTTTACTGCCTTTACAAACCTGTCATAATCAAGAGCATGCCACTTTTCTAATTAATACCTATTGGCCCTTCGTTGCAGATACATTATCAAGTATACCAAGACTATGCCCCAACTGCCATCTTCAAATCTGATTGAGTTCACAAAAAAATTGGCAGGAGTCGCTGGGAAATGCTGCAATTTGGACAGTGATCACCAATCATCATGTGCTTTGGAATATGTGAGTGTTGCTTCGACCATATATTCTGCTCCTTTACTTCTCCTCCATTTCCTCCTCTATTTTAGATTGTTTTTATCCCACCTTTATTATTTTTATAAATAACGTAAGGCTGGGAACATACCTCATACTCCTTCCTCCTCCTATTTTCCCCACAATGTATATTTCCTTGATGTAAGCTCTTTTATAAAACAACACTCCATTACATGCATGCTTTCTGAAGCGTCTTTTTCAGACATACAGTATCTCTTTCAAATTAGTTTTTGGAGTTAATTCACTGTCACTGTCCAAGACACTGTTACAACCCATTTT